>SJYA01002835.1:3005720-3267885 GCA_006410615.1 Neotragus moschatus | reverse complement strand
AAAAAAATTTTTTAATTACAACACAGAGGGGGGGGGGGGGGGGGGGGGAAATAGCTCTGATCAAAGAAAAAAATGAACATATCTGAAAAATAAATCATAAAACAATGAAATACTTTGTGTTACTAAATCACTTTTTCCATTTTATATCAACAAATTGTTAGTTTATAAAAATCAAGTGTACTGAATAATTGCAAATTTAGTAACCTACAATGCAAACATTTTCAAATTATTTTTTATAAAATGAGTTCACTTACCTTATACCGATCAACCATCAGAAATGCATACGATTCTGAAAGTTCTTTATCTAAACGACCGTCAAACTTCAGTTCTCTTCGCTTTTCTGTAAACTAAATGAAATTAAATCTGTAACAATACCTTAGCACATGCCTATGTTGTTCCAAGTGAAGAGTTTCAGGAATTTTATTTCTCAGAAATTCCAGACCAGCACTTCCTTGGTGGTCCAGTCATTAGGACTCTGCACTTCCACTGCTGGGTACCCAATGATGATCCCTGGCCTGGGAACTAAGATCCCACAAGCTGTGAGGCACAGCAGAAAAATTTCAAACCTACCAAAATGATCTTTTCTCTCCCTGAAATTTCTGCACTTCATTTTCTCATTATAATTGGCCCTTTAGCCTTAAAATATAGTCAAATAAGCCTCTAGTGCTGAAGAATTTTAACTAAAATTCTATTAAAATCTTACCACACTTTTTTTTTTAAAAGCTGCAATGGTTCTTCAATGCTGCCACGGGCTTTTTCCAGTTGTGGCGAGCAGGGGCTACTCTTCTAGTGGAACTTCTCACTGCAGTGGCTTCTCTTGTTGCAGAGCACAGGCTCTAGGGCACTCAGGCTTCAGGAGCTGTGGCTCGCCAGCTCTAGAGCAGCTCAATAGTTGTGGCACATGGGCTTAGCTGCCTCATGGCATGTATGATCTTTCTGTACAAGGGATCAAACCTGTGTCCCTCTGCACTGGCAGGCTGATTCTTAACCACTGGACCACCAGGAAGTCCCTCTCATAGATTTTTAAGTTCATATTTTGATTATCTTTGGATTTCTTGTTTTATCTGACATGGTGCATAGCATATAGTTGTTGTTTTCATTGCTGAGTGGTGTCTGAGTCTTTGTGACTACATGGACTGTAGTCTGCCAGGCTTTTCTGTCCATGGGATTTCCCAGGCAAGAATACTGGAGAGGGCTAACATTTCCTTCTCCAGGGGATCTTCTTGACCCAGGGATCGAACAGATGTCTCCTGCATTAACATGCAGATTATTTAACACTGAGCCACCAGGGATGACCCACTGCATACAGTAGGTGGCTTAATAAATCTTTGTTTAATGACCAACTTCTAGACCATAGACTCAATTAGAACAAGGAAAAATGTTTCATTTCTTTGCAACTCAGTGCCAAGTACACAAGCCATGCTCTACACCCACAAGAGTGACTTGATCTAAGTACATCTGAACTGTAAGTCACCCTGAACTAATAGCATTCACTTTTAGACACATATAGATATGGAGCCTGTATCTAACAGATTTACATGCAATATTCAGGCTATTACTGATCTTCAATAATATAATGACGTTTTAGACTAAATTTTCATATAAATTAACAAATAATCCCTATCATATCATGAAACCACATCAAACTACCAAGGTTTTAATTTTCTCTGGGAGCCAGTAACATTTAGCTACTTTAGGGATCCTTTCAAAGTTAAATACTGGAGAGCACTGGATTAACCAATTTTAAAAGTACAAAATTAGTAGCATTTCATATACATTAGAAAGCAGTATACACATCAAATGTTTCCAAACATGTCATTTGTATTAACTCCATATTATTGGCTTTTCCTAAACCAAAACTCAAATAGTATTCTAATTTGTACATGCAACTTTAATTCACTACCTAAAAGGCTCAAATACTTCCCTTTGTTCTCACTTTCTAAGAATTTCTACTAATGATATTAAATTAAATTACCTGGCAATAATTAAGGGAAAAATTAAACATATCCTAAAAATAAACGCACATTTTATTTCATTAACCTTGGAACTTAAGACACAACACACTCTTTGAAATTGCACTTAACTAACATGTGCTTGAAAGATCAAAAAGCCTTCTGATGAATTTACAATGAAGCCATTAAACAGTAAGTTACCACTATGCTTAGGATTCCTTTTTAATAAGTTATTTTATACAATCACACATTAATTTAACAGAGATAAATGCAGTGCAATAGCAACAGTGTTTAGGGGAAAAAACACATCATTTAAACTTGTTCTTCCCTTTCATAATTTGGCTTTCCTAAGAACTTCAGCTTTTTAAAAAAAAAGTAAACAGATACCAGGCTATTAACTGGTTCTGAAGAATCTTATAAAAGGTACAATCTAAAACATACCTCTTTTTCCAAAAGTTCGTTATGTATCAAGCAAGCACGCCTGTAGTTAAAATTTGCTACTGAAGTTGGTTCAAGGTAAGATGAGTGGAGAATATTTAAAACATCTTCAAATTCCCGAGAGCCTGGAGTTAATGGCTGAAAAAGTGCTAAAATGAAAAACAGTATTAATTTTAAAATTCCATCTTAAACGTAGTTTCTTATATTTTTGTGGCTTTTTTATAACTTATAGTGAAAAAAATTATCAGGGCTATCTTATTTTGTGAAGTGCAAAAGACAGTTAATTGAAGAAAAAGTCTAGCTGCCTATTACTTGGGTGTTTTGTGACATGTAAGAGAAATACTGATTAATTCATTGAAGAAAAAACTCTACAGGAATGAGGATCTGGCATCACACATGCAGAAAAGGAAGTTACAATTTGGCAAAACTTAGCAGATGCTACACTAGGCAACCTGAACTACTTAAAGATGCCTGTGTATACTACTCATAAGCAGCTGTGCATCAACTCAAATTACCTCAACTCTTACTTAATGTTACACATAAGTAGTATGTCTAGGACCATTTATTTCAGCAAATTAAATGCTTACGCCATAAGTAAAAACATAAAAACGCTTAAGCCATTTAGGTGTCTAAAGAATAAAATTATTCTATCTGGTTTTTAAAGCTAACGTTGGAATGACGTGTTGCATCCGTTAGCTTCTTGTATTACCAACATAAAGTGGGAGGATATTTACTATGAAAACTTGGTGAAATGGAAAGATGTGGGACTTTGGAGTCAAACCTGGACACAAATATCAGCTCTAGTATTTACTGGCTTTGTGAGAGACCCCAGGCAAACCAACTTAACCAAGTAAGCTCATTACTTTCTTCAGTAAAAAGGAGAACTCAAGCTATCCTAATAACCATTACAATGCCATGAAAGTGAAGTCGCTCAGTCGTGTCCCACTCTTTGTGACCCCCCCTGGACTGTAGTCTACCAGGCTCCTCTGTCCATGGGATTTTCCAGGCAATAGTACTGGAGTGGGGTGCCATTTCCTTCTCCAGGGGATCTTCCTGACCCAGGGATAGAACCTGGGTCTCCCGCATTGTAGACAGGTGCTTAACCTGTCTGAGCCACTATGTGCCCCCCATTACAATGCCATACACCCATATAAAACAACACTTGGAAAAGCTCTAAGCAGAGCATCTGGTGCAAAGTAAGATGGTATAAGTTTTTATTCCCCACTTGGCCAACTACTACACACCCTTTTTAATTTTAAAAAATACTTAAATATTCAATCTGTTCTTTAATCAGGAGCCTAATAACTTCTAATTTCCAACTTCTGGATGAAATAATGTGACTTATAAACTACAAACATCAAGTCTACATATATATATTATTTTCCCAAAACCCAAAATAACCACTTTCATTGTTATTCACAGATGTTATATGCTGTTTCTTTCAATATACTACTTATAAAGAATCAATAAATGTCAATCAAAATACCTTTAGGGCACTACTGGAAACACTGTTCCACTTGTACTAAACAGTAGCTCTTTCTACTGTATTCTCTATTCACTTATTAAGCCTTAAAGGACATAATGTCAAAGGATATATCCATTCATTTACCGAACAATGTATCTATTACGAAAGTTTCTGTAAAAGCAGTAGCTTTCAATGAAAGAATGTGTGCAGAACAAACGATTCCCAGTACTTCAGAATTACACACTAAAAAAGTGAGGGGTGGGTATAAAGTCAACACTACTTATAATAACGCAACAAAGACACCAGGTGTAAATGGGGGGGGCACTCAAAAAGAACTATTACATGCAAAAAAGTGTCCTATAATCAAATTTACAGCAGATATACTCAATAATCTATTCATTGCAAGCTCCATGATAGAAGGTACTATAACTACCTTGTTCATTCCCTTTACTTGGGGCACTGGCCCTAAGTTGAATGAATGAGGAAGCGAGTAAAAAAAAAAAAAAGAATAAAATTTGTCAAGATTTTTTTTTTATACTAAATACAAATATGTTCTAAACTACCAAAATATGACTGCTGTCATTGTAAATTAGGTCTCACAAATTCAACAATTCAGTAATTTATAAAGCAAAATGAAAGCTCAAAAAACAGCGAGAAACCCATTCTCTCAATTCAAATCTGTTTTACAGAATGTTGTAGGAGAAAATGTTTTATCTTTGTGTCTGTCCCCAACTAAACTGGAAAAACTTGTGAGGGAAAACAGAATTTTATAGGCTTTCACATCCAAAATAACCCAAGCATGATTTTTAAAGATGGATTTTATATATGATTGATTATGTTTCTAAACAAGTGCCTTCAGTTATCTAAAAATGTGATAAAAAGAAGTATCAAGTGGCTTTAAATTTCCATATTTTACTAATCTACATAAAAGAATTTTTTTAGTTAAAGATATTACAACACTATTTCCACCATCAATCTAATCAAAAGTGAAAGATATCAGTTAAATCATAAAAATGTATATAGAAATTAACTCTCAAATCACTCTCTAAAAAGTACTTAACATTTGTTTCATTCCAAAGCAATGTCCTAGAGTCACCTCAAATGTACTCAAGTAGTCTGCCAATGTGAAAACACTTGTGAAATTTTTTTTTTAAACAGAAAAATGTACAAGATTTTAGGTTAACAAGAAATACTTGTATCCTCAGTATTTCAAATATCTCAACTGGCTTTAGTAGTTAGGCTAGAGTTATAATTTCTATTTTTTATTCCCAATTATCACTTTCTAGGAGAATAAAATTTTGCTGTAACTATTTTTAAAGATTTCAAGTCAATGTGCTAGTAATGGTAGTTCAGAAATATAAAATGTTCTTAAAGAACATTCCCTGGTGGTTTATTTGTCCTTAATAACCACTGAAGCACGTATATGATCAGCACATCTTGTCAATTCTTTTAAAGAAAGCACAGATGTCACAGTATCATCATCTGAGGCAATAATAAATCTATGACTACCCAAATGGGGAACAGAATATTTTATATATTAATCACCCATTTCACATAAGGAAGTCGGTATCCCATATAATATTCTCCAGATTCTGACAATTTTTGAGTCTAACGATTAATGGCTCATTATTCCTTTTCAGGTATGTGCTAATAGCTTTATATATATTATCTCATTTAACCACCAAAACCACCCTATGAAATTCAATATGGCTATTTCAAAAATGAAACTGAGCTAACACTTAACTTGGCCCAAGGTTAATATATGAATAGGGTAGGTGGAATTCAAAATAGGCTCCCTACCTGCAAACCTGTATCGTGAACTGTAAGTAAAAGAAAAGATGTAAATGGGTATATAAAAGCTGAAACCAATATCATTCCAAGAGCTGGAGAAACAAATTTCCTTTAGATCAAGAAATTTTATTAGCTATGTGGATATTAGGTATAAGAAAAGAATTTGCTATCTACCAAGTTCTTTCTACCCTCTTTTGTCTACTTTTAAATCTTATTTCTTAATATTTTTCTCATTTAATGCATTTAACAGAGTCAAAAGCCATAACTAACACCCTTTGTTTGGTTTATAAAGGTTAACTAACAGCAGTCATAATTCTAGACATTAAGGAATACATAATTTTGCTCATATGCAGGCTTTCCAACAAATCTGTTATCAGAGAGATAAGTTACTGAGTTGAAGGCTTCTCTCCTGACAAAACAGATTATGAATGTGTTTCATCATTTCTTTTCCCCTCCTTTCTGGCCACACCACGTGGCATGTAGGATCTTAATTTCCCAGCCAGGAACTGAACCTGTGCCCCCTGCAGTGGATGCAGTGTCTTAAGCACTGAATCACCAGGGAAGACCCTTTTATAGATGTGTTTTTATGTTATTCAAGGCAAGAGTTAGAAAGGTACTTGGAGATATATAATTCAAAAAAGGAAATTGATTATACCATCAAATCAGAACTAGAATATTTTATACTACTTGAAGCATACAAAACATAGTAAACATACTAAGAATTCAATGTTAAATTTAAGTAACTGGAATAGACATAAAAATAAGATCATCAAATAGGAGCTTTGTTTCTCAGCCAAAGAAACATTTTTCCTCAACTACTTTTATTAACTTATATCAATGCCAATCTTTGTGTTTGTATTAAGATTATGTGAATGTAAAATATATATATATATATACACACACACACACACCTAAGTGTAAAAACAAGCTAAACTTTTAAAATAAGATAGACCAATACTATAAAAATACACCAATGGAAAATACAAAATATACGTTTCGACTTACAGTAATTCATGGAAGAAAAGGAAATAAGAGTAGGCTGGCAATCACATTGGTCTGCAATTCTCTCTGAATCCATCTCTGATGTCTACTAATGACTAAAATACAATGAATACCCATTTGTTCCTCATAACATTTTAAAAATCACTTTTCTCCAGTTTAATAAAATTACTACAGACATAATACTGTAGGAATGGATGATTCATCTCTAAATCACAATTGACACATAAAGTGTAGAATTAAGAATGAACATTTTATCAGAATTCTAGAGATAACAAACATGAAACTTGACCTTTTTGGACTGGGGAATATGTCGAAGAGTTTACCTCCATTACTTAGAATTTGTATGCTCCTATCAAATGTTTTATGTGGATGATTAAATTCTGCCTATACTTTACTGCTCGGATTTACTTCTACCTATGGGAACCTGTGGTACTTGGAACCAAGTCACTTAAAAACATCATGCAAATTTCCTTATGACAATCCCAAAGTCTTCAAAAAGATAATTTCAAATTTTATGGGAAAAGATGGGGATTTGGGAGGAGAATTGGTCATTAATTCTCCTAAACTAGACCAGTATGGACACAAATGCATGAGATCATTTAGTTTGTGATGCAGTTAATCTTGTTCCCTACATAAAGCACTAACCAATAAACATTTTCCAGGAAGTCAATCCTCACTATGTCACTTCCCAAGAACTCTGAACATAAAAATTATGTCAATTACTGATTTTGAGGACTTACACTACTAGACTCTAGAGTAAAAGAAGGCAAACAGTGAAACACTCACTGAAGAAATGCAATTCCACAATTTGGTAACAGTGCCTCCTTACAGTGCAGAGAGTAGCCTGTCCAGTAAGTAAAAAGAATTAACAAATAATCATAAAGTAAAATTTTAATCTAGTCAACAGATCTATCAGTACTGATTACATGTATAAATTTTATAATGAACATAATCTGTCAATCTGAAAATTCCCAGGATGAAGATACTAAACATCGCTAAATTTAATAGTTGTTAATTAAAAAAAAAAAACCCGTAACTTTTCTATAATGAAAAAGAAATAAGTATTTTACACCTAGGTTCAAACTCCAGCTCCACCTTTTACTAGCTGTGTGACCTTGGGCAAGTTATTTACCTCAGTAGTTCACTTTCCTCATCTGTAAAATGGGAATAGCACTTACCACAGGATTACTTAGATTTAATTAACACATATAAACTGCTTAGAACAGCGCCTACAACTTACTAAGCACTATGAAGTGTTTGCAATATTATCACTTAATTAGAATGGCAGTATTTTGGATGTTCTACTGTGATGACCAAGAAAAGGCAAGTTCTACTTACAAAAGTTTATCTTTAAGCTACCAAGAATACAAGTCCTAATTTTTATTAGGAAAAGCAGTCACAAGCAAAGTCCTGCCATATTAAAATACGAATGCAACAGAATCTTTTGATACAGAAAAGTTCAAGAAGAGGTATGTAGGGACTCCCTGGTGGTCCAGTGGCTAAAACTACAGGCTCCCAATGCCGGGGGCCTGAGTTCGATCCCTGGTCAGGGAAATAGATTCCACATGCTGCAACTAAGAGTTCACGTGCTACAATTAAGAGCTGGCACAGCCAAACAGATAAATGAATATTTAAAAATTAAAAAAAAAAAAAGAGGTATCTCATATTCATGATAAAAGACTCAGATGACCAGCATGAATACCTAGCCAAGTTCTATACGTGTTACCTTTCAAGTCTTCCAAGAGGGTATTATTTGGGGATTAAGTGTGAAACTAGCAGAACCTGGGTTTTTTTTTTTAATGAAAAGTTGAATTTTGCTATGAAATTCCATCACCAAGTATTAACTCCCTTCACGTTAGGCAGGATGAAGTCCATGATGGTAAAAACTTCTTTAAGTTTTAAAAGCTCTGTTTAAATTGCTATTGCACTATTTGAACAGCTGCTGCTTGGTGTAAAACTATTTACAGAAGTTAAAAATTATTCATTTTTATTAAACATGAAAGAAGTTTACGTTATATTTTCCTTACCAAAACCTTCCTGAGAGGAGAAAGGTTAACAGCCTCTGCCTCTAAGTGAAAATGGAAAATATCAATTTTCCCCAAGGGAGCATGAGACTCTGGGGAGAAAATGAGGTTTTATACTTTTTAATTCCTCAATTATATCTATAAGAAGTTAAAATGAGGTACATCGTGCCTTATGTTTTGGTTAAAACTTTTTAGAAAACGGACTGCAAAACTGTATCAAGCTAAAAAAAAAATCAAAAAAGGAACAAGTTCAAGCTGCTATTTCAACCTTACAATCAAGGGCCCATCTAAATCTACTCAACCTATTCTCTACCAATTTATAATTTAGGCTGAAATATAGTTTTCCTCATTATTGACTATACATCTTAACTAAATAAACCAAAAGAATTGATGATCCTGACCCTTAAAAGCATCCTCTTGAACTCTGACATCTATTATATTAACTCAAAAGATATTTCTAGAAACAGTCCTCATGCTAGCGGACTTAACTTCATCTTTTTAGCCTGGTTTCTCACACCAAGAATTCCCTTGGCTTTCTCATCCAAACAGAAATTAACAACTTGACTTTTTGGTCCGTATCTTACTGACAGAAGGCTATCAATTTCAGTTGTGCAAATGTAGCAGCTGTGCACGTGCCAGAGAGGAAGCACATGCTTCATTTAAGATTCTCTTTACCAAGACTCAATCTACAAATAAAAAACGTTTCCTACAAATAAGAAAATCCCTATTACTTTTCAAAGTAAATCTGAAAAACAGAACCACGCTCTAAAACAGGAAAAAAAAAAAAAAAAAAAAAAAACTTGCTTTAAATTAACTAAATCCAGGCAGAGCACCCCAAATCACTGGATGGTCAAAAATTGTATTCTAAAAACAGAAAATGGTAATTTCCTCCATGAGAAAGGTGTCATAATATGGCATAAAATTTTAGAAACGTAACGCTGTTAATACGTTGTTAATATAACTCTTCCCATTTTTGTTCCACGAACCAGACTGGCTCTCTCAAAAAATTTTTTCCTGAAGTTCTCTCATTTGCAAAATCAAGTCGGTGACTCTTGGGCAAAAGCTGACCTGTTTTTTTCATAGGGAAATTACTGCACCAAGAACCTACCTTCCCCATCTTTTCAAATACAACGAAAAACAAACTAAGGCTTGGATTTAAAAAGAGCCCCATCTAGCACTTCAAAAACAGGGCGGGGGGAAAAAAAACTACATGGAAATGAAGTGTGATGGAAAAAGGCAGTGTGCATGAATCACATCTAACGGAGATGTCTAAACAAGGGAAGACGCTGACATCGATCAAATTTCAAGTAGACATAGAGCTGAAGAATTTCCACAGGGAGAAGCACTTGTGGTCCTCGCAATGCAAATGGCCTTGGAGAAAGCCCCAGAATCCATGGCCACGGGTTATTTCCACATTGAGACGTCTCAGAAGCATCTTTAGAGGAGGACACATCAGCTTCTCTGCCTTCAGGGGCTGGGGAGGAGGGGCGCCGAGCACCATCTTTCCTCTCTGGGAGCTGCAGCCTTACGGACAAGCTTCGAAACAGCTACTTCCAACTTCCACGGGGAGAGGGGGAGCAGGGAGCGTGATTCCACCGCTTTCCTCTCGCACCAAGCGCAGCAGCTGGGCGGCCGAGGCTGTGAGGGGAGAGGCGGCTGGCGCTGCATGCGTGTTTACGTGTCTCGGATGGGTGTGGGAAGGAGACAGAGAGGTTCTAATGAAAAGATGGAGGGGAGAGAGAAAGAGGGGTTGGGAAAGAGGGGAAGCACCACCTTTCTTTTCTCTGCTCTTCCTGGGGATCTGAAAACTCCTCCTAATGGGTCTTTCGGGCTCTTCGGGGCCTTTGGGCAGTGCAGCCGCGCCTGCCTCAGAGGAGTCCTGAGGCTGCTCGTGGCAGAGGCTCGGGGCGGCCTCGGAAGCCGCGGTCTCCTCAGGCCCGGCGCCGCCGCCGGGCTCCGCGATGCTGAGGCCGCCGCCATTTTGTGGGGAGGACTCAAGCTCCGGAAGCGTCTGCTTCATCTCGTCGTCTCCGCCGCCGCCGCCACTTTCCCAGTTCGCGTCCGTCGGCGGAGAGACCTCCGCCTCCGCAGCAGTCGCCATCGCGCCGGCGTGAGGAGCTCGGGGAAGCTTCGGCCGACAAGGTCGACGGGGGTGGGGGGAAGGGGCGGCGGGCCGGCCTCGCCGCCAAGCTGCTCTCAGCCCACCGACCCCCTTCCCCCCGTGGCCGCGGGCCGCTATCCCCGCCCAGCAGCCTCTCGGGGGCCCTAAAGCGGGCGCCCCAACCGTGCCTCCCGGCCCCGGGAGCCGCTCCTCGCTCGGGCAGTTCTTCAGCCGGCCCCCGCCACTCAACGTGCTGGCGTCGGGGCCTGGAGGGGGCGTGGCCATCACGGAGCGCTCCGCCAATGAAGACGCGGCGCCCGCCTCCGCGGGTGCGGATAGACGGCGCCAGCGGGCGGAGTCTCGGAGCGCCCGAGCCCGCCAAAAGGGGCAACCGCAACGCCCGACGAGTACCTCGACGCCGCTTCCGGCTGTGGATTAGGTGGGACTCATGGCGAGCTGCGAGATCGCGGAGCGCGTTCGGCCGGTGCTGCAGGCGAGGGAGGCGTGCTGCGCCAAGTCCTGGGAACGCAGGCGTCTCCTCTTCCCGGGCAAGATTACCTCTCTTCGCGCACGACTTTCATCGGCCAGAACCGAATAGAGGCAGTGGTTGTGGGATGATTCCGGCTTTGTGAAATATTTGCATGCATATATAAAGGCCTGAAGTGGTGATATGTTAGTGACTGAAGCGATAAGAGCCTGAAAGCCACGGGGGCCCGCTTCAGTGACCTGTTATCTTACATTTTTACAACAGATTACTCCCACCCGCCCCATTTTTATCTAGAAGGGTTAGAACCAGTGGCACGCCTCCAGCAAGCTGTAAATTCCTTGGTCCTTTGATTTGACTTCACAGCCTAATGTTAACAGGATTTGGTTCTGGGGAGCTTGAGAAGGGCTGCTGGCTTTTAGATTTTCCATTGCTGTTTCAGTTTTCTTATAGCTGGTGTATATTAAAGAAAAAGATATACATTTGCAGCTACGTTAAAAGACATACAGCAAGCGATCGTTTTACCTTAAAACAACTAGACAGTCAAGTTAGAAGGCCTTTTAAATAGCTTATCCTGGTTAGGTTGAAACTATTTGGGCAATGGTGAATACAGAAATTATTTCTTGCGTTATTTCTATATGCTAGGCACTGTATCTAGCTATTTATATATAGTATGTACATTAAATCCTCACAAGAGATGTTAGGGAGATGCTATTATGCACAATTTAAAATAAGTGTTGCAGTTAGTATGGGATTAATAGAAACAGACTTCGTAGCTCAGAGGTTTAAAGCATCTGCTTGGAATGCGGGAGACCCGGGTTCGATCCCTGGGTCGGGAAGATCCCTGGGTCGGGAAGATCCCTGGGTCGGGAAGATCCCCGGGTCGGGAAGATCCCCTGGAGAAGGAAATGGTAACCCACTCCAGTACTCCTGCCTGGAGAATCCCATGGAGGGAGGAGCCTGGTAGGCTATAGTCCATGGGGTCCCAGAGTCAGACACGACTGAGCGACTTAACTTTCANGGGTCGGGAAGATCCCCGGGTCGGGAAGATCCCCTGGAGAAGGAAATGGTAACCCACTCCAGTACTCCTGCCTGGAGAATCCCATGGAGGGAGGAGCCTGGTAGGCTATAGTCCATGGGGTCCCAGAGTCAGACACGACTGAGCGACTTAACTTTCACTATATATATCAAATAGATAAGTATTTACTGTATAGCACATGGAATTCAATATCTTGTAACCTATTATAGAGAAGAATCTGTAAATCAACTACAGTTCATTTACTACTGTTGTAAATCAACTATATAGATAAGATATAAAATGTTGCAAGACAGAACAAATTTTAATAAAATGAGGATCTGAAGCCAGGTCTATTTAACTCTAAATAAAGTACTAGCTCTTGCCTGCTTTTTTTTTTTTAACTTTTAACTGGAGGATAATTACTTTACAATATTCTGTTGGTTTCTGCCGTACATAAAAATGAATCAGCCATAGGTACACTTATGTCCCCTCCCTCTTGAACAACCCTCCCACTGCCTGCTTCTCTTAAGATCTAATATTCACAGCAGCTCTAGAGGTATCTTTATGCATTTTATATATGGAGAAATGAGGATTGACATTTTGCTCCATCTCCAAGCAGTAGAATCAGGATTGGGACCCATATCTCTATGCTCAAACTCTCAGGAGTTGACTGAGTAAATGTGTAATAAGAAAACCCTAGGCCTTGCCAGTGGCTGCTACTTAAAGAGCATTCCTAAGGACAATAGCAAAATTGGATTACAATGTCCTGTGATAAATATATCTGTTTTACAGCTTATAAGAAAAGCTGCTCATGACTTGCCCAACCTATTTGAATAAGCTCAGTGTATCATAGGAAAGTGAGTATAATATAAAACAATTATTCCTCTTAGTAAATAGTTCATGTAAAAACATTTTAAAATATTGATAAAAATACTACGGCCAAGCTGACACAAAAATGCTATGTTAACTTAAAAGTTACCCTTGAAGTTGGGAAGAAAAGGCTTTACTTGATAGTAGAGGCTACAGGAGATCAGAAACTCAGGTGTTAGGATCTCTAAAAGGTAATTTTGTTGTTGATTCATTAATATGAAGTCGCTCAGTCATATCTGATTCCTTGAGACCCTGTGGACTATAGCCCACCAGGCTCCTCCATCCACAGGATTTTCCAGGCAAGAGTACTGGAGTGGGGTGCCATTTCCTTCTCCAAGGGATCTTCCCAACCCAGGGATTGAACCCAAGTCTCCCACATCGCACGCAGATTCTTTACTATCTGAGCCACCAGGAAGCCATATGCATATATCAATAGATAGCCAGTATGTCCATGGGGCTGGGGGGTTAAGGGTAATACCAGTAATACATACCAGTAATACATAAGGTTCTGAAGCAAGAGCTACCAAAAGTTAAAAGACATAAAATCTACATTGTCCCCTACCCTCAGTAACAGACAAAACACCACCGCAGAAATAAACTAGAGAACGGTAAGGTAGTATATAACTAAATATGCAGGGACCACAATTGCCATTTTACATTGAAAACAGAAGAAAAAAAAATCCAGTTCAACTCTTCATTTTAAAAATAGGAGGGACTTCCCTGGTGGTCCAGTGTCTTAAGATTCTGCAGTCCCAACGCAGGGGCCCCAGTTCCATCCCTGGTCAGGGAATTAGATGAATGCTGTAACTAAAAGATCTCAGGTTACAACACAGACCCGGCCCAGTGCAGCCAAATAAATAAACAGCTTTTAAAAATGCACCACTTAACTAAAAAAAAATACAGTTTTGAAAGAAGGGAGAAGGGGAGAAATACATTAGGACTTTGGGATTTAAATATTCACACTATATAAAACAGATAACCAACAAGGATCAACTATATAGCCAGGGAACTATACTCAGTATCTTATAATAATTTATCACGGAAAAGAAATCTAAAATAAAATTTATGTACATACATACATATATATGTATATATATACATGCTGCTGCTGCTGCTAAGTCGCTTCAGTCGTGTCCTATTTTGTGCANTAACTAAAAGATCTCAGGTTACAACACAGACCCGGCCCAGTGCAGCCAAATAAATAAACAGCTTTTAAAAATGCACCACTTAACTAAAAAAAAATACAGTTTTGAAAGAAGGGAGAAGGGGAGAAATACATTAGGACTTTGGGATTTAAATATTCACACTATATAAAACAGATAACCAACAAGGATCAACTATATAGCCAGGGAACTATACTCAGTATCTTATAATAATTTATCACGGAAAAGAAATCTAAAATAAAATTTATGTACATACATACATATATATGTATATATATACATGCTGCTGCTGCTGCTAAGTCGCTTCAGTCGTGTCCTATTTTGTGCAACCCCATAGACGGCAGCCCACCAGGCTCACCTGTCCCTGGGATTCTCCAGGCAAGAGCACTGGAGTGGGTTGCCATTTCCTTCTCCAATTCATGACAGTGAAAAGTGAAAGTAAAGTCGCTCAGTCATGTCCGACCCCATGGACTGCAGCCCACCAGGCTCCTCTGTCCGTGGGATTTTCCAACACATACCTATATATAGCTGAATCACTTTGCTATACACCAGAAACTAACATAACAATGCAAATCAAAAACATTTCAATATAAATTTTTAATTAAAACATTAAATATATATCTATTTAGAAAATCATGCTGGAAGCTGCTGTTGTTATTACCCAATATTTCAACCACGAGTGCAACAGCAGTATCTTAAAAATCATCCAGAAAGCCAACACAGAGATTCTAGAAGGATCCCTATGTTTCAGAAAAGAGGAATTAGAAACTCCCTGATGCTGATCAAATCAACTAGTTTTATAGTTACAGAATTCACACATAAAAACAAAAGCATTAATAAAAATACCTTTGAAGTGAACAAAGCCACTAAAAAGATTTGACTGTAATAACAGCGTTTAACATTTGTAAACAATTTCATGGTTTTTTTCCAGTAAAAGATGTTATTTGATGCTCACAAGTACCTGCTTCAAGCATACAGCTAGGAGACCTTTTTTTTTTAAAGCTTCCATTGATCAGCAGCAGGGAAAGATAATAAAGGCCAGTCAACCAACAAAATTCTATAAAGCAATTATCGTTCAATTAAAAAGTAACTAAAATGTTTTTAAATCCACAAGAAAAATAAGGCCATTCAACAAAACCACCACTAATCCAACTCATAGAACCTTAAGGAGATTAAATCAGTTCAATTTGTTCATTTTATTTATAAGGTCAGTACTATAAGCCTACAACTCCACTGCCTATTCAGATGCATTAAAAACATAAGAAATTGCCATTCTTTCCCTTATGCCTGAGCTACAAAAATAATAATTCTTTCAAGGAGTCATCTTCTTTCCCCCAAAGAACTTATATTACTCACTGAGCAAGAATTTCTTGGGAGTGTCCCAAGGAAGTATAAGACCCTGACAACAAACTGGGTTGAAGTTCATCATGGTTAATGTCTGGGAGGAAAGACGTCCATGCGAAGAAGAGAAGGCACAAAAGGAATCCTCAGTTGGAAATAAGAATAAGCTTAGGGATGAGCTTTGATGTGAGTAGCCCTTCAGTTACACAGCTGACTTGTAACCACACATCTCCACTAAACCCAGGAGTCAAGAGCTGTTACTAAGGTTTGTTTTGGTTTCACTTCTAAGATTTTTTTTTTTAATTGAATATACTTCAATTGACCTACAACACTATGTTAGTTCCAGGTATACAACATAGTGATTCGCTATTTCTATACATTACAAAATGAACACCACTTTTGTCATTTGAGTCAAACCCGTTTAAGATTCTGGAGAAGGCAAAGACAACCCACTCCAGTACTCTTGGCTGCAAAACCCCATGGATGGAGGAACCTGGTGGGCTGCAGTCCATGGGGTTGCTAAAAGTCGGACATGACTGAGCGACTTCACTTTCATTTTTCACTTTCATGCACTGGAGAAGGAAATGGCAACCCACTCCAGTGTTCTTGCCTGGAAAATCCCAGTGACGGGGGAGCCTGGTGGGCTTCTGTCTATGGGGCTGCACAGAGTCAGACACGACTAAAGTGACTTAGCATTAGCATCTAAGATTTCTGTTACATGTAATACCATGAATGAATCTCACAGGCATGATGTTAAGTGAAAATAAGTCAGACACAAGAGTGTATACCGCATGATTCCATTCGCATGAAGTACAAGGGCAAGACAAAAATAATCCATGATAATAAAAGTCAAAACAGTGGTTCCCTTATGTGTCTGTAGCAGGGAGGTGTGTGAGGAGGTGCTGAGTCAAAGGGGATATGAAAGAATTTTTGAAACAATGAAAATATTCTACATCTTGATCTAGGTGATAGTTACAAGGGCAGTACATATATATATATATATATATATATATATAAACATTTGTTGAACTCTACATTTGAAAGTTGTGTGTTTTACTGTATGCTGTTGTTTTTCAGTTCAACATTGACAAAAAGACAGAAACGCTTCTGCAGGTTCTCATTATTCAAGGGACAGATATAAGAATTCTTCATGGGGCTTCGAGAGTCCTGCTAATCCTGACCCTTTTCTACTTTCCTCTCCACTCCTGTTCCCTAAGCTCCTGGGTGCTTCCTCTGTCTGGCCCCCAGGCTGGGCTTCCCCAGCCACGTGGTCAGGCTCAGCACACACTGCTTCCCCAGTGTGGTGTGCTCTTCCTCCCTCATCCTCATGAGCTCCTCCTGAGCTGCTTTTGGCAGCAGCTTCACTTCCTTGTGTAAAATTCCTGGATCACCTTCCTCTCATTCGAGGTTGGTTCCCGCTGTGCTTTCACAGAACCTTGTTGTTTTCAGGCTGTTTACCTTTCACTTCCCTCAGTTTGTAATGACTCCCTCATTTGTGGAATTCTCTCTCTCTCTCCCCCCACCTCGCCCCCTCTAGAACCTATGTATGCTCCAGTCCATGGGCTGGAGAGCAATGTCGGGGTTTTCTTACCATAATGAGCCTGGCGCAGTGCCTAGAACACAGTGCCTGGAACACAATAGGTGTTTATGAAATGTGTTTTGACTGCCAAGGGTAGAGTGGCTATCTGATCTTTTCTTTTCTGGCAAGAATATTGTTATTTCACATAACCTGATTTGGGTTTACTACATTAAGTGTTTACTGGTATATCTTGCTTTAAGCAAATTTCATTATATGCAAATGTAGACTCCCCAAAATATAAATTCGGGTGTGTCTATCAAATGCCCTTGAAATGCTTATGCAAATTCGCAATGCCTTTTACTGCATTTGAGAAGACAGATGAACATTTGCCAAATCCAAGATTTGTTGAAATGAAAAGGATTTAACAAATGGGAGAGATTCTCCTGTATTATCAGCTGGGTGACCAGTAGAGTTCCAGGTATAAGATCGTTTACACCACTGCTGTTTCCATCTGAAGAAAGACTTAACGTTATACTAACTTCACATGGTGGCTGGTGAAGTTTTCTAAGAAGAGGATGGTGCTAAGGACATGAGTTACACAAAGCAAAAAAAAAAAGAAAATCTCAAGAGCAAGTGGTATATTGCAAAAGTGCCAACAGCGGTGAAATGTGTGAAAAAAAAATTCAAAGTTTTTGATTTTATGCTTTTATAATAAAGGAGAGCAAAAGAAAGTTGTAGGAATTCAGAAGGTTTAACACATCTCACTACTCAATTTGGAAGACTGTAAGCTTGAGGAAAAGGAATAATAATACAGATATTTTAGCATTCTTTCTCTCAACAAGTATTTCTTGGGACCCTATCTGCTACCAGGCCCTAGTGTGGGCTTCTGGGGATAGAGCTGAAAATAAACAGATGCATCCCGGCTCTGGGTTTATAGTCTGGTGCTTCCTAGACTACAAACTCTTTAATCTTCACAGCAGTTGCCAGAGAAACACTGCCGTGTTTGGCAGAGGAAGAAATGATGGCTTAACTGTCTTGCTCGAAGAAATAGCTCCAATAAGTGACAGAGCAGGACTCGAATTTGTCTATCTTCTGACTCCAGTCTCCGGCAAGTAAATGAAATTCTACTTGCTTGTAGGCCTCTAGGAGCTCTAGTTTGTTAATCAAGGCTCTCAACAGAAATAAAGAAAAATTACAAAGTTACACCATAATACATTCCCATCACTCCCCTATGTGTCATTTCTTATCCCTTGTTTGGCCCCTCTATTATTCTGAATGAATAGGAACATGCATGGATGTATGTGCGTGCTCAGTTGTGTCTGGATCTATGAGACGCCCATGGACTATAGTCCACCAGGCTCCTCTGTCCATGGAATTTTCCAGGCAAGAATACTGGAGTGGGCTGCCATTCCCTTNGAACATGCATGGATGTATGTGCGTGCTCAGTTGTGTCTGGATCTATGAGACGCCCATGGACTATAGTCCACCAGGCTCCTCTGTCCATGGAATTTTCCAGGCAAGAATACTGGAGTGGGCTGCCATTCCCTTCTCTAGGGGATATTCCCCACCCAGGGATCGAACCCATGTCTTCTGAGTCTCTTGCACTGGCAGGTGGATTCTTTACCACTGAGCCATTGAAACTTCCTGCCACCTCCCTTATAAACACAAGTCTTTTCATTTATAGTTTTTCTTTTGTCACTGAACAATTTCTAGAGGATTTGTGGACAGACAGAAGCAAATCAGTCATCAGTCATCTAGTCTCCCTGGCGGACTAACAACTGAACACAGAGCTTGCATTTCCTTTGACATGATTCAGGTTACGGCTTTATTATTTGGTGCTTCATAATACCAGAAAGGTACTCAGACTTACTGTAATTTTGAACATTTTCTCTCCAATTTATAAAAGCCCAACAAGAAAAACTAAAATTTCCTTTAAAATACCAGAGGCTAGCAATAAAAGATATAGTTAAAATGACCTTTTGCTACTGTGATACTTCACTTTCAGTTGGCACTTTCATGTATTGGAGAAGGCAATGGCAACCCACTCCAGTGTTCTTGCCTGGAGAATCCCATGGATGGGGGAGCCTGGTGGGCGTCGTCTATGGGGTCACACAGAATCGAACACGACTGAAGTGACTTAGCAGCGGCAGCAGCTACTGTGATACTGTGATTTATAAGAAACATTTATATATTTGGCATTCAGATGACTAAGATATATTTCTTAGGTATATTTGGCTTCAGTCACAGTTCCTGGTTCAGAGCTCCCAAAACTCTTAGAATTTTTGGGCTGATAGAGCAATAGGAGGATCTTCTGCTATGTTTGTCCTTCCACAAAATGCTGCAGGCGGAATGGGTATCTTGATATTTACAATAATCTCTTTCTATCATAATTGGGTATATGTTAACAAAGGTGACTTTGGATTCCACCCCAGGGTGTGGGCTCCTTGTCAGTCCAAGTGACTGGTGGTTTTCCTGATTTCAGTCCCACCTCTTGATTTCAGGGAGGGGAGGGGAGCTTGAGGTTGAATCATTGTCCACTGGCCAATGATTGAGTCAGTCATGGCTATGTAAAGAAGCCCCATAAAAACCTCAAAAGACAGCTTTTTGACCCTTTGCTGGGGAGCTGCTACATGGGGGACAAAGATCTGCTTCTACATGCTAACTTGTCAAGTCCCAAATTCCAAGAGAACAGAAGTTTCTTTGTTCCAGAACTTGCCCTGTATATCTCTTCAACTGGCTGTAGATTTTTATCTTTAAATAGCCTTTCAAAATAAATTAGGGCTTCCTCAGTGAATCAGAGGTAAAGAATCCGCAGGATACACAAGAGACTCAGGTTTGATCTCTGGCTGGGAAGATCCCTTGGAGAAGGAAATGAAAACGCACTCCAGTATTCTTGCTCGGAAAATCCTGTGGACAGAGGAGCCTGGCATGCTACAGTCTATGGGGTAGCAGAAGGGTAGGACATGACTTAGCGACTAAACAACAACATAATAAATCAGTAATCTCACGAGTAAATAGATTTCCCTGAGTTCTCTGGGCTGTTCTAGCAATTACTCAAACCCAGAGAGAAACCAATGGGAACTTCTGATTTGTATTCAGTCAGTCAGAAGCACATGTAACAACCTGAGCTTACTGCTGCCGTATAACGTGGTGGGACTGTGGAAACTGATTCTATCTCTGAGTTGATAGTGTCAGAATTGAGCTGAATCATTGGACACCCAGCTGGTGTCTGAGAACTGCTGCTTGGTATGAGGAAGCCGTCTCTTGGCAAAATTCTGTTAGCCTTTGTCCTGCTTCATTTTGTTCTCCAAGGCCAAACCTGCCTGTTAATCCAGATATCTCTTGACTTCCTACTTTTTATTCCAGTCCCCTATGATGAAACGGACATCTTTTTTTGGTGGTAGTTCTAGAAGGTCTTCATATAATCATTTAACTTCAGCTTCTTTGACATTAGTGTTTGGGGCATAGACTTGGATTACTTTGATATTGAATGGTTTGACTTAGAAACACACAGAGATCATTCTGTTGTTTTTGAGACTGCACCCAACTACTGCATTTTGGGCTCTTTTGTTGACTATGAGGGCTACTCCATTTCTCCTAAGGGATTCTTGCCCACAGTGGTAGATATAATGGTCATCTGAATTAAATTTGCCCATTCCCATCCATTTTAGCTCACTGATTCCTAAAATGTCCGTGTTCACTCTTGCCAACTACTTTCAATTTACCTTGATTCATGGACCTAACATTCCAGGTTCCTATGCAACACTGTTCTTTACAGCATTGGACTTTACTTTCACAACCAGATACATCCACACCTGGATGTTGTTTCTACTTTGGCTTAGCCTCTGAATTCTTTCTGGAGCTATTTCTCCACTCCTCTCCAGTAGCATATTGGCATCTACCAACCTGGGGAGTTCATCTTTCAGTGTTCTGTCTTTTTGCCTTTTCATACTGTTCATGGGGTTCTCAAGGCAAGGATACTGAAGTGGTTTACCATTCCTTTCTCCAGTGGACCACGTTTTGTCAGAACTCTCCGCCATGCCCCGTCTGTCTTGGGTGGCCTTACACAGCATGGCTCATAGTTTCATTGAGTTAGACAAGATTGGGATCCATGTGATCAGTTTGGTTAGTTTTCTGTGGTTGTAATTTTCATTCTATCTGCCTTCTGATGGATGAAGATAAGAGGCTTGTGGAAGCCCCCTGGTGGGACGGACTGGCTGTGGGTAAAAGTGGGTCTTGCTCTGATGGGCAGGGCCATGCTCAGTAAATCTTTAATCCAATTTTCCGCTGATGGGTGGGGCTGTGTTCCCTCCCTGTAGTTTGGCCTGAGGCCACACTGGCATCAGGAATGGAAAAGATCATTATTCATTCCAATCCTTAAGAAGGGCAATGCCAAACAGTGTTCACACTACTGCACAATTGCACTCATTTCACATGCTAGCAAAGTAATGCTCAAAATTCTCAAAGCCAGGCTTTAACAGTACATGAATTGAGAACTTCCAGATGTTCAAGCTGGATTAAAAAAGGCAGAGGAACCAGAGATCAAATTGCCAACTTCCTTTGGATCACAGAAAAAGCAAGAGAATTTCAGAAAAACATCTACTTCCACTTCATCAACTACCTTAAAACCTCTGACTGTGTGGATCATAACAAACTGGAAAATTCTTAAATAGATGGGAATATAAGACCACCTTACCACCTTACCTTACCTGAACTGTAGTGTTCACACTTCTCTCAAGAGAAGACTCTTGAGAGTTCCTTGGACTTCAAGGGGATCAAACCAATCAATCCTAAAGGAAATCAATCTTGATTATTCATTAGAAGGACTATGCTGAAACTGAAGCTCCAATCCTTTGGCCACCTGATGTTAAGAGCTGACTCATTAGAAAAGACCCTGATGCTGGGAAAGATTGAAGGTAGAAGGAGAAGGGGATGACAGAGGACGAGATGGTTGATTGACATCTCTAATTCAATGGACATGAGTTTGAGCAAGCTCCAGGAGATGGTTAAGAACAGGGAAGCCTGGTGTGCTGCAGTCCATGGTGCCGCAAAGAGCTGGACACACAGAGCCACTGAGTAACAACAACAACGAGGAAGCCTCCATGCGCACATGCACATGTTGGGACTGGGTGCAGGAATTCTTAGTAACCACATAGTAAAAGCTAATTTTAAAAGAACATTAATTAGCAATGTCCACTGATGAATGGATGAATTTGGGACGATTTGGGAGAATGGCATTGAAACATGTATAATATCATATGTGAAACGAATTGCCAGTCCAGGTTTGATGCAGGATACAGGATGCTTGGGGCTGGTGCACTGGGATGACCCAGAGGGATGGTACGGGGAGGGAGGGGGGTTCAGGAAGGGGAACACGTGTACACCCGTGGCGGATTCGCGTTGATGTATGGCAAAACCAATACAATATTGTAAAGTAATTAGCCTCCAATTAAAATAAATTTATTTAAAAATAAATAAAAGTATTATGCATATACTAGAATATTATTCAGCCACGAAAAGGAATAAAGCACTGATATCTGCTACAACATGGATGAACCTTGAAAACTATGCTAAGTGAAAGAAGCCAGTCTCAAAAGGCCACATATTATATAACTCTATTTGTATGAAATGTCTGGATATGAAAATCTATGGAGACAAAGTGGATTAGTGGTTGCCTAGAGCTGGAGGAATGGGTGGATTTAGAGCAGAAAGCTAGTTTTTTTTTCTTTTTTTAGAGTAATGAAAATACTCTAGAATGAATTGTGGTGATGGTTGCATAACTCTGTGATAATACTAAATATCATCGAATTGTACATGTCAATAGTTACTACTATGTGAATTATATCAATAAAATTGTTTTTTAAAAAAGTAAATTGATATAGTGTTCCACTAGGATGCACGAAGTTATGTGCCCTATCACCAGTGCTTAAAACTTGTGTAATGTTTTTTCCCTCCAAATAAAAAGGAAAAACAAAAAAACCCTAAACACTGGAGCAGCATAGTTTAAATATAACAGCTGAGCTGTATCCTTAGTCAATTAAGACAGCAGCAACTGACACCTACACCCTACTGTATGTTTATATCTGTTGCTGCTGCTGCTGCTAAGTCGCTTCAGTCGTGTCCAACTCTGAGCGACCCCATAGACGGCAGCCCACCAGGCTCCCCCGTCCCTGGGATTCTCCAGGCAAGAACACTGGAGTGGGTTGCCATTTCCTTCTCCAATGCAGGAAAGTGAAAAGTGAAAGTGAAGTCGCTCAGTCTTGTCTGACTCTTTGCGACCCCATGGACTGCAGCCCATCAGGCTCCTCTGCCCATGGGATTTTCCAGGCAAGAGTGCTGGAGTGGGGTGCCATTGCCTTCTCCGTTACTACAGAATGTCAGTGTGTAAACTGACTTTGACAATTGATGAGAGTGCTTACTCTGTCTTTTCTTGAGTTTTATGTTTTAAAGATTTTTCGGAAGGGGTTTGGAGAGAAATAAAGTTCACAAATGCTAAAAAAAAAAAAAAGGATTTCTCAAAAGTTACCTAATATTAACGTATTTCTAAAGAAGAATCTTAAATATAAGGCCTAGTGAATCGTGAACTATCAACATAAAATATTCCAAATTCTTTAAACATTATTTTTTGCATCTAAATACCTTATTTCAAATATTCTTTCTCGTATTTCCAAACACACCCCAAATCATGTTTTTACATTATTATTCCACTAAAAAACAATCCCTGGTTAGAACAGATTTGCAAAAGTAGATCTTAAGGGAAAAAAAAAAGCAATCTAGAGATTTAGTACCCCCCGGTGGCTCTGAAAAGACAGACAATAATTCTCATAAGTTTTCCCCTAAGAACTCCTTGGGGAACCAGCCAAGTTTAAATGGGATAATTGGTAGGTTTATGGTTGCAATTTACATATATTATAGAAACATAACACCAGACATTTATCTAATTAAAGAAAATGTGGTGTTCAGTTACCCTTCTAGAGGAATTCTGCTTGTGGTTTGTGCCATTTGGCGATTAGCCCATTCTCTTGAGAATCTAAATGTGCTTTTCTGTGGACAGAGTACAGGAATGTTCAAAAATTTACTTTTAACTCAATCAAAAAATGAGCAGAAAATCTAAACACTCATTTCTCCAAAGATGACACACAGATGTTCAAAAAAGCACATGAAAAGATGCTCAGCATCACTAATTATCAGAGAAATGCAAATCGAAACTACAATGAGGTATCACCTCACATGGATCAGAATGGCCATCATCGGAAATTCTACAAACAATAAAATCCAGAGAGAATGTGGAGAAAAGGGAACCTCCTACACAACTGGTGGAGATATAAATTGGTATAGCCACTATGGAAAACAGTATGGAGATTCATTAAAAAAACTAAGAACAGAACTATCATATGATCCAGCAATCTCACTCCTGGGCATATATCCGGAGAAAGCTCTAATTTGAAAAGATACACATACCCCAATGTCCACAGCAGCACTGTTTACAACAGCCAAGACATGGAAGCAACTTAAACGTCCACCAACAAATGAATAAAGAAGATGTAGTGTGCATATATGCAACAGAATATTACTCAGCCACAAAAATAAATGAAACAATGCCATTTGCAGCAACATGGATGGACCTAGAGAGTATCACACTAAGTCAAAGAAAGAAAGACAACCATCATATGATATCACTCACATATGGAATCTAATTTTAAGACATGATAGAAATGAACTGATTTACAAAGCAGAAACACACTTACAGATATTGAAAACAAACTTACGGTTACCAAAAGGGAAATGTGGGGAAGGGATAAATTAGGAGCTTGGAATGAAGATACACACACTGCTATATATAAGACAAGGACCTATTGTTTTAGCACAGGGAACTCTAATCAATATTCTGTGATAATTTATATGAGGAAATCTAAAAAAGAATGAATTTATGTGTGTGTGTGTGTGTATATATATATATAAAATGGAATCACTTTGCTATACATCTGAAACTAACATAACAGTGTAAATAAATTATACTCCAGTAAAATTTACAAACAAAATAAAAAAAAATACTGTTTTGCTTTGCTTTGCAAAACCTCAAAATATTTAAAAATTATACTTACAATTTTGGGCTTCTCAGGTGGCACAGTGGTAAAGAATCTGCTTGCCAATCCAGGAGACGCAGGAGATTGGGGTTTAATCTCTGGGTTGGGAAGATCCCCTGCAGAAGGAAATGGCAACCCATTCCAGTATTCTTGTCTGGAGAATCCCAGGGACAGAGGAGCCTGGTAGGCTACAGTCCATAGGGTTGCAAAGAGTCAGACACAACTGGGCATGTATGTGAGCACAAAGCTTAGTTCCCCAACCAGAGATCGAAATAGAGCCCCCTGCATTAACCACTGAACCACCACCAGGGAAGTCCCCGATAATATTGTTTTGATTGTAAAAATAGCTTAAGTGTATTTAGAAATTTTTGAATCAGACAACTGTAGACTGAGACACCTCATTGAAAATATAAGTTTGGAGAGCAGAATCTCACACTTGTCTGGCTTCTCTGGTGGTTTGTGTGTGTGTGTGTGTGTGTGTTAAGTCACTCAGTCGTGTCTGACTCTTTGTGATCCCATGGACTGTAGCCTGCCAGGCTTCTCCGTCCATGGGATTCTCTAGGCAAAAATATTGGAGTGGGTTGCCATTTCCTTCTCCCTTATGGTTTAGCAGAAAAGAATTTGCCTACAATGTAGAAGACGTGGGTTCAGTCTCTGGATTGGGATGATCCCCTGGAGAAGGAAACAGCAACCCAGTCCAGTATTCTTGCCTAGGAAATTCCACAGACAGAAGAGTCTGGTGGATCCAGTCCATGCGGTTGCAAGACACAAGTTAGTGACTAAACTACCACCACCAATGAAAACGAAAGTTAACTTTTTTTTTTGGCCAAAAATATCCTCAGGAGCATATACACAAACTTTCCAGCAGAGGGGAGCAAAAGCTCATGAAACAGGTTTCAAAACCCAGCAACTTTTCTGTAATACATTCTAAAAATATTCTTTAAAATATTCAGGATAAGAGTTATGTAAACATATGTAATTTATGTGTGTATGTATTATTTTTGCCTTATAGGAATAATGGAATTGCAGCACTTACATTTAGGCAGGACAGAATTCTTCCCAAAGTTCTGACTGCTGAAGGCTCTTAAATGGACAGGACCTTAGGAAATTTATTTCCTAAGGAAATTATTTCATGAGAGGGAACAAAGGTGGGCCATAACATCTCGATGGCTTAGTGGGGTCACCTGCTGGTAGTTTGCCAACTCTTTTACATAGTTTAAGGTACAATGGGATTCTTATAAGAATATGTTCTAACTATGCACCTAGGTGTCTTCATTTGTAAAATGAGATAATAATTATAACCTAAAACCTCAAGGGGTTGCTGCACAGATGAAATATAAAGTGAGTGTGACACTGTTTTCCTTTTTTTAAATTACAGCAGTGTATATATAATAGAAAACTTATCATCTTAACCATTTCTAAGTGTATAGCCTAGTAAAGTACGTTCACATTATGTAAAAACAATCCTCAGAACCCTTTCCATCTTAAAAGGCTGACCCTCTATATCATTACACAACAACTCCCCATTTGCCTCCCTCAGCCCATGGCAACTAACATTCGACTTTCTGTGGTTTTGACTATTCTGAGTATATCGTAAAGGTAGTATCATAGTGTTTGTCTTTTTGTGATCAGCTTATTTACTTAGCATAATTCCCTCAATGTTCATCCACATTGCAGCACGTGACAGAATTTCCTTCCATTTTAAGCCTGAATAATATTCCATTGTACATATAAACCAGTTTATTCATCCATTGATGGACACTTGTCTTGCTGCCACATCGTAGCTCCTGTGAATAACTCTGCCATGAACATGGATATGCAACTATCTCTGAGATCCTGCTTTCAGTTCTTTTGGATATATACCCATAAATCAGACTGTTGGATCACTGTTGTTGTTGTTCAGTTGCTGAGTCGTCTCCGACTCTTTGCGACCCCATGGACTACAGTCCTTCGGGCTTTCCTGTCTTTCACTACCTCTTGGAGTTTGCCCAAACTCACGTCCATTCAATCAGTGATGCCATCCAACCGTCACATCCTCTGTTGCCCCCATCTCCTCCTGCCTTCAGTCTTTCCTAGCATCAGAGCAGGATCTTTTTCACTGAATCAGCTCTTTGCATCAGGTGGACAAAGTATTGGAGCTTAGGATCAGTCCTATTTCATTCTTCTTGAGGAACCACCACACTACTTTCCACAGCAGCTTCACCATTTTCCCACTTCTACCAATCGTGCACAAGGGTTTCAGTTTCTCCACATCGTCACCAACATTTATTTTCTGTTTTTTTTCCCAAGAGTAGCCATCCTAATGAAGGTGAGGTGGTATCATTGCGGCTTTTATTTGCATTTCTGTAGTGGTAAGTAGTTCGTAGTCCAAAGTACTACGAACCTCCATCCATACTATGCTTTCCAACTGTGGTGCTAGAGAAAACTCTTGAGAGTCCCTTGGACTGCAAGGACATCAAATCAGTCATTGCTAAAGGAAATCCACCCTGAATACTCATTGGAAGAACTAATGCTGAAGCTTCAACATGGCCACCTGATTCGAAGAGCTGACTCCTTGGAAAAGACCCTGACTCTGGGAAAGACTGAAGGCAGGAGAAGGGGTCAACAGAGAATGAGATGGTTGAATGGCATCACTGACTCAATGGACATGAGTTTGAGCAAGCTGCAGGAGATGGTTAAGGACAGGGAAGACTAGAGTGCTACAGTGTCACAAAGAGTCAGACATGACTGAGTGACTAAACAACAAGGTGATATAGTGATTTGGAGCATTTTTTCATCTTTTCATGATTGTTGGCTATGGTAATCTTTTAAATTTTAAACAAATAATAGGTAAATAGTGGTATCTTGGTGTGGTATCAGCTCCCATTTTACAACTAGTGATGTTTGAATATTTTTTTGTCCATTAAAAAAAAAATTAAATATCACGTACCTTGAAAGTGAAAGTGTTTTTTGCTCAGTCATGTCCACAACACTTTGCAACCCCATGGACTATAGCCCACCAGTCTTCTCTGTCCATGGAATTCTCCAGGCAAGAATATTGGAGGGGGTAGCCATTTCCTTCTCCAGGAGATCTCAACCCAGGGATCAGACCTGGGTCTCCTGCATTACAGGCAGATTCTTTACCCTCTGAGCCATCAGGGAAGCCCTGTTTATCCATTTCTAGGTTGGGCTGTTTGTTTTCCTATTATCGGATTTTCAGATTTTTAAATATATACTTTGACTTCTCTATCAGAGATATGATTTGAAGAAATGATTCTCCCAGTATGTGACTTTTCGGTCTTTTAATGAACAGAAGTTCTTCATTTTATTGAGGCCTAATTTATCCATTTTTTTCTTTTATGAATTACAATTTTAGGGTCATACCTCAGAATTATTTGTGGAATTACTTGCCTTACACAAGGTATCAAAGTTTTTTCCTGATTTCCTCTAGCAGTCTTCCAGCTTTAGGTTTTACATTTTTGTCTCCAATTTGCAATTTTATAAGATGGACATAAGGGTCTTAATTTGATTTTGCTGAAAACAGATATCCATTTGTTTTAACACATTTGTTGAAAATATTATCCTTTGCCACTAAAGTGCCTTTAGTAACTTTGCTGAAAATCAACTGACCAAAAAAACAAACAAACAAAAAACCAACAGACTATGTCTTGTATTTCTGTGCTCTGTTTGGGACTGTTGGCTGTCTACCATGCCAGTAATATACTGTTTTGGTTATTGCAGGCCTAGTGAGTTTCAGGTAAGTTTTTCAACTTTGTTCATCCTTTTCAGAGTTGTTTTGGCTCTTCCAGCTGTCTCGGGGTTCCACACGAATTTTAGAACCAGCTTGTGCTCTCTCTGCTCAATGGTGTCCAACTCTTTGCAACATTTTGGCCTGCGGCCAGTCAGGCTGCTCCATCCATGGGATTTCCCAGGTAAGAATACTGGAGTGGGTTGCAGTTGCCTCCTTCAGGGGATTTTCCCAACCCACAGATTGAATCTGCCTCTCCTGTGTCTCCTGCATTGCAGGTGGATTCTTTACCACTGAACCATCAGGGAAGCTCTTCTATAAAATAGTCTACCTAGATTGAGATTGTGTTAAATCTGTGGATTAATTTTGGCCAAAGTGGACACCTTGATAGTCCTGAGTCTTCCAGTCTATGAACACGGTACATTTCCCCATCTAGTTTGGTGTTAAATTTTCCAACATTTTACCATTTTCAGTGTACATGTTTTGCACTTCTCAGATTTATCTCTAACAGCATCGTGAATTTTACCCTATTAGGTGTTGGATATTTTTTTTTATCCCTGTAACCATTCCTGTGCTTTGTTCTGGGATGCAGTTGAGCTACTTGAAAATAGTCTGACATCCTTTTTGGTCTTTAGGACTTGTTGCTGCAGCTAAGTCACTTCAGTCGTGTCTGACTCTGTGTGACCCCATAGATGGCAGCCCACCAGGCTCTCCTGTCCCTGGGATTCTCCAGGCAAGAACACTGGAGTGGGTTTAGGACTTGTTAGGTAGAAGCAAAGAAGTGTTCACACTAGGGCTAATTATTCTCCACAACTTTTCAGGTCCTTCTGAATATGTTATCCAACTATGATATTCTTTGGGTGTTGGGGGTGGGGGGTGGGGACAGGCACTATTCCCAGCATTGAGTGATTTCCTGCTAATCCTTTTGGGTAATTCTCCCGCCCTTGGCTATTTTCTCACACTTGTGCACTTATAAGCATTCAGCTGAGTACCTGGGGCAGGTGGGGTGGGGTGGAGGGGGCGGCAGGCCCTCTTCGCAGGTCTCCAAGGTTTTCTTCCCATGTAGTGCTCTCCTGTGTTGTCTAGATTCGAGCTGCCTTGGTCTCCCTGACCTCTCAGTCACATCTCTTCCACTCAGGGACTTCACTGGACTAGACGGGCCTCCCTCCCTGCCCTGCTTCCTGACAACCGTCTCAAGGCTGTAAGCTGGAGCAAACGCAGGGCTCACACTCATTCATTCTCTTCTTTCAGGGTCACTGTCCTTCATCGCCTGGTGCCCACTGCCTCTAAAACCAGAGTTTCACATATGTTGTCTTTCTTTTTTTTTTTGGTTGCTTTAGGTGGAGGGTAAATCTAATCCTTGTTACTCCATCATGGCTAGAACTTATTACAGACATTTAAATAATAAGAAAACTCCTATTTTTCTACATGTTGCATTTTAAGGGCTTCGTCATTCTGTTGTGCGGATCCACGCCTCCATCTGGTGCCATAGTCTATCAAAATAAACCCTTTAACAGTTTTTGCAGTATAGGCCTGCTGGTAATGAACTCTTTGAGTTTTTTTTTAATGCCTGAAAAAAGTTTATTTTGCCTTTCCTTTGAAAGATATTTTCATGTCTTTTCTCAGAAAATTAGCCATCACAACAAGAAACAGAAACATGAAATCCACCTTTGGTAACTGCAAAAGACCTCTGTATCCTTGAACCGCAACGTATGAAAATAGAACGCAAGTGGCGAAATAATCGCTGAGACGAAGACGCAGAAAGCACGTGGATATGTTGTTTATCATGTCAGGTCCCAGCACCCGTCAGAGGCCCAGCAGGTTCAGCAGTATACTCAAATTAGGCTTATTCAAAGGTGGTGTAAAAATGGACTCTATACAAATTGTGGGCAGGATGTAGAGACAAGTCAATATCCTGGGGCTACTGACAGTGGAGTGGTTCTTCTTCGAGGATAGAGGGGTTACTAGGACTCGAGAGAACTCCTTGAGAGGAGCTGTGACTTCATGGGAGAGAGGTAGCCAGCCCAAGGTGAGAAATGGGAGAATAAATACTCCAATCTCACTCATTTCCCTCTCTCTGGTATTATGTGAGGACTTCCCTTTGGTCAAATAAAACCAGAAGCGACAAGCGAGAGTTCACTGATGAAGTACACATACACCACAGGCACATAAAATGATGGATTAGCATAGTCAGCTTGGAAACGTAAGCAAAAAAAAAACAATCCCATAAGCTACTGTTATCCCCACATAAATGAACAGTGCAAGAAGAAAAATACAACAAAACTATGATAGCCTGAGAGTTTAGCAAAGATAAGACCTTCACTACATAAGAACAGGGATGCTCTAAGATTAGGAACAATGACTTTTAAAAATAATCAAACTTCTCCCCAAATAAACAGAAGCATTAGAAAATAAAGGTGAAGAAATTCCCATGAGAAAAAACAAACTATTAGGAAATAAAAGTAGGAATAAAAAAGATAAGAATAAAAAAAAAAGATAAGAATGTATAAAAACCAGTCCAGGAGTGAAGAGACCAAATCCAGAGGTTCAACATCTCTCTTACTGGAAAATCCCTGAAAGAGAAAACAGAAAAGTGTGGAAAGAACTACACTGATGAAAAAAAAATGCAAGAAAAGATTCCAGATTCTGTGGATTGAGAAGACCTCTCTACCCTACCCCCTAAATATGCAGAGATGAATGAAAAAGATCCCAGCCAAGGCCACACTTTTGAGAAATTTCCGAACACCATGTGCACAAATTAAAAGTGATTATTAAATAACAACCAGGAAAACTACCGGCTCTTACTAGTTTTCAAAGTGATCTCACATACAAATGTCTCCCTTTTCAAATGGCCTAAGGGCTTATGGTATCTCCATTTCATTAGACATCAGCTGAACAGAATATTGAGGATGACATTTTTCAAAACGTCACAGGTGAGACAGTTCATTGACATTTAGGTGTGTTTGTGTGTGAACACGTATGGGAAGTGGACAGGTTATCCAGGAGGCAGGCCCAGTTTTCTGAACTAGATGATCAGTTCTCGAAGACGGAGTGCCATTTCTAATTCCTCACTAACCCTCCAGGACAGCTGATGAACTGCTGCTTCCTGTGGGCAGATCTATGTAGCTGACTGATGTGCAAACCTGTCTGGAAGAAGGAAATAAGATGCAGTGAGCACTGACTACTGTTTTGCAAACTTGTTTGCATGAGTACCCTCTAGGTACATTCAATACAGTTGACTTTTCTCACTGTGTGTTCACATGGGCAAGGTTTCAAACCTTCGTGATCTTCAGATTCTTTCTGGTGAGTTGGGGCTTGAGTTAGCCTCTTCAAGTTCCCAATTCTAGAATTCTGTTAATAAATGAGATAGCGTGAATTAAATCAGTCAACCACATCAGTGACAGGTGATAATCAATGGCTTTTCCCACAAAGCCGAGGGGATCCAGGTGAGAAAACACACCCAAGTCAAACTGTGTGGCAAGCTGTTCTCTTTATTAAATCTCCAAGGGATCCTCAGGCTTCTGGAGAATTAGTTAAATGTAAATGGGAAGTTCAACAGCCTGTGCACCAACACGGTGGGCTGCAGTTTTCTGGAACCACAGAGACTTTATTAAAACAGGATTGTAGTTAAGAAGAGTTCTGTATGCTCAGCTGCTGCAGATGGTGCTAGAAATGGAAAGGAAAGGAGCTGGTGGTGGTGACCACTAATCAGAAGCTGAAACCACACTCTAATTTTGCACAAAATTGCTAGGTCTGGCTCTTCTCTTTGCTTATGACTTTCATTTACTCTGAGACAATTATATTTAGCTGTGTGTCCAATAACATCTAGAAAACAGACTGAAGAAAACCATTTAGCCCTAACCCACAAAATGTCAGTACAAATATCTTCTAATAGACCAGTAGAGACATACGCTCTAGTAATAAAGTCAGTACAATTAAGGGAATCAAAAGTGGAGGGAACATCCAAAGTAGCACTGGAGAAGGATGAGGAAGATGAGAGGGAGGGAAGAGCAAGAGAAAGAGAACAAGGAGTGAGTTTTCACTTGAGAAAAAATTTGGACTTACTTTTATTTATGTGAATATCTTAAGTATCTAGAAATTAATAGCATGTTGACAAAAATGGTGATGGCTTATTATAAAGATAAGATTAACTACCAGCCTTACTGGGCCAATATGCTACTGAGAATTGGCTGTCAAGTACTTAAAACTGCTGAACCTTTAACCATTTTAATTAAAAAAAAAAAAAAGTGGACTAAAATTCCAGGAAGAATTTCAAAGTGAAATTTCCCTGCTATTATTTGGCAAGAAGTTCATCAACAGTAACCTATTCTAACAGTGATATTCAACACTTTTTTTCTATAACAATCATGACATCCTCTGACACACAGTACAGATTCAAGATATAGTTGTTAAAAATGAATAAATGAATAAGTGAGTAGAGCCAAAGCAGTCCTAAGAAAGAAAAATGGAGCTGGAGTAATCAGACTCCCTGACTTCCAGCTATGCTATTAAGCTACAGTGAACAAAACAGTTTGGTACTGGCACAAAAACAAAAATACAGATCATCAGAACAGGATAGAAAGCCCAGAAATAAACCCATGCAGTTATGGTCGATAAATCTACAGTGCAGGTGGCAAGAGTATACAATAGACAGTGTCTTCAATAAGCAGTGTTGGGAAAACTGGATAGCTACATGTTAAAAAATGAAATTAGAACACTGTTTAACATCATACACAAAAATAAACTCAAAATGGATTAAAGACTTAAATGTAAGACTGGACACTAAAACTCTTAAAAGGAAAACAAAGGTAGAATACACTTTGCCATAAACTCCAGCAATACCTTTTTGGATGTGCCAGAGTGATGGAAACAAAACTAAAAATAAACAAATTGGATCTACTTAAACTAAAAAGCTTTTGCAAAGTAAAGGAAACCATAAACAAAATTTAAAAACAACCTACAGAATGGGAGAAAATATTTGCAAACCATGTGACTGCCAAGGGATTAATTCCTAAAATTTACAAAAAGCTCATGTGGCTTTATATATATATATATATATATATATAAAATCCTCCCCCTGCCAAAATGGGCAGAAGACCTAAACTGACATTTCACCAAAGAAGACATACAGATAGCCAGGAAACATATGAAAACATGTTCAGTGCCACTTATTATTAGAGAAATGCAAATAAAAACTACGAGACATCGCCTCACACCAGTCAGAAAGGCTATCTTTAAAAAGTCTACAAATAATAAATGTTGGAGATGGTATGGGGAAAAGGGAACCCTCCTACACAGTTGGTGGGAATGTAAATTGGTACAGCCACTATGAGGAGTGATATAGAGGTTTCTTAAGAAACTAAAAATAGAGCTACCATATGATCCAGCAATCCCATATATCTGGAGAAAAACATGACTGGAAAGAATACACGTACCCCTATGTTCATTGTAGTGCTGTTTACAATAGCCAAGACATGGAACCACCTAAATGTCCATTGACAGACGAATGGTTAAAGAATAAGCGCTACATATATACAACAGAATATTAGTCATTAAAAAGAAAGAAACAATGCCATTTGCAGCAACATGGATGGACCTGGAGATTATCATACTAAGTCAGCCAGACAGAGAAAGACAAATATCATGATATCACTTCTATGAGGAATCTAAAAAACAAAAGATACAAATGAAATTACTTACAAAACAGAAACAGACTCACAGATTTAGAGGATAAATTTATGGTTATGGGGGTGGAGAAGGGTAGTGGAAGATAGATTTGGAGTTTGGGAATAACAGGTACACACTACTGTACATAAAACAGATAACCAATAAGCACTTACTGTATAGCACAGGGAACTCTGCTCAATATTCTGTAATAATCTAAATGGGAAAAAAAATCTGAAAAAGAATAGATACAGGTATATATGTATAATGGAATCACTTTGTTATACACTAGAAACTAACATAATGTGGCTAGTCAACTATACTCCGGTGTTAAATTAAAATGAAGAGTAGAGAATCCTTGAAAAAACAGATATTAGAAATATGAGTTCTACAAGAGCTTTAGTAGATCAAATCAAAACATTTGTTTCAACCTGCACCCTACTGTAATGTGTATTTGGGTACAAGCAGAAATTTTGGAGAATCCCAGGGATGGGGGAGCCTGGTGGGATGCCGTCTCTGGGGTCGCACAGAGTTGGACACAACTCAAGCGACTTAGCAGCAGCAGCAATTTTGGAAAGAAGCTCCCAGGAAGACAACTGAAGTTTGGTATTTGTAGGGCAAACACTATACACCAAGAAAGTGACATTTTTCATGTAATTTATTTGAAATGCTTCCAGAAAAGTTTAAGGCCATTATACAAAAACATTCATTTCATGAAAACATTCATTGACTTTCTTCTCATAGGCCAGTCTTTTCTCAACATGCTGCCCAAAGTGGCCGATGGCTCCTTCAAAGAATGATTCATTCTTTTCTTCACCATCAAACAACTCTTCTTGGCTTTTCTCTGCTTCTGTCTGCAGCAGATTCGGTCAGTCAGTTGGTAAATCAATATCAACTTAAGAAACAAAGCAGTTTTAAATAAACTTGTAATAGAAAAAAAAAATTCACCAAGTTTAAAATCTATAAATACAGAAATATGTTTTACAGGGTAAAATTGACGACTTCTTTTATTTTTGAAAAATAAGTACTATACCTTGTTTATACATTGATAAATCTCATCACACAGCTTTCTGAAGGTACATGTAGATGTACATAGTAAAATGACAACACAGTATTTACTGCTCTCCTTTGTGTAAACTTGAAAGACACAGATTAAAAAAAAAACTTTTTGGCAATAATTTAGAATCATTACTACTAGTGCTGGTGTGGGTACAATTTGCACAAGTCATCTTTAACATTTACACTCACACAGGGCTTTTCTGTGTATTCAGTTAGCTTTTTTTTTCAAAGGTCTACGGCTCACCCTACATTGTAAATCAAGGCTGGACAAAAAGGTTACTAGTTTGGCCAACTGATGCTGATTGATGACAGAGTTAACTAAGTCAGTCTCTGGAGAATGTAATTATGATTCTGATCCCAGCACAGAGCCAGTGATGGCAAATGATGACCCGAAAGTGGAGCAGGAAAACCCCAGGCTCTGATCTTTCCCAGAAGGACACTGGACTTTGCTTTTCTTTTTTAATGCTTCCGACACAAGGTCACAATGGAGGACTTCTTCCAAATTCTTCTCATATGTTTCTGTAAACAGAGTCACTGACGCAGCCACAGCCTCTCCGTCATCTCTTCATTCATGCTCTAAAATATGAGTGGGCTGAGGCAGAGGAAACAAAGTGAAGAGGGCCTTTCTGCTATTCCCGCCAGGTTTTCCCAGGCCCGATGAGTTCTGTTCTGATGTTTTAGGCTAGAAATGCCTATCTAAGGCCAGCCAGCATCTACGGCAGAGACCTCCTCATACAATATACACTTCAGTTCAAGATTCAGAGCTGACAGCCGCTTTTGTGCTGATCCTTTTAAGGTCAGACTCCATTTCATGTCCTAGTAAATTATTGCATCAGATTTGTACTGGATGAAATTACAAGGTCAAGAGAGTGTTTCTTCCTTTGTGAAATTAAACCTTCAGAATCCCCAGGGATGTTTTCCTGCTTTTTGGTTGGATGATATCGGACCGATTTAACTTGAAACAATGATCTTTCCCGGTTTCCTTCAAACACCATAACGATTACACAGCTAACTTCCTTATGCCCTGTTTGCAAGGCCCTTGAAAATTCATGCCTTCAGCTACTCTGTCAAAGAGCTAGAAAAGTACTAGAGAAATGAGGAAGGATCCTTTAAAAGTAATCTATATGACACAGCAGATTAGAGGTTGTTTTCTATTTTTTAAAATCCAGCAGGACCAGTGAAAATATTGATAACTTGTTCAAGTACATATCCACCCATCCAGACACTTGGGAAAAACAATACGGGGTAACAGTTGCCACAGATTCCAGCTGACACAAGTTGGCAGTTACAGTACTAGAGACAAAAAAAGTACAGACAGAAGAGACTGGGTCAACACGGCCACAAGAGTGTGAAAAAGTGCTTCTCCAAACCGTTCCACATGTGGAATGCAAATACTGTACAGGTAAGACACAGGGCGACTTCCAGGAAGCACACGCTTCTGTCAGACGTTGCTTTCAACATGCCTGGTGTTCCCACAGGAAGAGTCTGTCTGTTCCATGCGCTCACAGTCGAGGCTGACCTCACTCGTGTCCATGCTACAATCCGATTCACTGTCTGACTGGTCCATCTGCTCAAGTCTTGTTTCTCCCCGTGGCTCCCTGCTCCCGGTGGCGGGATCTAGGGATGGTCCCTCAGGATCAAGGACCGCAGCCTGCCCCGTGGCACACAGAACTGTTTCTTTGGCTTGGCGAATACAGTTGAGCCACTGCTGTTTGTTGAATGTGTCATTGGCTTGTAATGAGTGGGTCTGACTTTGGGATCCATTTTTGAAACTCACTCTGAAGAAGTTTTTAACTAGAAATAAGAAGAACACACACAAAGGGTCAGTGGACAGATATTTCCGCAGGCCAAAGATACCCTGTGTGGTAACACTAACCCTGGTACTCATGGCGAGATCACTAACTGATTACTAAATGTCCTACTATTTCAGGACATGGCTCGGCTCCACCCTGCAGCCTCCATCAACCAACAGGTGTTGACACAGGTCTGGCACTCAATGGCCTTCCAAAGCTATCAAATCAGTACAGAACAGCTGTGTCTGGGATCCCGGAGTACTGGGTACCAAACCTGGCTGTATATCAAAATCTCCAAACAACATGGTAAAAATACAGATCCCAGGGTCCTTCCCTTAGGGATTTGGATTCAATAGGCCTGGAGCCAGGTGGGGGCGCTGATAATCCATCATTTTAACAACTGCCCCAAGCTAAAGCTTTTTCAAGTTTAAGAAGCTCTTTGTAACATCAAACAAGTCCAAGATCCTCCATATGATAGTACCTGTGTATTTAGTATCCGATGACTGAGAAGACATGTAAAGATAGAATTATTTTTATTGTTTTTTTGGCTGCGCTGGGTCTTCACTGTAGGACACAGGCTTCTCTAGTTGTTACACATGGGCTCTAGGGTGCATGGGCTCAGTAGTTGCAGCACGTGCGGGCTTAGCTGCGATATGTGGGATCTCAGTTCCCAGACCAGGGATCGAACCTGCGCCCCCTGCACTGGGAACTCGGAGCCTTATCCACTGGACCATCAGGGAAGTCCCAAGACACAAACAGAACTCTTACAAGTTTGGATTCATTTTAAAATGAAATGACATTCTAATATCTGCCAACAGGAGTTACATGCATGTGTTTCTTTAAAATTTTTATTTATATATATTTTTGGCCATGCCATGCCATGTGGCTTGTGGGATCTTAGTTCTCCAATCAGGGGTTGAACCCAGGCCCTCAGAAGTGAAAGCGTGTAGTCCTAACCATTGGACTGCCAGGGAAATCCTGGAGCTATGTGCATTTAAAAAACAATACTGCACAATATGGAAGACATTTGATTTAATAACAACATTAACTGGCATTTCATGGGCCCCATGTGTCACATGCATGTCGTTCATGGACGTGTCTGAGCTCAGTCAGTCCAGTCCCCCTGCAAGATCCTTGAGGTCAACAGACTGGCTTCGGATAAATTCAAGCTCCACTCTTTTCTGTGGGGAAAATGCCTTGACTCCTCTACATTTCACTTGATTTGTAAAATGGGGAAAACAAAGAGATCCAACCTTAGATGGTTATTATGAGAGATAAACATAATAACATACGTAAATGCTCCTACGTTGCTACTGGAGAAATGTAAGTACTACTCCTGCTACCAGTACGACCACTAGGGCGGAGGGGCCGGTGTGGAGGTAAGAGGCAGCGCATATTAACTACTTGGACAATACGACACCAATATTAACCCAAGAGGCTCAAATGTTACTTGCTCAAAGATGACTTCCCTGATCATTTCATCTTAAACAGATCTCCTACTGCTATTCTCTGTCTCCTTAATGGGTTTCAGTTGTTTTGTTTTTTTTTTAACACACCCAGAATATTTAGTTATTTCTCATCTGTTTTCTCCATTACAAGGTAAATTCCACAGGGTTCCTCAAAAATTGACCTTTGTGGTAGACCAGNTATTCTCTGTCTCCTTAATGGGTTTCAGTTGTTTTGTTTTTTTTTTAACACACCCAGAATATTTAGTTATTTCTCATCTGTTTTCTCCATTACAAGGTAAATTCCACAGGGTTCCTCAAAAATTGACCTTTGTGGTAGACCAGTGTATACCAGTGCCTGGCACAGTGTTTGACACATAGAAGACCCTAGATAGACATTGCTATCTAAGCTTCTCTTGGTTAATTCCTTTGTTTACGAAATCTCAAGTCAGAGAAGCCCATTCAAATAATTACAGATAAAGCCTTGGCCCAGTTGACCATAGTTGTGCCTCTTTAGACACAAGTCAGCTATGTGAACACCCACCGTTAAGCAGCAGCAGTCACATAGGGACAGTCTGGTCTTAAGAAGGCTTTTATCCAGTGGAAGCAGTCAGAGAAAGGGAGCATAGGGGACACCAGTCATGTTGGACAGAGGTCAACTCACAGTGTCTCACTTAATCCTTAGAACAATCCTATGAAGTAGGTATGCATGCATCCCTACTTTGCAGATGGGAAACTAAGGCTCCTAGAGGTTGAGTAAGGTTCCACGACCTCTAAGTGATGAAACACAACTGAGAGATGCAATTTGACTCCAAGGCCTTGGCTCGTCTCTTTCACCAGCCGGCCATTCCCTGCAAACCACCACTACCAAAGACATTCCACAGGTCAAGAGGGACAGCCGTCCGTACTTCTCTCATTGTTGCTGAATGCCCCACGCAGAGAGCCGCCCAGCCTCACTTCCCCATCCTGCAAGTCTTCCAGCAGAAGGTCCTTCATGGGGATAGGCTGCCGGTACAGTTGGTAGCAGAGCTGCTCATTGTGGGTAACGGCGCGGGTGATAACAAGCACTTCTTGGAAGAGGAAGACATGTAGCTTCTGGAAGAAAAGAATACACAGGATTCCCTTAAGCAATAATCTAAGGAGTTGATAAGTAGATCTCTGGGGATAACGGGTCCCTGGGTACCAGCTTCAAACTGACCTATGAACTTCTCAGCTCAAATCTACCTCCAGGAGAACACCAGTTGGGGGTTGGAGGCATTTCCAGATGCATCCATTGCCTGTCCTGTAAGAGCACCTCCCTAGGGCCCCAGTGAAGAAGGCCTTTCTGCCTACAGATACCTGCATTCAGGTCTGCCAGCTTCAGGGGTGTTCACAATTCACAACACACGCAGGCATACGTGGTCTCTAGTACTTTTATTATAGGAACATTAAAAAAGAAATAGAAACCTCAAGAACAAAAGGTGTAATGGAGGAAAAAAAAAAAAAGAAGGCAGTCCTTTCCTGGCTTTAGTTTATTATATCCGGTACAATTCTAAGAGATCAAAATGAGTATCAGTCCATAAAGGATGAGACTGGTATATCTGAGCCTAATATTAATGTTTGCTTCTCAAACCCATAAAACACTCATTCATTCCACCACAGAGCTGATTATCAGCTTCACCCAGGCACCCCAGCTCGGAACACTGCCCATTCCCGAGGAAACCAGAGTATGCAGCTGTAGCCACGAAGAGAGACGATCAAAGCAGTTGTCCTTCTTGGTAAAGTTCATAACAACCTCAGTTCTCCGAAAAGGTTGTGCTTAAAAGACTGATGATTGATGTGTGTGTTGTGGGCAAAAAAAAAGAATTTCGAAAATAAAGGCTTGTCTCAAAACCACAATACAAAAAGCAGTTTTTCTGAGTGGAGCTGGGGTAAATTGGCTCCCTTCAATTCCAAGTGCCAGACTCTTCCCACAGCTTGGAAATGCTTAGGAGTTGAAGTGAGACGATCCATGACTCTGCAGCTAGGTTCTGGTTTTCCAGCAGTAATATTTGGGAATGTCAGCCTAGGAGTTTCAAGGAGGAGACCAGAAGAATAGGGCTGAAAATTCACATTAGAATCCTGACTTGGGGTCAGGGAAGCACCTTCAGTGTTATCAGATAATTTTACATTTGCAAGAAAAGATACTTGTGGGCCATCTAACCCCACCCTGCCACAGACTGATGGATGGACAGATACACACACATATACATCAAAAGCTGCAGAAACGGAAGCTCAACTAAATGTTGGCTTGTGGAAACAAAGGATGGTGGTTCTGTATTGGTGTGTATTTGGGGTAGGGGGAGTTCTGAAGACTGAAAAACAGAGAAAAGCACAAAATAACCAAGTTAAGGGCTTTTTTTCTTTGGTGGTGGAGGGGAATGGTAGAGGGAATGATAATGGGGATTGGTGAGGGGAGGTGTTAGTCACTGTTTCATATACTAAAAATAATCAGAGATTTTTATACTGCTTCTACTTCAAATCACTCTTCTAGCCAAGGTAGGAGGTTTGAACACTGATTATCTGGGCAACTTTAAAAAAATATTCCTTGTTTATGAATGTTCACTGAGAGTTCCTCTTCTTAGTTGCAGCTCCTTCCTGCCCTCAAACTATTGAGACTTTTTTCCCCTGACTCATGACTTTATTCATAATGACTTTTACACCTCCACGGGGAAAAAGCAAAGAAGCAAACAAAAAAACAAAAACAAAGTGCCCCAGTCCAATTAAAATATTTGTTTTCAAAAATCAATCTGCCTGAAACACGAACTAGGTAGGAGTCATCTTTAATGACCTAGGCACAGCCAACCAGAGTCTCAGCCCTTGACTGATGGGGAGAAGGAAGACAGGCCCCCATTCCATACATTGATGCTCCTTTCTATTTGTCACAGGGCTTCTGAGGAACAATGTTCAAGGAGTTGGAGTATCAGCCATTAGAAGTCTACCAGTGCTTTCCAAAAATCAGCGAAAAGCAAAACGCAGTTGCCTGGCAATCAGTTTACTCCCAGTCAAACAGAAACATCTCTTCAAGCAGTGGCCTGTGACAGGTCTCACAATCTTTGTTGCAACATCAGCTGGTTAGACCCTACAGCAGCACCGATAATGGATGCTATGACACATCCTCAGTGACTTCAAATACCATTTCCAAGCCTGCTCATAAATGCCACTTTATAGCCCAGGTCAAAAAGGCAGCCTCTGAATCATCAAAGCTTTCTTAGGAGCTTTTCCATCAAGTTTTGGCTTTCATTCTATGGGTTGGCTAGGTACTAAAGATGAAACAAAAGAGAAGTGGAGACTGTCTCAATGGCTTTCTCAATGCTAAAATATGAACATACATTACATATAGTACAATTGACATATAAAACATGTTATATATAAATGTATAAAAATCATGGGAATACTACATATTAGCATTATTTTCTATTGTTACATATTTTTAAAAAGCCTAGTGAGTTGACTCAGTTTTGATCTCTCTATAATTCACGTCCATTTCTCCTTTATGTAAGCATTCATTCATTCACTCACATATTCACCTAAGACTACTCAGCGCCTTAGTATATGTCAGGTCCCCATGAAAGGGACTGACAAGGCACAGTCTCTACCCTAAAAGAGCGTGATAAAGAGGGAAATACAGATGCATGGAGAATCACCACCTACCATAGTAAGCCCTCCAAGGGAGATTTGTGCAAGTTGCTATGATAGGAGAGGAGGAACAATTTCAATATGTACAGAAGAATAAAAGCCAGGAAATGGAGTGTTTACAAGTCAGATGTAGAGCTGATGGTGGGTAGATTGTCATTTAAAACAAAATGCAAAAATAAAAAACTGGTCTCCAAATGTCAGTTTGTGGATAGGCACCAACTCGTAAGAAGAATTTCTCATAAAGCTAAATGAACTCAATTAAAGAACTATCTATTTTTCTGCGAGCATATACTTTTAACATCTTGTTAAAATCATATATTACTTCCTGATAGCAAAGTGGGAGGAGACAGTAACTGTTGTGTGTTTGTTAACAAACAACATGACCAAACAACATAAAAAGCTAGCAACTCTATGATGGTTTCCAAAATTTTTCTGAATAGGTACTGGTGATGACATTTAAAATATATGTATAAATAATCAGGAGGCTCAATATCACATGGATGAAGGGGTCAGGGAGGCTCAGGATGAAATCACTGAAGGAGAGCAACTACTCACCACGCCTCGGTTGTTCTTCAGTTCACCATGACAACACAGCACCTTTGAGTTGTCGATCAGGGAGTCTTTCTGGCCTTCCTCCAAGTAAAGAAGTCGCTCTTTATAATAGCGGCATTCAGATTCTCCAGTCTTGGTGTTGATTTCTGCCACAATTCCCTGAATGATGTTTATCTGTAAAAACAAAAAGGAAGTATGAGGAAAGTAAACAAACCACTCACATCAACAAGGCCCAGGGACTTAACCTTAGAAAGTTGCTAAGATACACTTGGATCTAATTCTGAGATCCCATTATCTAAGCTGCTGCTTTGGGAAAAGGGGGAAAAATGCTTTTAACATACTGTATCTATCTATCCATACACCATCTATATACATGTACACATATAAATATGTATATATATATATTCATTTGTACACACACACACACATCTATATTTGTATTAAATATAAAATTAATGTTGACACGGAATTTTGTCTGAGAGAAAGAAACATGAAGTACTGCTTTCAATGTGCAGGACTTATAGCCACTAGGCTCTGTATCATGCATTTCTTTTTTTTTTTTTTTCTTTTCATGCGTTTCTTAGCATACTCTCAACATGGTAGAAAATGTAGGCATACACATAAAAAATACAGCCAAGGAGAGAAGACAAAGCAGAATATAACAGTCCAGAAAAGGGATGGTCCTTGCGGATTTGAAACCTAGTTTCAAGGTCTCTCTACATGTATTTAACCTACAAACAACACATCCAAATGGGGTGTGGATAAATAGCTTGGGTATCATTTAGTGACAAAACATAACTCATTTATAAAGGGCAGAGAACTAGGAATGGAAAGAAAGGACACTAGGAGTAAGAATGGAGACGATTTGTCATATACACTCATGCCCATTCCTACTGCCTCAAATAAGACAGGGGCAGAGTGATTTCAAAGCAATGGTGGATGCGTTATGGTTAAATACAAAATGAAGCAAAACAAAACAAGTGAACAACACTAAGACATGTTCAGTGGGCATTTATCCCAATGGGGTGGTATTTTAGCACATGAATGATACATCTAAAAATCAGAAAATTCTAGAAAAAAGGAGCAAGAAATTAGTTGAGGAAAAAACTCAAAGACACCAATCCAAAGCAAAGGAATGACTTCCTCAGCAGAGACTTCTGTCCCTTAGTAGTGAAAAGACCAACAGTCCCATCTTTCTTGTGGTGGGATTAATAGAAAACAACAGATGAGAAATGTGAGTAAGGCCTCTTCTTGNGCAAGAAATTAGTTGAGGAAAAAACTCAAAGACACCAATCCAAAGCAAAGGAATGACTTCCTCAGCAGAGACTTCTGTCCCTTAGTAGTGAAAAGACCAACAGTCCCATCTTTCTTGTGGTGGGATTAATAGAAAACAACAGATGAGAAATGTGAGTAAGGCCTCTTCTTGGTTGCATTGATTTAATGGAAAAACAGACCAGTCTTTGAAAAGCAAGGTTTCAAAAGGCCTTCACTCAGCAAAAAGCTACCAGACTTTGTTCAAGTGGCAGTGAATTCTAAGATTGTTAAGTAATTATTTTTCACGTGCCTTATGACCAAAGAAACTGGATTAAAAACTTCTACACAATTATAGCTTTGGCACTTCCATGCAGTTCAACAGAAGATCTTCTAGCTTTGAGCTGATGTCTGGTGACTGCATCCTAAGGACAGAGGTATAATCTCTACACACTTTAGCTACTAACAGTTTCAAAGATCATTTATTTATTCTTTTCTCTGTTTTCCAAATTTGAGTGTAGTACTACATGATAATTAAAAAAAACACAGGTTATTTTTTTTAAAGTACAGGTTCTTTACTTCATATAAAGAATTTTTTTGGTCTTTGATGTCAACCTAATGTTAAATACAAGTCCTGTGAAATTAATCTGAGTTTCAGTAACACAAAACAAGTAATAAATGGTACACTGTGGTACCCAAACTTTCTCTTTGTTTCTCTCCTCCTTGGGTTTCAAAGATGACTGATTATTTGCTGTTTTCAAAAACAAACAAAAAAGAAATTTCACAAAATATACTGAGGCTATGAGTCATCTTGCAAATTAATTCAATTAATGCTTGTTGAGCACCTGTTCAGTGTCTGACTAGGTGGTGGCATTCAAGGAAACAAGACAGGGTCCCTGCCCTCAAGAAGCTTAAAATACATGGGCAGTATCTGAACAATTGTTCTATGTCTACCTTATTTTTCTATTTTATTACATTTTTAATGTGAACTCATACTTTTTCCTTTTTTTTTTTTTTTTTTTTTAAAGCCTGAGCATTAAGTATTGTGGCTCATCTTATCAGACATTACTAGGTGTACCTGGGCAGCTGGAATTAATCAGTATTTGAGTCAATTTTCTGAATTTCCTGCAAGAATCCAGGAAACCAGAAGAGGATGTACTATAGGCATACAGCAATGTTCATTTCCTAATTTAACTCAGGAACTGAACAGCTGGCATATCACATGAAGATTAATAAACTCAAAAGCCACAGTGCTTCCTTAGGCAGCTATGACTACTCTCAAATGCTGCTTCTTTCTCTGGTGTTTGAAAAAAATAAATAAAGAGAGACAAAAGAATGGAAACATTTGGTGTTATTCCATATTCTGTATCTGTACTTATTGTAGTGACTCTGGGCCTGCTTTCATTTATTGAAAATACTGCTTTTGTATTTATATTCAGTTGCATACATAACTAATATACCTGCATGCCACATCTAATCTCTCTGTACTAGTTCTCGAGAGGAATTTATTTTGCAGAATTGCAGAAAGGAATAAAGTTACACATAGGATATTGCCAATAACCAACAGTCATGGTAGTTGCGCATTTAAATTTATCATTGCATTTCTTATTTGGGTTCAAGCTGAAGGGCAGGGGCTGGTAAAGTGACATGATGAAAGATATCCATAACAGAATGAGGATTAAAGCCCCGCATGCTGGAATCGTCATGCTCAGAGTAGACTCTGAAAGCCCTGTCTGGCCCCTTGTGAGGTAATATCATCTACTTGTTGGCTCCTGACATGGACCAAGAATAGCAGGTTTCACTGTAGTTGCATCAAAAAAAAAAAAAAAAGGACTGTTCTTTCCATTGATTCCACTGTTTTTTTTTTAGGGAATTGGAGTAGTGGCAGGCAGAGGGAAGGGATGGTTTACAGGATAATTTTCTGACTGAAACAATCCTTAGAATACAAAACATTAAACAACCATATCTGGAATATACAAGTAACCAAAGTCCTATTTTAAGATGTTCTCTTTGGGGGGAAATTTCTATCATCCTTTCAAAGCACTATTAAGCAATTCTAATACAGATGTGGTAGTTTACACACTATATTAAAAAGGAAGGTCTTTCCTTAGGTCTAATCATAAGACTGAATGCTTGGTGTAGAAGAAATTTATTTAGAGTTCCCTGATTTTTTCTTCTCAGAGGAGGAAAGTTTATTCAGGGAACATATTAGTTAAGCTACAATGGTAGTGTGGGTTTTATGNTTACACACTATATTAAAAAGGAAGGTCTTTCCTTAGGTCTAATCATAAGACTGAATGCTTGGTGTAGAAGAAATTTATTTAGAGTTCCCTGATTTTTTCTTCTCAGAGGAGGAAAGTTTATTCAGGGAACATATTAGTTAAGCTACAATGGTAGTGTGGGTTTTATGGTTATCAAACATTCATGATGCATTCAAGGGTACAGGGCTAAACATTTCTGTTCATCCAGGATAATGCCACAGGATTTTTGTAAAGAAGAGGGAAAAAAATCGCTGTGCCTATACAGTGTAAATGGACATTTAAAAGACCTGCTTTGCAGACATTTTCAAATGCAGGTATACCATGCTTCACACCTAAATTTGAGTGAAGAACTTGGCAAATTTGCCTGAAGAATTTTATGCACTAAGGAAATTAGTGTATTGCAAACAATCATATTCTTATCTGTTTTTAAATTCAAACCTTAGTTTACTGGCTCTTTTTTTTTTTTTTCCTGTTTTTAAACAAAGCATTATTCTTTCATGCTGCGTTTTAAAAAGAAAATCTTTACTAGAAAACCCAGAGTAGGCTTGTGTTCTTCACAACAGTAATTATTTAGACTAGTTTGAGTTCCCTGTTGTTCTTATTCCTACAGACCACACACTTGCTGGGATGAGATATGGAGAGGAGGCCATGGTATTGCTCTTCCAAGTAATAAAAACAGACATGAAGTGAGCTGGGCCTCATCTCGGGCCTGCATTCCCCACTGTGCTGGACTGGGAGCCTGGTCTGTATGCTGGGCCTGCCAGACACCTCAAACACCTTGTGAATCAGGAGAGTCTTTCCTATTCTCTGTCCCTACACGGACAACTGGCCCAGCTCTGGATTGGTGAGGCCTTCCATAAAGCCTGGTAGGTAGACAGACTTCTGTAGTTCCAGAGAACTACTAAGAGGGGCTTAAAAGAGTAGCCAGGCTTTCAGCTCTGTGGCAGAGGAGCACAAAGAAGTGGAGAAGTCATAAGAGTGGCAGTTTACACTGACGAGGTCTGGATAGCAACTCCCTTACTTGTTGGCCCAGACTTGGGCGAATTATTTAATGCCCCCACGCCTTATCTGGAAAAGGAGAATGGCCCTAACATGAACAGCTTTCTCATAGGTTAGTATGAGGGTTAAATGAGCTACATAACCCATTAGACAATCACATAAAGGTGATTTACTAGGTATTCAGTACATGTCAGCAGGTGTTATTGTTGTCATTGTTGTTGCTGTTATTATTTACTGCTGTTGTTGTTACTAATTACTATTGAGTTGGCCCGAAAGTTCATTTGGGTTTTTGCCATACCATCTGACAGAAAACTCTTTGGCCAACTCGATGTTATTAAGCCCCTCTCTGGGAAGAGATGGGCAGTTTGCTCCACAGACTCAAGGCTTTTGATTGATTTTCCAATCACCTCTGTTTATCAGCTTGTTACTGTCCCAGATCCAGTCAGGGAATGAACTATCAGAACTGGTCTCTGCATCCTCACTGCTAACTCCCTGAGCAGGTTTCCAAGACTATGCATCTGGACCCCTGCAACATCCTCCCAACTTGATTCCCTGTCCCTAGTCTCTGCTGTCCCCTGTGCTACAGATGCAATGTTACATGTTCAAGATCACACAGCTTGTCAGTGACGGCACTGGAATTAGAACCTGAATCTAAGCTACTTAAGAAACAAAAGCACAAGAAAGGAAAAGGGTCTCAAATTGATATTTACAACTGTATACCCAGTGTGAACCACCACCCTCAGTCCCTTCTCTTGCTGTTTTCTGACTATTATCAACTCCAGGCAAACTGATCAATGGCACTCGCTGGCACGACGTACCCTGTCATTTCTTTACACCTCTGCCCTGGCTGTTTGCTCCTCTGGCCTGTCATCTCCTCTGCCCGTCGTGCAGAGCACTGCAACCAGAACTGAGCTCTCTGAGCAGAATGTCACAGTTCACCACATCCCATGACATGGATCTGATTTTTCCTGGTCTTACATTGCTGCTAGGGAAGAATCCATATTTCCCAAACCACCTAGTCTCATACCCAGTACAGTCGCTGGTGAGTAGATTTGACTAGGCTCTATGCGTCAATCTGGGGCCAAGGACAGCTGGGTTTCAAATGGGTGCTGATTTCACAAATGGGCTTTGGTAAAAGGCAAAAGGCAACTTCCATTTGCCAACTAAACAAAGCTATTCAATTTAAAATCTCTACAGAGATCTTACCCTAGTAATCAGGAATTGCAACAAACAGATTACAGAGTCACCTATTCAGAATCAAGAAACTTTAGAATCAAAGGGACTTTAGAGTACATTTCATGTAAATAATGCATTTCACAGATTAGGAATAGCACTGATTGACAAAATCAAAACATGGTCGAGTCATGCTGGAAACCAAGATATGTGTGTGCTTTATTCCCTAATAAACCACCACCCTCAGTCAAGCCCTGAATCCAAGATTCCTGTGTCCTAGTACCCATGGACCCTTCATTCACACATTTACCCAATCTTACAGCCACTGGGGAAATACCAAGGGGAGAAAGAAAGAAACTCACAGCTTCTTCCAGGTGCTGCTGATCTGGATTATCATTTGGTGTGTGCCTCAAGATTTCTCGAAGAAGCAGAGGGTATTTCACCAGACGGCTTCTTGGTATATCCAGGAAATTCCAGAGATCTAGTTTTCGGCTAAAGGGGGATTCTAAACATCGCTGCAGGAAATCTTGGACTCGGTGATCTTGTTTTTTGTGGTCCAGTAGAGCTTTGGCAGCTACTTGATTGCTGCAGTAGCTGTCGTAGGAGCNGAGAAAGAAACTCACAGCTTCTTCCAGGTGCTGCTGATCTGGATTATCATTTGGTGTGTGCCTCAAGATTTCTCGAAGAAGCAGAGGGTATTTCACCAGACGGCTTCTTGGTATATCCAGGAAATTCCAGAGATCTAGTTTTCGGCTAAAGGGGGATTCTAAACATCGCTGCAGGAAATCTTGGACTCGGTGATCTTGTTTTTTGTGGTCCAGTAGAGCTTTGGCAGCTACTTGATTGCTGCAGTAGCTGTCGTAGGAGCTGAGACAAGGCAGCTAAGAAAGGAACATGAAAGGAAGGGTGCAGCATTAAAATAAGTATGCTCTGAAGCTACACACTGACATCACTCATTGGGACTGAACAAAGCCTAACTGGTCTCCAGGCCTGCCCAACATCTCTCTGTTTGCAAGGCTGGAGGAGACACACATGGAATCTTCAAAACGGCAGGCAATAGACAGACAGCTCTTTAGGCTCTGGCTTGCCTGCACAGTTATTTTCTTAGCGGCATGTTTACTTTCTTGATTATTAAGACCTCCATAATTTGTTTACATTTCTGTCAATCTAAGCTAGACGCAAAACAACTGGAATTACTGTATATGTGCACAATTCAGAATTTTCCTAAACGGGGATTACTGCATATGCATACAGAATTGTCTTAAACTTTCAAAAGTATCTGGTGAGAGGAAAGAATATTTTTAAAAGAGTTCTTTTAAAATTATTAATTAGAAAGTAATCTAGAAGAGCTGATGNGTGCACAATTCAGAATTTTCCTAAACGGGGATTACTGCATATGCATACAGAATTGTCTTAAACTTTCAAAAGTATCTGGTGAGAGGAAAGAATATTTTTAAAAGAGTTCTTTTAAAATTATTAATTAGAAAGTAATCTAGAAGAGCTGATGCCACAAAAAGAAAGGAGTCAGACCTCATAGCCCAGGCCTTTGCATGGACCAGAGCAAGCACCTCTACCTACATTAGTTTTAAAGTACTTGATTCCAAGGTAGACCAATTATAAAGAAATCCAAAAGTTAAAAGTATAGTTAGGAAAAACTTAGATGCAGAAAGCATTTACAAACGTCTTTTAAATTAGTTCTGACAGGTCAGAATATACCTTATGGTTAATGTCGCAATTCCATGCAAAGAATATTGCTGTTGTTTAGTCACTAAATCCTGGCTGATTCTTTTTGATCCCAGGGACTGTAGCCTGCCAGGCTCCTCTGTCCATGGGATGTTTCAGGCAAGAACACTGGAGAGCCAACATTGCCATTTCCTTCTCCAGGGCTCTCCACCCCTCCCCCAACCTGGGGATTGACCCTGCATCACCTGCACTGGCAGGGAGGTGTTTTGCCACTGAGCCACCAGGGAAGCCCTCTGCAAAGAATAAATTTGAAGACGCTGGAACACTTTTGAGTCCACCATCTTCCTTCCAGCAAAGGACTAATTTCCCTGACATATCCCATTAGTCACAAGGTACAAACACAAGGTCAAAGACCCAGTGAAAGGGCTGCTCATCTCCCCTTTCCACTCCTCCCTATGATGGCACCCTCATGTACAAGCTGTCAGCTTCCAGAAGGTCATCAGAGGCAATAAAATGCAGCCAACGGTCCTGTAGTGTTTGCTTCCCTCCCTGGACTAGGAAGTCACATCTACCACAACGCCTGTTCTGTAGAAGGATTCAGTGTGAGATGGTGGCGAGNCTGATCAACTTCAAAGTTCCCCTTTCCACCACCAGGTTGAAAGTATTGTATGCTAACTTTGAATTTTCATATAAAAGTACATAAAGTTAAGTACAAATCCCCTCATTTTCCTAAGTCTACTTTCTAGAAGTAACTGCTGTATGTTTGTTTGAGATCTTTCTGAACCTTTTCTATGCATCTAACATTCACAGAAAACACATCTCTTTTTACTCAACATGTCTCTCCATGTTGTAAGACTCATTCTTAAAAAGAATAAGAATTTATGGAAGTACAATGCACATCACATGAAATTAACCACTTTTACAGTGAACAATTCAGTGGACTTTACTATATTCACAGTGCATGCAACCACCACCTCTAGTTTGAAAACATTTTCATCACCTTGAAGTCACCCAATCTTTTTTTTAAACTGAGGTACAGTTGGTTTACAATATTGTATTAGCTTCAGGTATACAACATAGTAATTCAAAATGTTATAGATCAGACTTCATTTATAGTTATTATAAAATATTGGGTATATTCTCTGTGCTACACAATATATCCCTGTAGCTTATTTATTTTATATAGTTTGTACCTCTTAAGTCACCCATTCTTTTTAATGGCTACAGTGTTAGTGTCCCATAATCTGGATAAACCACATGGATTTAATCAACCTACAACTGATGGACATTAAAACTGTTTCCAGTGTCTGGCTATTATAAAAATGGACTCAGTGAATATCCTTTAGGTATCTGTTCTGGTATTTCTGTAAGGCAGATTCCTTAAATAGAACTCCTTGGTCTGAGAAGTAGTCACTTCTTAATGTTTGATATGTACTGCCAAACTGACTTTCAAGCAGTCTGTTCAACTTGACAGTCCATATTCCTTTCCTACACACTCCATCAACATGATTTATTATCAATCTGACAGGGAAAAAATACACCTTAATTTCAGTTTCATGTTCTGAACATAGGATTGGACATATTTTTATGTTTTTATTGAAAAATTTCCCAGAGTTGGAGATTTTCTACTATTGCAGTTGTGGGGGAAAAAACAGACAGGTGAACTATATATACTAGGTGAGTCCTATCTCTTAAGAATTCCTGGCGCTGTGTTTCCTTAGTACCTGACTGCTAGGCTCGGGGGCTAAAGGGGAAGGGGCAGGGATGAAGTTCACCACAGAGATCACAGAAAAGTGAAAGTGAAAGTCACTCAGTTGTGTCCGACTCTTCGCGACCCCATGGACTATACAGTCCTTGGAATTCTCCAGGCCAGAATACTGGAGCAGGTAGCCTTTCCCTTCTCCAGGGGATCTTCCCAACCCAGGGATCAAACCCAGGCCTCCTGCATTGCAAGCAGATTCTTTACCAGCTGAGCCACGAGGGAAGCCCAAGAATACTGGAGTGGGTAGCCTATGCCTTCTCCAGGGGATCTTCCTGACCCAATAATCGAACTCGGGTCTCCTGCACTGCAGGTGGATTCTTTACTAACTGAGCTATCAGGGAAGCCCATAGATCACAGAAGGACCATTATATACCTGCCCTTGCTTAGCACTTCTCGTAAGTTCTCTCCAATCCTCACAAGCGCCCTGCAAGGTGGGAGTTTATTCCCATTTTACTTATGAGTAAACCGAGGCTCAGGAAGGCTAAGGTATCTGTTCAGGATACAATACTAGATCTGTGTGAGTCCAAAACCTGAGCTCTTTCCACTATAGGGGTTGTACCTGCTGTTTGGGCATCCCAGGTGGTGCTAGTGGTAAAGAAACTGCTGGCCAATGCAGGAGACATAAGGGACTTGAGTTGGATCCCTGAGTCGGGAAGATCCCCTGGAGGAGGAAATGGCAGCCCACTCCAGTATTCCTACCTGGAGACTCCCGTGGACAGAGGAACCTGCTGGGCTACTGTTCATAGTGCTGCAGAGCTGGACATGACTGAAGTGACTTACTAAGCATGCACCTGCTGTTTACAGGCAAATCACGCATCATGAGGTTTTGGTGAGATGGGAATCGGCCTTCTCAGAGCTCAAGTTAAGAAAAGGGGCACGCATTTGCTCAGTTTTAGGAATAATGACTGAGTGGCTCTTTGATTAAGCAAACTTCTGATTTACACCTTTAATTCAGTTCAGTTCAGTTGTGCCTGATTCTTCGCAACCCCGTGGACTGCAGCATGCCAGGCTTCCCTGTCCATCACCAACTCCCAGAGCCTGCTCAAACTCATGTCCATCAAGTCAGTGATGCCATCCAACCTTTGAGGTCCCCTGTTCCTCCTGCCTTCAATCTTCCCCAGTATTAGGATTTTTTCCAGTGAGTAAGTTCTTTGCATCAGGTGGCCACAGTGTTGGAGCTTCAGCTTCAGCATCAGGCTTTACAATGAATATTCAGGACTGATTTCCTTTAGGGTTGACTGGTTTGATCTCCGTGCTGTCCAAAGGATGCTCAAGACTCTTCTCCAACACCACAGTTCAAAAGCATCAGTTCTTTGGTGCTCAGCTCTCTTTATGGTCCAACTCTCATATCCATACATGACTACTGGAAAAACCGTAGCCTTGACTAGACAGACCTTTGTTGGCAAAGTAATGTCTCTGCTTTTTAATACGCTGACAAGGTTGGTCATAGTTTTTCTTACAAGGAGCAAGCGTCCTCTAATTTCATGGCTCCAGTTACCATCTGCAGTGATTTTGGAGCCCCCAAAATTAAGTCTCTTACTGTTTCCATTGTTTCCCCATCTATTTGCCATGAAGTGATAGGACCGGATGACATGATCTTTGTTTTTGAATGTTGAGGTTTAAGCCAACTTTTTCACTCTCCTCTTTCACTTTCATCAAGAGGCTCTTCAGTTCCTCTTCACTTTTTGTCATAAGGGTGGTTCATCTGCATATATATGAGATTATTGATATTTCTCCTGGCAATCTCAATATCCAGTTTGTGCTTCATCCAGTCCGGCATTTCACATGATGTCCTCTGCAAAGTTAACCAAACAGGGTGACAATATACAGTCTTGAGGTACTCCTTCCCCAATTTAGAACCAGCCCATGGTTCCATGTTCAGTTCTAACTGTTGCTTCTTGACCTGCACAGAGATTTCTCATGAGGCAGGTAAAGTGGTCTGGTATCTTTTTAAGAATTTTCCACAGTTTGCTGTGATCCACACAGTCAAAGGCTTTGGCACAGTCAATAAAGTAGAAGTAGATGTTTCTCTGGAACTCTCTTGCTTTTTTGATGATCCAACAGATGTTGCCAATTTGATCTATGGTTACTCTGTCCTTTCTAAACCTAGCTTGAACATCTGGAAGTTCTCGGTCCACGTATTGCTGAGGCCTCGATTGGAGAATTTTGACTGCTACTTTGCTAGTGTGTGAGATGAGTGCAATTGTGCAGTAATTTAATTAGGATGGACGAAAACAAACATCTTGTCTTTTTAAAACTCAACTTCGAAGGGGGAAGGATGCTGAAAGGAAGAATCCCAAAGAAACAAAGAATGCCAGACAGGTGTGTGGTCAGTAGCTGACTGGCCCTGGAGGCAGCTCACAGCCAACCGGCCCCAAGCCATGCTCAAGGGTGGGGCTGACCACACCCTCACCAGTCGTGAGTACAGCTCAGCACAATTAGATGAAAGAACTGGAGCTAGGGGAGAACAAGGTGACTGCTGCTGGGAGGAAAAACCCAAAGAGGAGGCTGCCTTGGGAGAGGAGAACAGCCGTGTGCCTTCTGCTGCCCCACCACCGCCCACCCCCCTGCTCTGGCTCTTGCGCCACCATGTGCTCCGTGATATCACTTACTAGTTTGATTCTGACACATCTGTTTCCTCCCAGGAGAAGGTAAGCTCCTCGAAGGCCAAGGATCTCCATCTGTTCCGTTCACCGATGGAGTCATCTGCGCTGGCACATGGTGGGTCCTCAACAAGTTTGCTTAATGAGGGAATGTCACTGCTTGCCTGTGAGGGGGGCTTTAATCTCCTTCTCTGTCCAAAAGGTGAGGATTCCTACCCATGTTTATAGATGAGGGAACTTGAGGCTTAGAGAGGGTGATGCTTTGCTGAAGGTCACGCAGCTGATGAATGGTGCTCCAGAATTTAAACCAAGTCAACAGTGAATTCAGGATGACAACCCACATCTGGTCTATTTGAGTCCAGCTCCCCCAACACGTTACAATTTTTAACCAATATCCTACCCTGCTTCCTCTAGGGTAAGATTTAAGCATCATGGGATGTGTGTGCCCAAACAGATGAGGGTTAAGCTACTTCTCAGCCTGCGGCAGAGACTCCCCACCTTCCACCACTAACGTCTTGGGTCAGAACAGCCTTTGTTGTGAGGGGCTGTCCTGGGTAGCACAGGGTGTTTAATATAATCCTCACCTCTAACCACTAGATGCCAGGAGTATAGGGTGACCAGGAGAGGCTCACTTCAAAGTAAGGGACTCAGCCCTGGGAGGGACTGGATACAAAATAGAAACATGCACGGCGATGCCCCTCGTTGTGGGGAATCTGGGCCTGGAATGAAAAATGTTCCAGAACAAACAAGAGTTTCCACGAGGGAAACTGCCCAGCCAATCAGTCAAAAACCCAAAGCTCACAACTACTGGCAGCTACAATAACAATGGCCATAGCAGGCGCAGATCCTGCAGACTGAGGAAACGGGTGCTCGTGTTGGTGCCTGGGCTGGGTCTATGGAAAAGATGCTGGAGGTGGGGAAAAAGCGGCTGCCTTTACACGTGTCAGAGGAAATGTAGGCCCGGCATGACAGGCATGATGGAACAGATTTGCTCCCTGTTCAGTGGGGCACTCCCTCGTCCTTTTCCAAAACAGAAGGTCTCTATGGCCAAAGATAACGCACTCCAATAAAGAGTTCGAGCCAGGGAAATCCTCTACACTGACCATTGCTATTTGTTAAATGGACTGGAGGTTAGGGTGGGACTGTAAGAGGAATGCGTGTGTCTGTGTTGCTACTACAATGGATTGAACCAGAAAGTACAGTGGTGGTGATGGGGAATGGGGAAATGTTCTCAGTGCCCTGGAGGAGACTCTTTTACAAAATTTGATTAATTACCTTAAGTTGAGAAATAACATTTATCAGCTATGAAGCCTCTATCACATTTGCCTCAGATTCTGATCCTGACAGCATTTCCCTGGTGGCTCAGACGGTAAAGCATCTGCTTACAATGTGGGAGACCCGGGTTCGATCCCTGGGTCAGGAAGATCCTCTGGAGAAGGAAATGGCAACCCACTCTAGTACTCGAGGTTAGAAAATCTCATGGATGGAGGAGCCTGGTAGGCTACAGTCCATGGGGTTGCAAAGAGTCAGACACAACCGAGCAAGTTCATCATATACTAACCCTGACAGAGGCACTGGACAGGTTCTCATGTTTTGCCCCCTTCTGATAGACAAAAAATCCAAGTACCAGAGGATTAAGTGACTGGCACAGGTACCTGCTGGAAGAGAACTGAGTCTAGCCTTTCAACTATGAAACTCCAAAACATGGGCGAAGAACACAGGCTGTGGAGTAAAACAGACCTGGTGAGAAGTCACTTCAGTGGCTGAGGGACCTTGGAAAGCTCTTTGGATTTCAGGTTCTTTACTTGTAAATTGTTTTAGTCACTCAGTTGTGTCTGACTCTTGCAACACCATGGGCTGTAGCCGGCCAGGCTCCTCTGTCCCTGGGATTTCCTAGGCAAGAATACTGGAGCGGGTTGCCATTTCCTTCTCCAGGGGATCCTCCTGACCCAGGGATCGAACCGCACCTCCTGCATTGGAGGCAGATTATCTGTAGAAGGGAAGGGACATGGTAATAAACGCCTCCCAAAGCAGTAGTGAGGATTTGATAAGATAAAGCATATCAAGGGTTTGGCCAAGTGCCTGGTAGGTGATCACAGGAAAAGGGTATGGCCTATCACTGTTGTTACACCATGACTGCCCTGCTGCCATTAGTACGTGTTTATATGACTTCATTCATCAGCAAACAGCGGACACGTGTCTAAACTACTTGGACTAAATACCTCTACATGGGACCTCCACTAAGGTAACTTTTGGGAGGAGAAAACACTATACAAGCAAAAGCTGTGGAAAGAGCCTAAAATACCTGACAATAGGGATTAGTTCAATAAGTTACAGTGTAATCACCCAATGGAATATTGCACGGCTGTTGAAAGTATTCTTCTGTGCTCATTTCGGCAGCTCGTTTACTAAGGGCAGAGCCAGGCAGAGAGGGGCCTGTACAAGGATGACAGGCAAATCTGTAAAGCATTCATCCTGAGAGAATACTGCTTTATTTTCTTTGTATCTACGAGATGATGAATGTTAACTCGTGGTAATCATTTCACAATACATACAAATCAAATCATGCTGTATACGTTAAACTTACACACTACAGCCGTATGTCAAGTTATATGCTACTCAAACTTGAAAAAACATTCTTTTTTAGAAATGCTTAATGAAAATAGCAAAGTCTCACAAGTAGAGTTAAGGAAGAGAAGAAAGACCTCTATTTAAAATACAAAATGGTAGCAGGGGTTACCCCTGAATGGTGGGACTATGGATGATTTTTATTTATTGGTTTTCATTTTTGGCTGTGGTGGGTCTCCTGCTTGGGCTTTTCTCTAGTTGTGGCAAGTGGGGACTACTCTCTAGTTGCTGTGTGAGGGCATCTCATGGTGGCTTCTCTTGTTGTGGCACAGGGGCTCTAGGGCTCAGCAGCTGTGGCTCCCAGGCTTAGCTGCTCTGAGGCATATGGGATCCTTTCAGATCAGGGATTGAACCCATGTCTCCTGCACTGGCCGGGGGATTTTTTTTTTTTTTTTTTTTTTTTTACCACTGAGCCACCAGGGAAGCCCTGACTATGGAGGATTTTTATTTTCATTTTCACACTTCTCTACGTTTATTTCTGGAGAAGGCAATGGCAACCCATTCCAGTACTCTCTCCAGGAAAATCCCATGGATGGAGAAGCCTGGTAGGGTGCAGTCCATGGGGTCGCTAAGAGTCAGACATGACTGAGCGACTTCACTTTCACTTTTCACTTTCATGCATTGGAGAAGGAAATGGCAACCCACTCCAGTGTTCTTGCCTGGAGAATCCCAGGGACTGGGGGGCCTGGTGGGCTGCCGTCTATGGGGTCGCACAGAGTCGGACACAACTGAAGCGACTTAGCAGCAGCAGCAGCAGCAGCAGCTACGTTTATTTTCCAGATTTTCCATAATAAAGAGATAGTAATGAAGGGAAAACACAATCAGCAGAGAAATGTGCAAGACCATGAACACTGAGTCAGAAGTGGTGCTATCAACAAAATCACAGTATGGTACCTGGTTCACATTAATGCACATTAAAACCATGGTAAACGGCACTAGACCAATTCACAATCGATAAATGTCAAACCTGAAAGATCTAGTATGAGGACAAACCTTTTTTTAGTTGGGAGACATTCTGAGTAGATGTGAATGACAGCTGAAGAAAATATTTTGTTTCAGGTGTGGAGAAAATATCGTACACTTCGCTTAGTGCCAGCCAGGTATTAGGAAGTCTTCCAGAGCCTTGGGCAAGCAGCCTGAACATCTTCACTGGGCACCATAAAAAAATGGCTTCTGCACAATAACAGTAATGGTAAAATATTCCACAGGTTGAAATGGAATGATGACTCTCACTACCATATAAGCAAACAAAGCGTAAGGAACAGCAGTGAGGTAGGATGCTCTAGACGGAAAATCTGGCTCTTACTTTTAGATCCTGGCAAACTGCAGGTTCTATTAGGACCAAACTGACTTTAATTGCCAAACCTTACAGAATCCAGCTCTAGTATGACTGGCTGCATGACCTTAGGCACATTCAGGTTTTTTCCCTATAAAGTCCTGATGAAACCTACCCTGCAGAGTTGAGAATGAGGCTATGAATATAAAGGACCTTGCACAGAACTTGGCTCACTGTAAATACTAAACTAATGAAAGATGTCAGGACGAAATTTAAAATGACAAGCTTTAAATTACAATAGTCAACTGTTACAATAGTCAAACTATTATTCCAGGAACAGCAGAAACTCAGGAGTTCCCTTTAACAGGGAATACAAGTTAGTCCTCAGCTACAATCTTACCTTCCAGACAGGCAGTTTGGTTTCTGGTTTTCTTCCCACACTTCTTCCTCAAACCTTTCTCCCCTTTACCCTCATCATCTCTGAGCCATTTCAGACCCAACACGAGCCCCTGCACCCTTGCTCAAAGACAGAGAGAAATATGACTATGAGTTTAGAATTAGTATGTGAGAACATGGAGAAGCAATTCTGCCCAAGACAGATATATATATCAAAAGTAGAGGCTTGATGCTCAGTGTCACTAATTATCAGAGAAATGCAAATCAAAACTACCATGAGGTATCGCCTCTCACTAGTCAGAATGGCCATCATCAAATTGTCTACAAAAAATAAATGCTGGAGAGTGTGGAGAAAAGGGAACCCATTTATACCGCTGCTACTGTTGCTGCTGCTAAGTCATTTCAGTTGTGTCCGACTCTGTGCAACCCCATGGACTGCAGCCCACCAGGCTCCCCCAACCCTGGGATTCTCCAGGCAAGAACACTGGAGTGGGTTGCCATTTCCTTCTCCAATGCAGGAAAGTGAAAGTGAAGCTGCTCAGTCGTGTCCGACTCTTAGCGACCCCATGGACTGCAGCCCACCAGGCTCCTACGCCCATGGGATTTGCCAGGCGAGAGTCCTGTAGTGGGTGCCATCGCCTTCTCCGGTGGGAACTAAAAAGAGAACTAACTGCATGATCCAGCAATCCCACTCCTGGGCAAACTCTCAGAGAAAACTAGAATTCGAAAAGATTCATTCACCCCAATGTTCCCTGCAGCACGATTTCCAATAGCGAAGACATGGAAGCAACCTAAATGTCCATCAACAAAGGAGTGAATAAAGGAGATGTGGTACATATATACAGTGGAATATTACTCAACTGTAATAAAATAACGCCATTTGCAACAACATGGATGAAGTCAGAGAGAAAAAGACAAATATCATATGATATCACTTATATGTGGGATCTTAAAAAAAATGATACAAATGAACTTATTTACAAAACAGAAACGGACTTATAGAATTCAAAAACAAACTTATGGTTACAAAGGGGGCAGGGATAAATCAGGAGTTAGGGATTATCATATACACACTACTACATATAAAATAATCAACAAGGTGCTACCACATAGCACAGGAGACTCTACTCAACATTCTGTGATAACCTACATGGGAAAAGAATCTGAAAAAGAGTGGATATATGTGTATGACTGAATCACTTTGCTGAACACCTGAAACTAACACAGAACTGTAAATCAACTACACTTCTATATAAAATTAAAAAAAAAAATCTGAGGTCTAACAGTGATACTAGATGGCTTAGACTTGTGATTATCTATAATGGCAGAAAAATGCAAACTACTGAAATGTTCAACAATAGAAGGGTGATTGAATAAACATACATCCTTTTGACAAAACACTATATGAACCCATTATCTCTTAAAACTAGAGATAATGAAAAATGTTTAATGACAAGAAAAAAGGTCCTTATACCATGAGTTATTTTATATGGTTAAGACAAAAGCAAGTTAAAAATAGTATGATTATNAAAATGCAAACTACTGAAATGTTCAACAATAGAAGGGTGATTGAATAAACATACATCCTTTTGACAAAACACTATATGAACCCATTATCTCTTAAAACTAGAGATAATGAAAAATGTTTAATGACAAGAAAAAAGGTCCTTATACCATGAGTTATTTTATATGGTTAAGACAAAAGCAAGTTAAAAATAGTATGATTATAATTTTGTTTTTAAAAAGTATAAACACAGTATATATTAACAGTAAAAGAAAAGATTGCCCACGTATATACCAAAGTATTAATAAAAGTTTTTTGGTGATAGGAAGATGGGGTTACAAGAACTTTTATCCCCTTTTCTGACTATGATGTTATATAGTAGGAAAAGAAAGCAAAATAGAAGGCACTTTAAAAAATAGGAGAAATGTCATTAAAAAATTCAACATAAGTACTTAATGATATAAAATATTTACAACGTAAATAGCCATTAATAGGAGACTAGTTATATAAAATAAATCACATCATGTTGGAATAATATATACTTAGTCAATTAAGATCATATTTTCTACCTGTGATATAACATTTTCCTTAAGCCACAATAAAACTTTCATCTAGCTAAATGGCAAAGGGAGGAGGAAAAGATGAACAAGAAACAGAAGGTAAAATGCACGAAAAGACAAAAACAAAAGAAAATCCAATACAAAAAGCATAAAAAGAAAGAAATAGAAATATTTAACTTTAGCAAAAGGTACAAAGCCTTCAGGAGATGAATAGGAACCTTTATACACCTAACAGTGCAGCTTGGAAATATGTCAAGCAAAGATCAATAGAGATATAAAAGAAACTGGNTCCAATACAAAAAGCATAAAAAGAAAGAAATAGAAATATTTAACTTTAGCAAAAGGTACAAAGCCTTCAGGAGATGAATAGGAACCTTTATACACCTAACAGTGCAGCTTGGAAATATGTCAAGCAAAGATCAATAGAGATATAAAAGAAACTGGTCATCCACAGTCCCTGGGGGTGGCAAGGGGGGGGTAGTAAATCCAAAGGTAAATAGCACAAAGATAAGGCTGGCAGACTGTGAGTAACCCCAAATTAGGCTCAGAGTGTTTAAGCCTCAGACAGACCTAGAATAACACCGAAAGGAAATTATAAAATATTAACAGGGCTTGTTTGGGAGTGGAATCTTTCTCTTTCCTCTTTTCTGTATTTTTCCATAATGAACACACACTTTTATAAGGGAAAAGAAATACAGTTCAAAGAGAACAGAGGGCTCAGTTGCCGTGTAGGGAACACAGCATCCCATAGCATGCCCTGGACTCAGCCCAAATGAGTCCACCAGCCCGGCAGCTGTGATGGGGGAGGCGGGCTCTGCGAGCGACTGACCGGCCAAGGCAGCTCGCCTCCAAGGCAGCTCGCCTCCCGCCTTCCTCACTCCACAGGAGGAGTGAGAGCACACAGGCCCCCTCCAGAGCTGGGCAGCCCAGGGAGGGGATTTATAGGCACAGAGGGATCTGGATATCTGTGCTCCAATTGACCAGCAGCGCTAACCTCCCCGGTCAGAAGCAGACGGAGCGCCATGCAGTCGGTGCTCCCTCTCTGACCTCCACAAATGCCGCCTTTGTGCCGGGGCCCAAGACCTCGGTCCACAGAGCATGGGGTGGGAGTAGGGAGGAGGCCACAGAGAACAAGTCCTGCAGTGTCCTCCTGAACTGTGGCTCCAAGGACCACTTACATTTGCCACACGGCCCTTAACCTTTTTGGTAGAGGCTGCCAGCCTTGAGCTCTCCTGACACCCTCCCAGGAAGCCAGAGGAAAGCCTGCTCAGTGTTCTGTTCTTGCTCAGTCACTCAGTCGTGTCTGACTCATTTCGACCCCATAGACTGCAGCACACCAAGCTTCCCTGTCTATCACCATCTCCCGGAGTTTGTTCAAACTCATGTCCACTGAATTGGTGATGCCATCCAACCATCTCATCCTCTGCTGCCCTCTTCTCCTTCTGCCCCCAATTCCTCCCAGCATCAGGGTCTAAGTGTTCTACTATCAATTAAAGCATTGGGTTTGGGCCTAAGTCATCTCTCCTCCTACGATAAAAGGNTGTCCACTGAATTGGTGATGCCATCCAACCATCTCATCCTCTGCTGCCCTCTTCTCCTTCTGCCCCCAATTCCTCCCAGCATCAGGGTCTAAGTGTTCTACTATCAATTAAAGCATTGGGTTTGGGCCTAAGTCATCTCTCCTCCTACGATAAAAGGAGTGTACCCTGAGAGGCTGAATGGGTATCTCTAAAGGTCAGGAGCCAGGGGCAAGGATACTGCCACAGAGAAGCAGGCTGCTCCATTCCAGCACTGTGCTATTTCGGGAAGTTAGAGAAAAAGTACACACACATATGGGTAAGGAATGAATGACTGCCGAGAGGTTTGGAGCTGCCCTGTGGCTTCTTTTTCTGTTTCTCCCATTTTAGAGGGGCATCGGGACCACCAGAGGTAAAATGAGGAAGGCAGTGAGCTTGGCACACTGAGTACTCCCTTTAGGGCCCTCTCCCCCATCCTCCCTGCTCCTCAGGCTGCAGCAACACCTATCCCGCTCTAGCTGTGGGGAAGGAAGCAATAAAGCCAGGAGGCAATTATTGGGATGCTAGGACTGGAAGTAATTCTGCAGAATTTGCACTGCATGTGCCAAGGTGACTTACAGGGAGATAGGTGGGGGCAAGATGGCACACTCCAAACTTGGCAGATCATCCTGCAGATGAGGCTGTCTAACTCTGCATACAACCTCAGGGCATGTTTCCATTTATTGACCCCCACCAAAGACACACTCACAGCATAAAGACATTGTTCAAGTTCTCTCTGTGTTCGTGGACATAACCATTATGAACAATTATTCTGTTTCTGTCTGGTTGTTTCTGCCCAGTAAATAGAACCTGGGATTAGCTCTTTATCCTGGTATTTTAAACAAGTAAGTTAAAATTTATTTTGCCAAAAGAATTCTTTGAGGTTTTAGAAACCAATATCCACATGTCAGATCCAGCCCCTCCAGTCTGGCCTCAGTCTGCTGGATTTCAGACATGGCTCGATTTCTCTTTGCCCCAGTTCTCTAGGTCAGGGCAAATTTGCAAGGTGATTAAATATTTCCTGCAGTGTTCCCTGTGTGGGATCTGTGTAGAGTAGAAACAAGAGAAAAAAACTAAAGGTTTCCTGGGGAGCCAAAGGAAAGATTTTGAAGGAAAGACAATGGAAGGTGCACTTTGTGCTGGGGTTGGGCTGCGGTGAAGAGGCACCGGCAGCGCTCGCCCTAGAATCGTGAGCACAAGTGTGGAGCCTGCAGGCCAGGCAAGCTGATGACACTGAGTGAAGAGGCCAGGTGCTGGGAGGATAGCTGGGAGAAGTGGGGACATCTGTAGGTGAATGCTGACTGGCTATTTAGGTACGGCTCATAACTGCCACGTGAGAACACAGGCCTAGCACTGCTAGGCGGTCCAATTCCTCAAAAGAAGCCAAAAGTCCAGATTGTTATGAGGACTCTTTTGATTTCTAAATGCGAGCCCACAACAACGTGCAGCCAAACAAAACACAACCGAGGGCCAGATGTGACTAGAAGGCAACCCTATCTAGGATGTAAGTGACATGAGGGCAGGGAGCAGAGCCCGCCTAAACGCTTGTGGAGTGAGCAAGGCCCTTCCTGGGGCACAGGGTGGACTGTCCTCAGAGAGACGAGGGGAAGAGATGGCAGGCAACGTGGAGGCTATAATCAACGGCGGAAGTAAGTGCGGTGACCTCAAGCCACCACCAATGAGATGGAAAGGAAAGGGTGAAATGGCAATCGACAGGCTGAAGAATTTCTGAAAAGCAGAACTCAGCGAAAGACCAGATGTGCGGGGCTAGGGCGGTGATGGATCTTCCAGGAGAAGCCTGTGATGAACTTGGCCAGAGGGCTGAGAGCCTGGTCACCAGGGAGAGAAGGTAAACACATTTTTCTTCACGAGCTTCAAAGCCCTTCATCTGGCTCCCCAGGATGACCTTATTGTTGTTTTTTTTTTTTTCCTCCTCTGTTCTCCCACAAAGGGGATCAGGGGATAGCCAGGAGTCCAGAGGTTCCAGCACAGAGCCAAGCCTATTGCTAATGAGACGAGGATTCATTCAGGGGAAGTACTAGCAGAGCTAACAGAGGGAAGCCAGGGCAGGGGATGAACACTGAGGGGTGGACAGGAAAGAGGCGGGCAGAGCTTGGGCTGCTTGGTGTGGCAGCAAGGACAGGAGCAGGTGAAGAAGACCAAACAGCTCTCAAATCACTGGTCTCCATAGCTTGGGACATGCCTTGGGGGCTGGCCCACAACTCTCTTAATGACTCAGAAAGTCAAGATGAAAAATATTGCTAAGCAAAAGTATTCAGGACATGTAAGGAACTGGCAGACTCAAGTCTACTCAGCTGAAGAAGGGGAGCCTTTTCAGGATAGGAAAAGGATTTTTATCATCCTGGGTGCCCAAGGCCTTTGGGGAAAGGAAAAAAAAAAAAAAACCTCAATGTTCACTTTAAAAAATAAACTTTATCAGGAGTTTATGAACAAGAACTACAACCACCTGAATTAACCAAAGAATTTTTATAGTAGCTAATATTTACACCTTAACTAGTTAGGGAGTCAGTGATTACGGACCATGGGCCAAGGAACCATGCTAGGTCCTTTAAATGTACTACTTTGTAAGTCTTTATAGAGGCTCTCTAGAGGAGCCGGCAGCACCATCCCCAGTATATCCATATGGAATAACGGCAAGACCTAGAGAGGTGTGGAGTTATCTGCCCAAGGGGACAAACTCTTTGAGGGACAGAGCCAAGGCAAGAAGTGAGATACTTTACTCCCAGGCCCTTGTCCTCAGTCAGGGAGCAACAAACATTTTCTGTAATGGGTCCAATAGTAAATATTTTTGGTGTTGTGGGCAGTATGGTCGAGGCCATAACTACTCGACTCTGCCTTTGTAGGGCCAGGGCAGCTACAGACAACACACTGACATTTAGGCACACCTGTGTGCCTGCACACCTGCAGCTACAGACACTGCAATTTCAAATCACCTTCACGGGTTATGAAATACTACTCTTTGGATTGCTTTCCCGCAGCCAATTTAAAAAGCAAAAATCATTCTTGGCTCTAGGCCATAAGAAATGAGTGGGTGGGCTGAGTTTCTTCTCACATGCTACGAGGCTCTAAGCCGCTCGTCGAAGCCACTAGGCTCTCTTGCTCTCCGTCTGAGGTCAGGAGCTGGTTTTCTTGGGAGGCCCATAGATATTTTAGGACCAAATGGATACCTATGAAAGTACATCTGGATGGGGTCTCTGAAACAAAACTGTGAGGAGAGACCTAACAGGGATGATGCCTCCGGTTACACCTTGAAGGACTCTGTCTGACACCAACTTTAAAACATCTCGTTCTCTTCCAGTCTGCTCACTTGCTCTCTTCTACTCAAATAATAAGCATTGATTCAGGTCAGACTGAAACCAAGGGAGGTTCTGGCTAGCACAGACGTGTCTCTTCCCACACAACAGGGTTTTCTGCAAACATGAGCCCACTGTGTCCTTACCTGCAGGGTTTGGCTGAAGCGCTTTAACGGCGTGGCCTTCACAGGTGGGATGAGGTTGGCGAGGGATGTGACTCTGGAAAGAGGTTTGACTCGTTTATTACTAGGCTCCTAGGGTTTAAAAAAAAAAAAAAAGGAAACTGTCAAGGTCAATTGCAAAGAGAATGTAACTCCACCACACAGTCATGTCTCACTCTAGGAGGGGCTGGCTGCACACCACTCTGTAGAATGGAAATGGTACTCATCTCACTCCTGCTCTGTGGAGGTGACTGGTGAGCCAGGAAAGGGTAAATAGTTGGGGTGGGGGTGGGGTGGGGGGTGGGGTCAACAGAGGCAGTCTCTGAGCAGATAGCAAATAGGCAAATTCCTTCACCCCAACAGTGTCTGAGGCTCCCACTTAGGAGAATCACTCTCTCCAACCCCTCTTGCAGACAAAAGATGCCTCCAATTTCCCATCCAATGACCTTGGGCGGTTGTCTTTTGATGCTTCTGGTTTCATCTTTTTAAAAAAACCTTTTCTCCACCTTGCCTGAAGCCACTGTCCAAATTTCTAATATGCAATGGCTTTTCTAAAGCACAAAGACTCTTTCTTTCTTTTAGTACACCAAATTAAAAAAACATTTTAAAGAAGTTATTCTATTACTAGGCTGTTAAGAAAGCCTCTTGTACCTACCGTATATTTGAATTGCACATATTAATACTTATAAATAACAACTAGACAGCAAAAAGAAAATATACAGAGAGAAAACCCTACCACGAGCACTAGTTTTTATACTATACCTAGCCACAAGTTATGAAAATTATCACCACATAAAACATGCACAAATCTGCAAGTTAACCCAAAGCAAGCTGATGGGTGGGGGAGCCTACCTAAACCAATGACTCTGCAGATTAGAGTTACATAAATAAAAACAAGAGGCTGTGGAAAAGAGAGGGATGGCAGACAAAACACTTGACAAAGAGAACAGTTACCCTTGTCTTCCTAAGCTCCATCTGACCTGCGGGAGATACTGGACAGCACATGAAGACACCAAATTTTGATGGAAAAAGCCACACTTGCCAATGGTTGTGGCGAAACTCAACCATTTCCAGAGGGAGCTTCCAGGTGTTCATCGTTCTTTTTCAGCCATTGCCTTCAAAGTTTTGAGAGTTAAGATTCTCTAGAATATCCCTGCAAGGGGTTTTGAACATAGTAGGTGCTTGGAAAAATCTTGCCTGAATCTGGAGTTCTGCCAAGACACTCTCATGTCATTTTATGCCCTTGCCAGCCTTAGAAAACAGAAGATTCCTCTGAAACAGACCCAACCTTTCTGGCAAATAGAAAAAATCTAAAGGCTGTTTAAAGAGCACAAAACAATTCCACGATGTGGCCAGGAGTGACTGCATGGTTTCTTGAAGCAAATACTATTCCAAAACAGAGAATGCATCCGGGCTGCTGGGGACCTCTCCAGCCTCTTGGCATGCTGAGCTGAACAGACAGAAGGCAATTCTCCGAACACCAGGAAGGCTTAGTTCCAAAATGCAAAGGATGAATCTCTTAACACGAGCGATATCACGTTATAATTATGTAAATGCTGAAGACAAAGATCCGATTGCCCCTCTGTTTTCAGGTGACAGTGCCCTTCAAGGATGCTCCCTGTCCAGTGCCTGGCTCCTGAGTATCTGTGCCCAGAGGAGGATTTTAAAAATATTTTTTACGTCAGAGCTGCACCACCAGCAGGCTTACTGAATAGAGACACACACACACACACACGCATGCTTGCACGCACGCACAGCCTCTTGAGCATCCCCTGAATTTTTCTAAAGGGCTCCTGCTTTGGCTGGAAATGCCAGAGTTTTGATATACCACCTTTGGTGGCACAAACTGCAATGCAGCAAGTGAGAAGAAGAGGGCTCTCCTAGGGGAGCAGGATTTGGTCTCATATACTCCTACCACACACCTCAGAGCCTGTTGACTCTCAGGTCTCTTATTAATGGCTAAAGTTCCTGGGACACAGGTTCCGTATCAAATTGGGGAGTTTGAAAGGCAAACGCAACTGGGTTCTCTTGCTTTAAGAAGGGAGCAGAGAGCCTCACGTGCTTGGTGGGATGAGGGGAGATTCGGCTTTGTTCACTTGCTGTGTCGTTTTTCTGAGGTTCTGCTGACTCTGCTGCCCATTTTACATGGGCCCGTCAGCTGTGTGTTTTCTCCACTGCTGTAAGAAGAATGCACAGTGCAAATGCCGGCCCCTCTGCAGGTTGTGCCCAGTGTTGCTACGTGAGATTGTAATCACAACTCCCTTCCTAAGGCTTCACCCATTTGGAAGTAAACTCTGGGCTGCTCTCTGGCAATGTGACATTCCCAAGTAATGAACGATCGAAACGGAAACCATTTCTGTACGACGTACTTGATCCAGCAAAGTGGGCAGGTGCAATTTCAAACCAGAACATTTACAGGTTATTAGATCTATGCAGAGGGCTTTATGCCTGACCCACATGAGTGAAGTATGAATTATGGTGTTCTCCTGGAGGGCTTCAGTGAGAATAGGAGATTAAAAAACATTCTTGGCCTAATTTGATTTTTCTTTTCCATTTACTCCGTATGTCTCCAGCTACATTTTACTGCTGTCTAAAAAGAGCCCTCAGGGAAAATGTTTCCACATTCCACTTAAATAGCTGTACTGAGAACCAGCAAATACAATTCCAGGGATGCTTTTTGGCTTTATAGAGGGATGACAGAACACAACCTTCAGAAGCTCCCTAATCCAACAACTCGGCTGCTAAACCAAGCTGGGCAAGGTCACTGCTAAACCCACTTTCAAGTGCAGACTATACCCTCACCCTGCAATTTTAAGACAGAACAGGAGGGCATCTCACTAAAGAGGTTAAAAAAAAAAAAAAAAAGAAAAATGCAGTGTGGGCAGTATTTCTTGAATAACAGTCTTGTTATTAATTAATAACAGTTGCATGTTTTCCATATCTCACAGCTTTATTTTTTTCTTATTTTATTGCACTGGCTAGGACTATCTGTATGTTGTTGGTTACAAGCTGAGACAGTGGGTACCACAGTCTAATTCCTAATTATAAAGTAATTATTGTGAAGGTTTCACATTAAGTATTATGTTTGCTAAGCTCATGGAAGAGATACCCTTTATCAAGTAAGGCAGTTCCTTTCCATGCTAAGTTAGCTGTGAATTTTTATCATGAATGAGTACTGACTTTTATCAAATATTTTCTCTTTATCTTTCTAGAGGACAAGGAAGGGGGAAAAAAGAAGGAAACAGTGGGAAGAAGCGAAGGAGAGGATGAAGAAAGACATACAGGTCATATTTTTACATAAAGGAATTGATTCAGCAATTTTAAAAGTCTTTTGTGCTTGAATTACAAACAAAAGCGAATAAAGCACTGCATGTAACTTTATTTTTAATGTGAGACTTCATTAAATATATGTTAATAATCCTTCCCTAGCTGATACAGTTTTTGTCCTTTCCTCATTTTTCCCTCTAAGAGATAAAAACCAAAGCACAACATATACAATGTAAGAAAATGCCTATCATATCAATATAATTTGGGACTATTTTTATTTCTCAGAAAAAGAAGGTTCCATTCTAATAGAGCATACAGGAAACCACTCATTCTCCCTACACCTCATTTTTGCAGCCAGAGTAGGGCTGGAGAACAGTGGAAGGGTCTTCCACATCACCTCTGTAGCTTCCCTGACACTGGTTTTACTGAGCCACAAACATGGCCCAGGAGGGGCCAGACATGCAGGCTTTAATGTAGAACTGAACACTACTGCAGGGCAACACTGGTGTTGGACGCTCTACCTCTGGCCAGGAGCTAGGGAGAGGTGAGAAACGACTGTGCTTAGCAGGTGCTTCTGTCCATGAGTTGATGGAGTGATTTTTTTTTTTTTTTAATGTCCTTCAAATGTTTAGAAACACCAGGAATCCTTTCTGGGGCTCCATCTGTGAGACAGGAGATGTGCTGGGAATTGCACACCCAGGTGTCATGTGTCACCCAACCCAAACCCTCTAGGAGGCTTTCATCATCCTCATGTTTTAAACAGGAAGTTTTGACCTATGAGTGATGGAGAAGCTCTAGAAGTATAATGAGTGCATAGTCACTGCAGGGACTCTTCTCTATGCTTTACAGATAATTAGTAATTTATTTCTCCTAACATCTCTGCAAAAATGAAAGTCATTCAGTTATGTCTGACTCTTTGAGACCCCATGGACTGTCCATGGAACTCTCCAGGCCAGAATACTAGAGTGGGCAGCCTTTCCCTTCTCCAGGGAATCTGCCCAACCCAGGGACTGAACCCAGGTCTCCTGTATCACAGGTGGATTCTTTACCAGCTGAGTCACAACGGAAGCCCAAGAACACTGGGGTGGGTAGCCGACCCCTTCTCCAGGGGATCTTCCTGACCCAGGAATCGAACCAGGGTCTCCTGCATTGCAGGGGGATTCTCTACCAGCTGAGCTATCAGGGAAGCCCAACATCTCTGTAAGATAGCCACTACTGTGATCATCATTTTAAAGACAGGGAAAGCTAAAAAAAGATGGGTAGGATTTAAATGTAGGCAGGCTGGCTCCAGAGCCCATGCCCTACTTTAGGGTTTGGTGATGTTTTTCAGTGAGGGACAGATGGCTAAATGTTTTAGACTTTGAGGGCTGTCTAGCCTCTGTCGTAAATATTCATCTCTACCATCAGCCATAAACAGTATGTAAATAAGTGACTGTGGCTGTGTCCCATTAAGCTTTCATTTACAGACACTAAAATCCAAATTTCATATAATTTTCACATGTCCCAAAGTATTATTCTTCTGCTTTTTTCAACCATTAAAAAATAGAGAAACTGTTCTTGAGGGCCTGAGGCCCCCTTTTCTCCCCCTGTTCATTAGGAAAAGGAACAGGAGTTTTGTTGGAGATTCTCCAATTTTCAACCAACTATTTTGCTCAGTAGAGGACACTACAGAAGATTCTAGAAAATTTTTTAGATTTTAATTGGAAGCTAATTACTTTACAATATTGTGGTGGTTTTTGCCATACATTGACATGAATCAGCCATGGGTGTACATGTGTTCCCCATTCTGACCCTCCCTCCTACCTCCCTTCCCATCCCATCCCTCAGGGTCATCCCAGTGCACCAGCCCTGAGCATCCTAAGTCATGCATCGAACCTGGACTGGCGATCTATTTCACATATGATAATATATATGTTTCAATGCTATTTTCTCAGATCATCCCACCCTCGCCTTCTCCCACAGAGTCCAACAGACTGTTCTTTATATCTGTGTCTTTTTTTGCTGTCTCGCATATAAGGTCATTGTTACCATCTTTCTAAATTCCATATATATGCATTAATATACTGTATTGGTGCTTTTCTTTCTGACTTACTTCGCTCTGTATAATAGGCTCCAATTTCATTCACCTCATTAGAATTGATTCAATGCATTCTTTTTAATAGCTGAGTAAAGACTCTTGAGAGTCCCTTGGACTGCAAGGAGATCCAACCAGTCCATTCTAAATGAGATCAGTCCTGGGTGTTCTTTGGAAGGAATGATGCTAAAGCTGAAACTCCACTGCTTTGGCCACCTCATGTGAAGAGTTGACTCACTGGAAAAGACTCTGATGCTGGGAGGGATTGGGGGCAGGAGGAGAAGGGGATGACAGAGGATGAGATGGCTGGATGGCATCACTGACATCACAGACATGAGTCTGAGTGAACTCCGGGAGTTGGTGATGGACAGGGAGGCCTGGCATGCTGCAATTCATGGGGTTGCAAAGAGTCAGACACGACTGAGCAATTGAACTGAACTGAATATTTCATTGTGTATATGTACCACAACTTTCTTATCCATTCATCTGCCGATGGACATCTAGGTTGTTTCCATGTCCTGGCTATTATAAACAGTACTGCAATGAACATTGGGGTGCTCGTGTCTCTTTCAATTCTGGTTTCCTCGGTGCATATGCCCAGCAGTGGGATGGCTGGGTCGTATGGCAGTTCTATTTCCAGTTTTTTAAGGAATCTCCACACTGTTCTCCATAGTGGCTGTACTAGTTTGCATTCCCACCAACAGTGTAAGAGGGTCCCTTTTCTCCACACCCTCTCCAGCATTTGTTTATAGACTTTTGGATGGCAGCCATTCTGACCAGCATGAGATGGTACCTCGTTGTGGTTTTGATTTGCATTTCTCTGATAATCAGTGATGTTGAGCATCTTTTCATGTGTTTGTTAGCCATTTGTCTGTAGAAGACTCTAGAAAATTAATTTCCAAAATGCTGTTTTCTAACAGTATCTTTAGTACACCAGGCAACATTTACAATATTTTGATCCTGAGCTCTACTTCCAAGTAATACTGAGTTAAAAATAAAGGTTAGAACTCTGATTCTTTAAAAAAAAAAAAGTCTGATTTTTTTANAAAATTAATTTCCAAAATGCTGTTTTCTAACAGTATCTTTAGTACACCAGGCAACATTTACAATATTTTGATCCTGAGCTCTACTTCCAAGTAATACTGAGTTAAAAATAAAGGTTAGAACTCTGATTCTTTAAAAAAAAAAAAGTCTGATTTTTTTAAGATGGGGGGGTGGAATACTATGTCCTGCCACTGAAACAAATAGCCTTAGGGCCATTGGAAGTGGACTGTATTTGGAACAGGGGCCATAGCTGGCTGACCATTGCCCTGTACCACTGCTGGCTTCATATGGGTCATGTCCTGGGCCAGTGGTCTTCAGCCTCAGCTTTCTGCTCCCAAGCAAGGCGTCTCTCACAGGCACACTTAGATAGTCTTCAGGCTCTGCCAGACAGCAAAGGCTCGATGTGTACCCCTTCCTTGCAGCTGGGGACGCAGGGTCCTCTTCTTGTAAGCAGAAGGTATCTCCGACTCGTCTTTTATGTGAGTGAACGATATCCTACTACATTTTATTCTTAGCTTTCCAAACAAATTATCCTGAACATAACACAAACTTTCCTGGACCATTAATACCATGAATAAGGGACATAAAATGTTACAATGCTTGGAATCTGCTTCGAAGCATTATGGGGCCAGGGAAAGGGTCTGTGTGGGAAATGGCATGGATTCCAGGTTTTGTTGTAGAGTTCAGTCACTCAGTTGTGTCTGTTTGTGTGGCAACTGGCAAATCTAGGGGCCAACCCTAGATTGGCGAAGGACGTAGTATATGCACAGTCCTACCTATGGTGCCTAGTCAAAATGCCCCATGATACAAAGATTTACTTCAATGGACAGAAAATAGTTTTGCAGATGTACTAGTGAATGCTGACCTAGTGCATACAGGTGCCATCTGAGATTTTTACTTTACTTGTTAGTGAGGGTCTATCTAGTCACAAAGGATACTGAGGAGGCAGAGATCATCTAGAATTGGACGTAAGCAGAAGAAACCTGATAAAATGGGGGGAAAAAAATCCCACTACCGAATTTAAATAATTCCCAACTGCTATAGGCCAGAATAGAGCCAGATCCAGGAGGCTGGGAAACTGAGAATGGAGAGAGAGAGATCTTGAAACATTTAAACTTAAAGGTAGGACACCCCCTGGAGAGGCACCAACATGGCTGTCAAGATTCCATGAGGTCTGCTTGATTACTGCCTGGGCTACTATTTGCTCTCATGAAGAAACACACCAACTTGCATGAAACAGGGCACTCAAAGCTGATGTACTGGGACAACCCAGAGGGATAGGATGGGGAGGGAGGTGGGAGGGGGGTTCAGGATGAAGGACACATGTACACCCATGGCTGGTTCATGTCAATGTATGGCAAAACCCACCACAATATTGTAAAGTAATTAGCCTCCAATTAAAATAAACAAATTGATTAAAAAAAGAAGAAAAGGAAAGAAAAGAAACCCACCAGCTGGCTCCTGATCACTCAGCTCCATAATATAAAACAATCTGGTAGAGTTCAACTCTGATTTGTCTTAGAAATATACAGAGAAAACAGGGGTCATTCAAAATCAGGCTGCCCATCAGAAGAGACCTCTGTTCCACTGTACTGGTTTTAATTTGTGAAGGTGCTTTTCTTTCCCTACAACTGCCTCCTGAATCCACTCTTTTCTTTCATAAATAGCCCACTAAGAAGGCTGAGGGCTCCTGTCCTTGCTGATCATCAGTTCCGCTCATTATCGTTGTCTCGACTTTACCCCCCTTTTCCTTGTGGTTTACATTGTTTTACAGTTAATACCAAAGATTCTCACCCTTCAAAACTTCTAGGTCACCACAAATATTCTTCTGTTCTCACTTCTTATGACACTTCCTGTGGCCAAAGCCGTCCCACCTTTTCATTTTATTTTGTCATCAAATCACCATAGGAAGAGGCAAGGAAGAATTATCCTGCAGGAGTCAGAGGGAGCACAGCCCTACCAACAGTATGATTTTTGACTTCTAGTCTGCAGAACTGTAAGAAATAAATCTCTGTTGTTCTAAGACCGCCTGCTTGTGATACTCTGTTACAGCAGCCATGCCAAAGGTATTTGCTGGAAAATTTCCTGCAAAAGTTACTATTATTCCCTTTGTAATTATTACACAGAAATGGAAGAGATACTTTGGGACTATGTGCATCATTTGAAACTCAGTTCTGTGAGCGTTTACCCAGCATGTGCAAAGTGGCTTCACTCAAGTGTACAGGTGTCACCCTTGGCGGAATGTCTCCTGGCTAAAAGGGAAAACCAGAAGGTTGATCCAGGCAGAGTACCTGAGAGAGTTAGCCTCAGGGGAGTGGGCAAGGAGAGGCGCAGGCGACATGGCCAGCAGGCAGGGTACAGTGGACCACAGGGGTGTGCAGGACACAGAGGCACCAATGAGGAGGCCTTCACAGAGCTGTCTGAGTGAGAGGAGCAGGGCTGTAGGAATGAGACAGGGAGCTTCTTCGGAGCCTGCAAGGGACTTCATCTTCTTTCTTCCAAAATAGAAAAAGGCAGTGATGAAATAATGGTTTCTAACTCCAAAATTTCCATTAAAAATTTTTGTTGCTGTTGTTATACTTTCTTTTCCCTGGCATGGAGCTAACTGACCTGGTATCACTTGTTACCAGAAGTTAAAAGGCAAATACTGAGGGCTAAATTCCAACGGAAACCTGGCTTCATTGATTAGGCCAAAGGCATTTCAGAATTATTGGTTGCTAACCCTCAAGGTTAGATCCAACCAGTCCATTCTGAAGGAGATCAGCCCTGGGATTTCTTTGGAAGGAATGATGCTAAAGCNGGTCATGTATGGATGTGAGAGTTGGACTGTGAAGAAGGCTGAGTGCCGAAGAATTGATGCTTTTGAACTGTGGTGTTGGAGAAGACTCTTGAGAGTCCCTTGGACTGCAAGGAGATCCAACCAGTCCATTCTGAAGGAGATCAGCCCTGGGATTTCTTTGGAAGGAATGATGCTGAAGCTGAAACTCCAGTACTTTGGCCACCTCATGCGAAGAGTTGACTCACTGGAAAAGACTCTGATGCTGGGAGGGATTGGGGGCAGGAGGAGAAGGGGACAACAGAGGATGAGATGGCTGGATGGCATCACTGACTTGATGGACATGAGTTTGAGTGAACTCTGGGAGTTGGTGATGGACAGGGAGGCCTGGCGTGCTGCAATTCATGGGGTCGCAAAGAGTCGGACACAACTGAGCGACTGAACTGAACTGAGTAAAGTTCAGATGCCATAAAGAAAATAATAGTCCAATCTAAAGATTTGCTGTAAGATGTTTTCTTAAAAATACCTTAAATTGCAACATTTTGTTCATCCCAGATTATACAGGAAAGAAGCTGTAATTATTCAGCTGTTGCATTGAACTACATGCTAGTGCTGATAAAATCTCCATTACCTTTTTGTAAATTTAATTTTAATTACATCAGTCTAGAGTACTCCATGCAGATATTTACTTTTAGTATAATGGATTTTTAAGGGGAAATTTTCCATGAAAGCATTGAACGTTGAATATTTCATTTGAAAGTAAATGCTAAAAGTATTTTTATAACATTCAATATTGATACTTTGGCGAAAAGTCAAAACATTCCTTTAAAGGATTAAAAGGAAACTTCTTTTACAGGCTTTTGCTATGAGAAGTATTTAGAATTTCACACTAATAATAATAATAATATGTTATTGACAAAGAAAGCTTCCCAGGTGGTGCTAGTGGTAAAAAACCCTCCTGCCAGTACAGGAGACATGAGACACGGGTTTGATTCCTGGGTCAGGAAGATCCTCTGGAGTAGGAAATGGCTACCCACTCTAGTATTCTTGCCTGAAAAATTCCATAGACAGGGGAGCTTGGCGGGCTACAGTCCATGGGCTTACAAAGAGTTGGACACAGCTGAGCACACATGAGAATTACTGATAAATGCATTAGAGTGAAGGATAACTCTAACCTTTTGACTGTTTCTTTTTTCCTGTGTGAAATTATATCAGTGTTCTTCACATGGTATGACATGACTGAGGTATCTCACCCCTTTAGTTAGGAGACCAAATGAACACATCCATAAATATATAAGATCGGGATATTAAAACATCTCAAAATAAAGGCACTATCCAATGCATACCTTTGGTATTCAGTTCAGTTCAGTCACTCAGTTGTGTCCGACTTTTTGCAACCCCATGGTATGGGTATCATATTAAACTGCCAGAATTCTTAGTTCTTGAAAATTTGGGAAATTGTCTGAGTGTGTGCTGACTCCTTAGACACCAGAGCACCTCTAACTGAAGATCATTTGGGGTTAATTAAATTAACAGGATCACACAGCATTGGATTTAAAATATTTATGTTCAGTTCAGTCGCTCAGTCGTGTCTGACTCTTTGCAAGCCCATGAACTGCAGCACGCCAGGCCTCCCTGTCCATCATCAACTCCCGGAGTTCACCCAAACTCATGTCGATGATGCCATCCAACCATCTCATCCTCTGTTGTCCCCTTCTCCTCCTGCCCTCAATCTTTCCCAGCATTAGGGTCTTTTCCAATGAGTCAGCTCTTTGCACCAGGTAGCCAAAGTATTGGAGTTTCAGCTTCACCATCAGTCCTTCCAGGGAACACCCAGGACTGATCTCCTTTAGGATGGACTGGTTGGATCTCCTTGCAGTTCAAGGGACTCTCCTGAGTCTTCTCCAACCCCACAGTTCAAGGATCAATTCTTTGGTGCTCAGCTTTCTTTATAGTCCAACTCTCACATCCATACATGACTACTAGAAAAACCATAACCTTGACTAGACGGACCTTTGTTGACAAAGTAATGTCTCTGTTCTTCTGATATGTTTGTGTGTGTATATGTGTGTGTGTGTGTGTGTGTGTGTGTGTGTGTTGCTGAAGACCAGACTTAATGACTCTTAATCCAAGGGCCTTACTTTAGTGTATTTGATGACTACTTTAAGGTATATTCCCTTAGAAGATGCATTGCTAGTACAAATTCTTAGATACTTCAAAGAGATGAGTACAGAGAATTGGGGCATGGGAGCCTTACTTGGCTCACCTCCTGGGCCAAACTCCAGTCCAAAATGATGTTAAGACACTGAGGTGTCCAACATACATAAAGATCCAAACTGCATTCTCAAAAATATCTGTGCCTATTAAACACAGATTAAATCTATTTCTGAAAATGTTTTTTGAAGTGATCAGTTGCTACTGATCTGTCCAATCACTTGTCAGTAGACTACCAGTGGGACCAATGATAGCCTGCTGTTTCCAACAAAATAGTTTGTTTCAACATGTCAGTATTTTTCCCAGTTTGCATGTGAAATCAGCCAAAAATCTCTCTCCAATAGAAAACATTATTTTTAACTTTTAAACACCACATGCTCTTAATTGATAGACATTTATATCAATGGCTATCTTCTCATTAGCTGTTACCCTGCCTGACTACAGTGTTGGGGGACATTTCTCATTTCCTCTGTACTTCTAGGACAGTGCTTTGCATGTGGCCAGAGTGCAATACATATTTGCTAATAATTTTAATTCATTAGCAGTATCTAGCAAATTCACATTTGTGCCTAAAAGCAGTCATTATGGGAGCTCTTTTGATCCCTCTTTGATGTCATCATGAGGAGTTTTTTTTTTTAGAACAAAAATGTGAATTTAAATCTTCCAATTTGCTACTTGTTGATGAACATCAACTCTGACATGTGAATATTTCACTTTTACACTTCATATGTTGCCAAAAGGTTTGATTACCTTCCTTTCTAGCTATGTATAGTACATTATATTACTTCCTTTAAAGTACATTTTTCTTATACATTTAGTTTATTTTATAGCCAGGTAGTAGACTGTATATATTTGGAGGATAGTGTTAATAGTATGCAATAAGAGAAATTTATATGAAGAATGAATATTTACTTTTACTAATGATAGTAAGAATTTAAAGTGCTTTATTAATGCAAAAGAAATCTTCCTCTATCAGCTTTTGCAAACTATGTGTTATTGGTTAGGACTTAGCATATGTTAAGCCTGGGACACTGTTCATTAAACAAATAAGAAAAGATTCAGAATTCAGAAAACCAAAGGAGGCCTATTAGTGAATATTCTAAACTAAGCAGAAGCACAATAAAAGGCGTATAGGTAAATGTCAGAAGACTAGCCAAGAGTGTTCCACAAGTCACAGAAAGTCTCTCCGCTCCCCTGCCCCACACCCTGAGGGGAGAGGGAGGCTGTCTGTGTTGTCAGGGAAAGTAATGGGAGGGGAGCCACAGAGCTGACGAGATCTGATGCAGTGAGACAGGGGTGAGAGCTTCCAATCTTATTGCTGTGATAATGGTCATTCTCCCCAGGGCTCCCACACACCGGTGAAAGAGTACATTTATGGAAGTTCAGCAACGAGCATTACGCTCTTGACAGTTTTAACTTCAGCGTACCACTACCTACCAGTTGATGCCTCGCTATTTCAGAGAAATCCTTGGCACCAAAGACTGCAACCTAGTATGAAATTCCCAGGACTGTCTATTTTAAAAAATAAATAAGCCTCCCACCCTTGAGCCCCAAGTACTCATTTCTGCTCTGTAGCTCATCTCATGCTGGCTTTCCATAAGGAGCAGCTAAGGAGGATGTGTCCCAGGCCCCAGACGTCCATCTCACCTTTTGTTTATTTTTAAGATAGCAGCAAACTAAGGGAGAGGGTGGACCACACTGATGAAGATACAGCTTCTGCCTTTATCTCCATGTTTTAGATATTTCAATGAAATGGACTATGGTGACAATAATATTTTGCCTAGGTCAAAAAATTTTTGCTTTAATAGGTCTGATTATTTTTAAGGATCTGGAGACCTACTTCATGGTCGATGGAGTATATGGAAATCACTTAAGACTACAGAGAAAATATTCAGAAAAAATTAGTCACAGGATATTATAATCATTGTACAGGTCTTAAAGTATTATCCAATCAGAATATTCGATAATGTGCTCATCCTGGTAAATGACCTGCACCCTGTGTTTGATTACCTCCAATAGCAGTGACTCTGTGTTTGGATAGATAGCCCATTGGATCTGGAAAGCTCTATCAAGTCAAATCCTGGTTTTTTTTTTGTTTTTTTTTTTATTGAAACTGTGTCACTGAAACTATCTGCTGCTCCTGACTCAGTGCATGTATTTGAATAGCTATGCCAAAAAAAGAGGCGGTTTCACTATATTCCCCTTTCTTGATTCTGCGTTTCTTCACTGTAATGATTTAATCCTCACTTGTGGTACGAGTTAAGCACAAAATCTGGGTCTTCCTTTGCTCTAATTATGGCTTCAGTTATCCCTACTGTATAAACAATAATTCCCATAGACTTCATCTCTTTCTCTAATTTGGCTTTCATCAGCTCCTGGATTTCCAAATGTATCTGAGGCATTTCTGGCACAACCTTCCAAACCTGTAATATCCTGAATTAAATACTATCTGCTACACCCCATGGGGTTGCAAAGAGTTGGACACGACTGAGCAATTTCCACTTTTACTTTCCCTCCCAGAACAGTTCTCCTGCCCAAAGACCATGTCTTATTTTATTGTACTTCTGTTTTTCTAGTCTTCCAGATTGAAAATATATTTCCTTTTATTTTGATACACAGTCAATCCATCCTCATTTTTCACAGATTCCATATCAGTGAATTCATCCGTGGCTGAAATTTGTAACTGCCACATCAGTCCTTGCGCTTTTCCAGTCATCCTGCACGCATGCAGATGGTTGAGGTACTCACGTCACCTGATGTGCCCAGTTCCCTGCTGAGGTGGAACAGGGGGACACCATGCCTTCTTGTCTCAGCTTAATACTGCAAGCAAGTGTTCTTGTCACAGTCTGTTTAGTGCCACATTTTCCAGACTTTTGTGTGGGGGTTTTCTTGGGGATTTTGCTATGTAAAGGGGCCCCAAACTACAGTGCTGAAGTGTGTGTGCATAGTACTCCTGAGCACAAGAGGGCTGCAGAGCATGTTTGGGAGAAAATCTATGCACTAACGAGCTTCGTTCAAGCATGAGTCATGCTTCATAGAACTTTACTGCAGGTATGAGAATGGGCTGTAATTTCAGACTTACATGAAAATTGTAAAAGAGTAAAATTAATTTCCACATACCCTTAATCTGAATTCCCCAAATGTTAGTACTCTATCACGTTTGCTTTATCCCGCCCTCCTCTCTCTGTGTGTGTTTACATGTGTATTCACACATATAATTTTAACATATGTGTATGTGTGTATGAGCTTCCCAGGTGGCACGGGTGGTAAAGAATCTGCCTGCCAATGCAATAGATGCAAGAGATGCAGATTTGATCTCTGCATTGAGAAGATACCCTGGAGTAGGAAATGGAAACCCACTCCAATACTCTTGTCTGGAAAATTCCATGGGCAGAGGAGCACAGTGGGCTACAGTCCATGGGGCCACAAAGAGCAGGACGTGACTGATCAACTAAGCACACACACGTGTGCATATAATTTTAACATACATGTATATTCTTTGCACTCAAATGCTTCAGTGTGCATTTCCTAAAAAGGACATCTCCTTATATAACAATATAGTAATCAATTGGGAAACTGACATGAATTCAGTCTTACCTAATCTGTAGATCCTAATTTACCACTTGCCACAGTAATGCTGGACCATGGGTTGCGTTCAGCTGTCATGTCTCTATAGTCGTCTTTAATTCAGTATAGTTCCTTAATCCTTGACATTAATATTTTTGAAGAGCATGCTGCAGTTATTTTGTAGAATGCCTTCAGTGTGGTTCGACGTTTCTGCGTGATTAAATTTGCATTATGCTTTTTGAGCCAACCCAATTCAAAAATGATGCATTCTCCTCGGGACATTGTATCAGGAGGATTGGGATAGCAATTTATTCCACTTCTGGTAATATTTGTTGATTGCTTATTTAAGGTAGTGTCTGTCAGATTTCCCCACTGTAAAATTATTGTTGATGCCCTCCATTCAGACCTCCCAGGAATAAACATCTGGTTAAGCAGAGTTGGGTTTCTTGACTCATGGCAACAAGTGAGAGTGCACACCATGAGGAACTGGGGGATATCTCAGTAAGGGTGTATTCCAATATATTAAGAGGTTCTTATTTTCCTATTTGGATCTACCTGCTCAATTATTGGGGGGAGATTTTAAGGAAGTGTGATTTTACTCTCAAGCGGGTGCTGTCAAAAATGGGTGGTTTCTCTATTGGTTACATTAATAATTTGTATATAGGAAGCAAGAGGAATGGAGCAAAACTAAACTTGTATTTGGTAAATGAGCAGCACTCACATCAGCGGGCAGTGGGAGGTATTGGTCATTTTTTGTGGTTTGGACAGTATTCTTGGTTTTGGTTTTTTTCCTGTGTCCACATGCATTTTTGGAGTGGTTCTGCCTGTGTTTCACTCTAGCACGGTGACAGAGCATCTAATACTGGCATTGTAAGAAGTCACTTTCAGCAAGAGAACATGTCTATTCTCACATGTATGTGAGCACCAGATCTGTTCCTGTTCAGTAGGAGTCAGGGACTGTTTTTCTTCATGTTTATTACATTTTCTCCCTTTGAAATTAATGTAAGCAGCCCTATTGAGGTAGATAGATGGATAGACAGCTGGGTGGGTGGCTGGGTGAATGAAGGTGGAGATGGATGGAAAAGGAGAGAGTGCTTCCTGACAGTAGAAATTAATTGATAAGTATAAAAGATAATGGAAATAGAAAATCATTATTTGCCAACTGTAATAATTTAATGAGGCAGGGATCTTCAGTAGATGCCCTAGCTCGTGGGTGAAAGGTTGAAGAATAACAGGTCATTACATAGTCTTAAAGCATGTCTCTGCAAGATACCTGTCAATTAAAATGGAAAAAACAGTTATTTTTTAAAGTAGAGAAATTGTTATCACTCTGGTGTGATGGTGGTGGTGGTGCAACCAACTTTTACTGAGACCTTACTATATGAGAAGTACTTTATATTGATTTAATCCCAGTAAGGTAGGTACTATGGACATTCTCTGAGGTTTTTAAAGGCTTATGGTCCAGCCCTAGGACATGCACATTATTTAGCCAAGCCAGTAATCAAACCCATGATTCCTCTTAACAGCCAAACTGTGACAGCTCCCTGTCACACATATAAAATCTGTCACTCCATTTCCCTTGAAATGTCTCTCCTTTGCACCCTGTCTTTTGCTGTTGTAATCAAGATGTAAGTTCACCTTACCTTGTGTATGGGTTACTGTGGCTCTTTTTGGGCAATCCTCCCTGTTCCCATTTCTTTTTTGTCAGATCTGCCATTAAGGAGTGTGTCCCTTTGTACCTTCCCATAAGATCACATGTATCATGTCAGCAGACACTTAATCAGATCCAGGCTCCTCATTTTCAAGACCTTCAGTAAGTTGCTCCCAGTACCCTAACTTGTTTCCCTGTCCCATTAGGAAGTCTTGTTCTCAGACTCCTGCCTCTCTCTATAATAGGCTCCAGGTCAACTTCTGCATCAGGAAAGCTTTCTTTTCTACCCTACTCTTTTTCTGAATTCTACTCATTTTCAAGTCATAACTTTTCTAAAACCTTTCCCCAGTTTGGGCCTATAAATTAGCCTGGTGTCTAGAATGTGTTCCATTCAGTTTAATATGGAGCAATTTTCTGTTTTCTACAGGTACCTTAGCTTTGACTCTTATCTAAAGCAGGGTTCTTTGCACTGGGGACCGGGCAGTGTTTCCTTTGATTCCCTGACACCCAGCTCAGTGTTGGGTACACAGAAGAGTCTGGACAAATGGAGGACTGGCTGACTGATGAATGACTCTAAACAGACAGGTCAGCCAGGTGTGGGGAAACGTCCGTCAGTGAGGGACAGCTGCATTGTAGACACAGTATGAAAGTGTTTTTCCTGTAGTTGACTGAAAAGACTGATGAATTGCTTTGGTTCTGTGTATTCCTCAATATGTATTCTTTCCTTTCCCATTTGATGAAAAGAAATAATTGCTGTTACCCCCCAAACTTCCAGCACACAAAGAAACAGCAAAAGACTATTAATTTATAGACTAATTATATGTAACCCCTGTAGAATCCGCCTGCAATGCAGGAGACCTGGGTTCAGTTCCTAGGTTGGGAAGATCCCCTGGAGAAGGAAATGGCAATTCGTGCCAGTATTCTTGCCTGGGAAACCCCATGGACAGAGGAGCCTGGTGGGCTACAGTTTATGGGTCACAAGAGTTGTATACGACTTAGCAACTAAACAAAAACCACCACCTGTACATTGCACAACAAACTACATGGCCTGATGCCCCTCTAACACATCACATGCTTCTTAAAGTTTCCTTGTTTTCCTCATGCTGGTACTCTTCTAGAAAATATTTCTTCCTTTCTACCTAAGAAAAATTTTATCTATATTTCAGGTCTTAATTGTCATCTTCTCTGATAAACTTTCCCTGATATTAGACAAATTAATTACTCCTATCTTTCTGCCCCAGGACCATTTTTCCTATCCCTCTATTCTAGAATTTGCTCTGCATTACTGGGAATCCCATTCTTAGCTGACTGCTGTCTGGCCCCAATATACTGTGAATGCTGGGGGCAGGGATGTGCCTTGTGTGTCTTTTATTTTGGAAGAAACACTATAGAAACCAATAAATTTTAATGTGGCAGGCACTTGTTGAGAACTATGTGTGAATGAAGTCATACTAGTGGAGTGTGAAATTCCAATTATATTTGAATGAGGAGATCTGAGATGCCACTTATAGTTCTTACTGAGTGTTATTTAAATAGACTTTAACATGAAAGGAAGAGAATAATTAAAGATGAATTATGCTAATTTGAAGAAATTTGCTCTCAAATTTTAAAAGAAATCAAAAATTCCAAAGTTACCAATTTTGCAGTAACTTCACTTATGATGATTCACTTTGTAATAAAAATGAACTGGTTTTGAAAGAAAAATAGTATAATAAAACACAAAGAAGTATTTAATATCATTCAATAGTATGCATGGCTGTAACATTAATATCTATCTAGTTGCATGGTGACCTTAGAAATATTAACAAGTAGAATGAACAAAGAATAAAGACACTCAAAATATCATTATTCTCCAGAAAACATGAGGAACTAAGATTTTAATTCTCATCATGCTAGTTTTATCTGTGGATGGACGTGCTGTCAGTATGCACTGCTAGCCTGTCACATCTGTGCTTATCGGGGGCTGTTTTCTGGGTCCACACCAGGGGACTGCAGGTACCTTGGTGCTGCCCATCAGTGTGGAGTGGATGGAACAGGGTGGCAGCCTTAGGGGGGACATTCATGTTCAGTCGCATCCGACTCTCTGCAACCCCATGGACTATAGTCCTCCAGGCTTCTCTGTCTATGGGATTCTCCAGGCAAGAATCCTGGAGTGGGTTTCCTTGCCCTCCTCCAGGGGATCTTCCCTACCTGGGGCTCAAACTCCCATCTACCTGCATCTCCTGCATTGCAGGCAGATTCTTTACCCAGTGAGCCACTGTAAGTGACATACAGCATTATTAGTTTCATATATATATATATATATATATATATATAACAGTTTATTGTTTTGTTTATATACCTAGAAGTGTATTTGCTGGGTCATATGGTAGTTCTGTTTTTAATTTTTTGAGACTTTCCTATTGTTTTCCCTAGTGGCGTGACCAGTTTACATTCCCACCAACAGGGCGTGAAGTTTCTTTTTTCTACACATTCTCACCAACGCTTGTAATTTCTTACCATTTTGACAAAAGCCATTCTGACAGGTGTGAGATGATTTTCTCACTGTGGTTTTGATCTTCATTTCCCTGATGATTAGTGATGTTGAGCATCTTTTCATGTGCCTGATGGCCATCTGTATGTCTTCTTTAGAAAAATGTCTGTTTAGATCCTCTGCCCATTTCTCAATTGGATTCTTTGTTCTTTTGTTGGTTGAGCCATATGAGTTCTTTGTATCGTTTGAAGATTAACCCTTTATTGGGTATATGATTTGCAAATACCCTCTCTCTTTTTCTTTTGTTGTTTTTCTTTGCTGTACTGAAGATTTTTAGTTTGACGTAGCAACTAATTTATTTTTAGGCTTAGCTATTTACTAGTTTATTTGCATATCAATACTTCTTGCATCTCAAATTTTTGTCTACTTGAAATAAACCCTCTAGAATTTCTTTCTAAAGAATTAAGGCACAGAATAGAGAACCCAGAAATGAACCAACATTTATCTGCGCAATTAATCTATAGCATAGAAGGGAAGGATATACAGTTGGTAAAAGATATCCTCTTCAATAAATGGTTTTGACAAAACTGGACTGCTACATGCAGAAGAATAGAACTGGACTACTCTTATACCATACACAAAAATAAATTCAAAATAGATTAAAGACTTGATTGTAGGACCTGAAACCATAAAGCATACAGAAGAAAATATAGGCAGTAATTCTTTGATAACGATCTTAGTAAATTTTTTTTAATGTGTTGCCTTAGTCAGGTGAAAAAGCAGAAATAAATGAGAGTACATCAAGCTAAGCAAAGGACGTTATCAACAAAATGAAAAGGCCACCTACTAAATGGGAAGAGATATTTATCAGCAATAACTGATGAATAAGCAATAAGGAGTTTATATCCAGAATCTACAAAATACTCACACAACTCAACATCAGAAAACAATCTGATTGAAAATGAGAAGAGGAACTGAATAGACATTTTTCCAAAGAAGAAATACAAATGGACAACAGACACCTGAAAAGATATTCAACATCACTAATCATCAAGGAAATACAAAACAAAACCACAATGAGATACCACCTCATATCCATCAGAATGGCTGTTACCAAAAAGACAAGTGTTGGTGAGGATGCGAAGGAAAGGGGACTCTTGTGCACTGTTGGTGGGTATATAAATTGCTGCAGCCACTAGGGAAAACAGTATGGAATTTCCTCAAAAAATTAAAAATGGAACAATCTTATGATCCAGAAATTTTACTCCTGGCTATTTTATCCAAAGAAAATGAAAACACTAATTAGAAAAGATCTATGTACTCCTGTACCCATTGCAGCATTATTTACAGTAAGCAAGATATGAAAGCAAACCATCAATAGATAAATGGATAAAAAGATGTGAGATACATATATATATTTGAATATTAATCAGCCATAAAAAAGAATCAAACCTTGCCATTTGCAACAACATGGGTAGACATACAGGGCATATGCTAATTAAAAGAAGTCAGAGAAAGACAAATGCTTTTCATTTCACTTACAATGTGGCATCTGAGAAAACAATTGAACAGAAACAAAACATCTGAGAAACAAAACAGAAACAGTGCTTGCTAGAGAGGAGGGGTGTAGGAAGAGGAATGAAATAGGTGAGTAGGATTAAAAGGTACAAACTTCCAGTTGAAAAATAAGTGAGTCACATGTATGAAATGTACAGTGTGGGGAATATCATCAGAAATTATGTAATATCTGTATGGTGATGTATCTTAAATACTTAACGTAGTGATCAAATTGCCAACATCTACAGGATCATCGAAAAAACAAGAGTTCCAGAAAAACATCTATTTTTGCTTTATTGACTACGCAAAAGCTTTTGACTGTGTGGATCACAATAAACTGTGGAAAATCCTTAAAGAGTTGGGAATACCAGACCACCTGACCTGACTCCTGAGAAATCTGTATGCAAGTCAAGAAGCAACAGCTAGAACTGAACATGGAACAACAGACTGGTTCCAAATAGGAAAAGGAGTACATCAAGGTTGTATACTGTCACCCTGCTTATTTAACTTACATGCAGAGTACATTATGAGAAATGCTGGGCTGGAGGAAGCACAAGATTGCTGGAGGAATCAAGATTGCTGGGAGAAATATCAATAACCTCAGATATGCAGATGACACCACCCTTATGGCAGAAAGTGAAGAAGAACTGAAGAGCCTCTTAATGAGAGTGAAAGAGGAGAGTGAAAAAGTTGACTTACCATTCAGAAAACTAAGATCATGGCATCCGGTCCCATCACTTCATGGCAAATAGATGGGGAAACAGTAGAAACACTTGAGAGACTTTATTTTGGGGGCTCCAAAATCACTGCAGATGGTGATTGCAGCCATGAAATTAAAAGACACTTGCTCCTTGGAAGAAAAGCTATGACCAACCTAGACAGCATATTAAAAAGCAGAGACAATACTTTACCAACAAAGGTCCATCTATTCAAGGCTATGGTTTTTCCAGTAGTCATATATGGTTATGAGTTGGACTATAAAGAAAGCTGAGTGCCAAAGAACTGATGCTTTTGGACTGTGGTGCTGGAGAAGACTCTTGAGAATCCCTTGGACTGCAAGGAGATCCAACCAGTCCATCCATCCTAAAGGAAATCAGTCCTGATTATTCATTGGAAGGACTGATGCTGAAGCTGAAACTCCAATACTTTGGCCACCTGATGCGAAGAACCGACTCATTGGAAAAGACCCTGATGCTGGGGAAGATTGAAGGTGGGAGGAAAAGGGGACAACAGAGGATGAGATGGTTGGATGGCTTCACTAAGGCAATGGACATGAGTTCGAGTAGGCTCCGGGAGTTGGTGATGGACAGGGAAGCCTGGTGTGCTGAAGTCCCTGGAGTCTCAAAGAGTCAGACACAACTGAGCAACTGAGCTGAGTGATCATTTTGAAATGATATAGAAAAAAACAATCACAATTTTGTGTATCCGAAACTAACATGGTGTTGTATGTCCATTATATGTCAAAAACAAGCATACAAACTCATAGAAAAAGAGATCAAATTTGTGGTTATCAGAGGCAGGGGTGGGTGGGCAATAGATGAAAATGGTCAATATGTACAGATTTCTAAGATAAATAAGTACTAGGGATGTAATATACAACATGATAAATATAATTAGCACTTATATGAAAGGTAGGGTAAATTGAAAGTTGTCATCACACACAGATTTTTTTAGATTTATTTTTGTATCTATATGAGATAATGGGTGTTCATCAAACTTACTGTGAAAAGTCAAGTGCTTATCTGTACACCTCAAGCCTATACATTGTGTGTGTGCTCAGTCGTGTCTGGCTCGTGTCTGGCTCTTTGCAACCCATGGATTGTAGCCTGCCTGTCTCCTCTGTCCATGGGATTATCCAGGCAAGTGGGTTGCCATTTCCTCCTCCAGGGGATCTTCCCAACCCAGGGATCAAACCCACATCTCTTCTATCTCCTGCATTGACAGGTGGATTCTTTATGGCTGAGCCACCTGGGAAGCCCAAACCGATACATAACTGCGTGTCAATTGCAGTACATCAATTATGTCAAAATAAAACTGGGGGGAAAATAAAATAATTGATAGGAGAAAAAGGCAGGAAACTCACTTTTTGCTTTTCTAAAGATATTTTCTTTTGCCCTTTTTGTTTCAAAGATTACTTTGCTGCCTGTTTAATTCTAGGCTGACCATTGCTATTTATTTCAGCCTAGTAAAGATAGTGTTCCAATCTTTGGCTTCTGTTGGTGGTGCCATGTCAGTAGAAAGTGTAATTGTCATTATGTTGTAGGTTATCTATCCTTTTTTTTCTCTAGCTTTTTTTAAGATCCTCTCTTTTGGTGTTCTTCATTTTCACCATAAAATATAACTTCTATATTTGTGTATAATTCTTTATTATGTCTGGAATTTGTTGGTCTTGCTAAGGATGAGGACTGGAATCTTTCAACAAATTTGGGGAAATATTTAGCCATTATTTATTCAACTACTGCCTCTTTCCAAGCCCTCTTCTCCATCCTTTTGGAGCTGAAAGATGAGTGTTAGATTTTACTGTATTATCTGAATCTGTCAACTTTCCAGATTTTTTTCATTTCTTTCTACTATATTCCAGATAATTTGTTCCCATCTATCTTTCTGTTCACTTAGTCTTTTTCAGTTATCAATTCCACTGAGTTTTAATTTATTTTTTTTNTTGATGATGGACAGGGAGGCCTGGTGTGCTGCGATTCATGGGGTCGCAAAGAGTTGGACATGACTGAGTGACTGAACTGAACCCTCAAGGTGAACAAAAGGTCTTCAGACATGGAACTATAATTTTCCCCTAGAGATGCTTATCAGTGATTTCAATGGACGGACCACAGGCTTTGTGGACGCTGACAAACCACCAGGAACAGCTCTAGGAAGAACTCCTGACACCCTCCTCTGGGCCAGCTGCAAAGGTGGAGGCAACACCCTTGTGCCTGTCTTCTCTAGGTGCAGGCCTAGTTGCCTCACACTGTACACGACTGGAGATTCCATTTCCCTTTTGATGAAACAGCCCAACTCTCTCTGCATCAGATGCTACAAAGAAAACACCCTAATTTCTTTCTTTCAAAGAAAAAAAATGTGGTTTCTTTTTCTTTTTTTGGTTACTAGGGACTAGGCCTGGATAAATGAAATCCACAGGACACTCTCAGTTAGCTTAGTCTTACGGCCAAGTTGTAGACAGGGTGTTGCTGCATTGAGGATCTGATAATTTCTTCTGTCTTCCCTCAAATGCTAAAAAAGCACATGAGGGAGACATCAGAAGACGGCCTAGGCAAATTCACAAACTGAACCATTGACTCTCAGGGCTGTAAAACTGAACACATTAAGGATGGGGGGATGGTCCTTATTCCCTATATGTCAAGTCAGTCAACATCTTGACTTCTGCTTGAGCCAGCCAGCACCTACAGCCTCTGGCCAAGGTCAGCCTGCGAGGTGGTTGCCTTTAGGGGAACCATGCATAAGGCAGAAGCCTGAGAGGGGGACGCTGGACTGAACTCTCAGACACTGCCGGCATGAGCCTCTGAAAGTATGCTCAGTTCCAGCCCCAAACAAAGCTCCCATCAAATGCAAGGAAAAAAATGAGAAGAGAAAGAAGTCACAGTTTATGACAATTTATGTGGTCATCTTGGCTTCATTTCCTCCAGGCTTCCCCTGCTTCCTTCAAGTTCAAAACACATGCTGGCAAAAACACTATCACTCTTGAATGTTCATATAAACTTAATGGCGGAATGAAAGAAAGGAGAGTGTGCGGCAAGTTAGATGGATTTCATCCAGAGTACCCTGCAGGAGCAATTAATTTTACTGCAGACTCTGAGAGGGTTAATGTTCCTGGCATGCCACTTCGTTTCTGAGAGAAGACCTCAAGCAAGTTATTATCTGTATCCCTCCTATTATCGTTGAATGTTTGCCCCTACACTGGAAAAGAAGCCTGTTCTTCTCTGCAATGGGGCTATTAATTGTTTTCTAAATGATGGTCTATGGGATAAAGAAAACAAAACCAAAACAACATCTTGGAAAATAATTTAGTAAAACACGGGACTCTCCAAGAGCTGAGCCGGGCAGCAGCCTAGGTTATGAACAAAGTTTCTTAGCAGTGCCAGTAAAATAAAACAGAACCACTGTTTCAGACACCCTATTTTTGGCTAAGGTTTCACTCCTCCATTACTTTCAAAGTTATTCGTTTCAGTCAACATTATAAGGGTAAGTCAACATTTGTCCTGGCAGCAAGCCCAATTTTGTTATTTTATTAGTCTGCTACTAGTTAAATTGGCCCATGATTAAACACATCCAATAAATAGCCCCAGAAGATTGAAGTTTAGCAGAAAACCACATTCAAGTTCTCTTACACAGGATGTTACTATTATTTAACCTTGGGCAGAAGGAGACACACACACCTTCACCTTGATAGGTTCCTTTAAGCAAACGCCAGCCCACGGTCTGAAACTTACTTTGGTCATGCCCATACATGGCACTGCAGACCTTCAGAGAAAGAGGAAGCTAACTATTTAGCTCTCTCTGCGGTCTCTGGCTCAACATACGCCTTCTGATCATCAAGCAAAGCCCTGACTCTGTCAAGGAGAAAGAGCCAGATGTTAGAGCTGAAGAACTTTACGAGTCTGACCTGGAACAGTGTGCGAGCTGCCGGCAGACTTGAGCCTCTGTGGCCCTTACAGGGAAGCAGACCTTAGGCACAGATGTTTTCTCTTGACTGGTGTCAGGTTATGTCTTTTTGCCAAGCAGGCAAAAGAAGAAATGTGCCCACAGGTCTGGAAAATGGGGTCAGAGCCTCACATTACTGGTAGATGCCAACAAGTCACCCAGGGGTGACATGGTGACCTAATTACAGCCACAGGCCTGGCGGAAGGGCTCTGTGGTTCTGGGGTTTCAGTCAGTTGTTTCCTACTGACTTCTTGGAAGCCATGGGGTGGGATATAAATTCTGTATTTGTTTATCTCTGTAAAAGGGATTCCCTGGCTTCCCCTTGGGCTGGGTTGAAGGTGTAGGGGGAGAAGAATGCACCGGGATGCCAGCTCTGCTTCAGGGTTTGGAAACTGGTATGTACAGACCTCAAGGGCACTTTAAGGACACTGGCTGAGGCTTCCTCTGTGTTTAAGAATGAACAGAAAGCCTCTGCTGCAAGTAACAAAGTTCTTATAACTCTGGCACCCTAAATGATTCTTTGCAAAGGTTCTAAGGATAACATATGAACCAACCTATCTGGCCAGAGGACAATGTCCTGTGAACTCCATACCTTCTGACTTCAGGTCAACAATGTAACTTCTACAGGCTTGGTCTCATGCCCTGTGAAGTGGGGGTGGCTCTCCTACCAACCCACAGGGTTGCGCTCTCATTCATTCCCTGTAGCACTGGACTCTTCCCTGTCCAGGGACAGAGCTGTCTCTCCAGGTCACTGCCACAGTCTCACCAATGACATGCCCTGCTCTCTAAGGACTTGGGCTGCTATGAGACCATATTTTGATTCCACATTCTTGCCTTCCCTTTCCTCTGGCAGTTTCATTACCTGCTTAGTCAAGCCCTGACTGGACACAACAAAACTGGGAGTGGTTTTGCAAGAGCCAAGGCTACATCCAAGTAGAAAAAAAATCAGCCATGAAATCCCAAGATAAGAAACTGAGGGGCTGAAGGGCACCCAAGTAGGGTGGGTCGTCAATTCTACAAGGAACTCCTCCCAGCCTACCCTTCCCCAGCCTACACTGCTGAACTGTGGGCTAGAAGAGCTGGCTTCCAATCTTGCCTGATCCCAGTATTATCTGGGATGAGGCAATGATAGGAATTCTGGGTGTTCAAGCCATGTCAGAGGTGCAAGGTAGAACTCCCAAAAACAACATGCTTCTTTTGGCTTCCAGAAAGCACCAGGCACAGATCCACTGACTTGTTCTCTCTCTCTCTCATCCTCCTGTCCTCCCTTGAATCTCAGCATTATCTTAGCTTCCCAGAAGAGGAAAGAGAAGCACAGAGATGGAAAAGGATGCACAGATCGCAATCTCAGTGTCCCAAAGGAAGCACAGCGTGTTCCAGGCGCATGTGAGATGAACAAACACGTCACAGGCAAGCAACGCTGACAGCCGGGTCTGCCATCTGACTGAAGACGAGGCTGGCGAGGGATCTTATATTCAGCTGCTAGGTGAAACCTAAAAGGAACATCCAACCAAGGGCCCTGGGTCTGCAGGAAAAGAACGTGGACTCCCTCCTCTCGCTGCCTGGTCGGTTTCTGTTCTGGATGTGAACAGCGATTTGGAGCAATCTGCAAGCCTCACAGAGGTGTGACTTCCAGAGAGAAACATAAAATGCAGTTACTGAGCTCCCTGGTAACCCTATGCTGTCCCTCCAAGCACAACTTATCCCGTCAAACCGTTTGGTCTGTGCGCGTCCTCCGTGGCACATGCCTCCACTTGGAACCGGGGAACACCGCACTTGGGTGTTACAGAACAGCCTGCTCTCAACTGTGAACAGGATACACTGAAACCTGATCCTTCAAAGTGGAGAAAGCTACCAGCCCCACAGTCACTGGGGAGTGACTGAATTGGGAACAAAGTTTTTTTCTTAAAATTGAAAACTTTCCTGTTTTGGCTTTCAGCTGACATCTTACCACCCACCAAGAAATGGTTTATAGGAAAATAAGGTACAGGAAACTGTCAGGTAGGTAATCTATAACGGATTCGTATGGCCTGGCCACTGCTCCCACATTCCCCAAGTGCGGATGAATAGCTTCACAATGTTATTCCTTGGGAGGGAGGGAGGGAGGGAGTGTGTGTGTGTGTGTGTCTGTGTGTTGGTGCACACATGTAGAACACAAGACTGAACTTTGAGAGTTTTCCTTCTGTAGCACGTTTTTAATGACAGGAATTAAGTCATGCCCACTAACAGAGAGTGTGTGTGTGTGTGTGTATGTGTGTGTGTCATGCCCACTAACAATGTGTGTGTGTGTGTGTGTATTGGTGCACACATGCAGAACACAAGACTGAATTTTGAGAGTTTTCCTTCTGTAGCACGTTTTTAATGACAGGAATTAAATCATGCCCACTAACAATGTATTTTTCCAAAGGCTCATAACAAACCCTGGCTCCCACTGCTGTACACTTGCAACCTTGGAACACAGTGATTATGTGTTATTTCTAACTCTCAGCAATTAATATGCAACCAGCTGTATCATTATCTACAGTCTATTAAAATTCAGAAGACTGTGCATTTGAAAAAGGCTGCATCACACTCACAAAGGAGGCAAAAACCTTCGAGCCCCGCCCTGTACCCCAGTCACACTCGCTTCATTTCAATTACAAAGACACATAAGGGCAAATGAACAGAAAAGGGCATCTGACTTAAAAGAAGTGAATACAAATCTGTGATTTGGCTGTTTAGTTTTGAAACTGGAGATTCAGTGGTAAGGGGTGCCAGTAAAAGTTTCCAGGAAAGACAAGGGCAGTTTTGTGGTAAAAAGGAAAATGTTCTTTATTCCTGAAGTCAAGTGCTCCTACGGCAGAAAGGGGCAAAGTTCCCATGAGCTTGCCAGCACTGGCCAGCTCTAGAGGGAAGGGCTCCTCCAGGAGACTGGTAAGGGTCTAAGCTGACAGATTTCCCCCAATCCCCAAGCACCCTCAGGGTTGAGGGGAAGGCCCATTCACCAGAAGGTGCTCCCTCCTTCTGCCCCATCACTTAGAGGTCAGGCTCTGGACCACTCCTGAATTTACAAAGCAGGTCTGTGCAGAGGGGTGGCAAGGGGCTGTCCCGGCCTAGCAAAGCCTCTAGAATTGCAGCTACATAAACTACATGCTGCCAGGACCCTGATCGACCTACTGAGTTAGTTCAGTCACTCTTTGTGAGCTTCTAGCAATTTTCTAGAAACAGGGAAAGAGGTCATTCCACCCCGACCCAGACATAATTCTCTTCTGATTTTGTCAAGAGGAGAAGGAGAGGAAGAGGGTGGGAGGACTGCAAAATGGGTAAAGGGGGTCAGCTCTATGGTGATGGATGGAGATGAAACTTTTGTTGGCAACTATGCAGAAGTCAAAGAGCGTACACAGAAGTCAAAATATAATGTTGTACACATGAAACTTAGATAATGTTGTAAACCAACGTAACCTCAATTTAAAAACAAAAAGATACCTCAGGATTAAAATAATAAAGACAACAATAAAAATTAAAAAAAAAAAAAAAGAAGAAGAGAAGGAAGCCCAATGCAGCCAACGGGAGACCTCTGGATGGGGAGGAGGAGGTACCAAGATCCATGGGATCCCCTGCCACCCGGAGCCAGCACACTCACTCATCTATTCCACACAGCAATCCCATCACTCCATTCTATAGAAGAGGAAGCAGTTGTTCAGAGAAGTGAGGTGACTTGCCCCAAGTCATACCCAGTAGTTATTGGCAGAGCTGAAATTCAAGTTCAGCTCTTGACTTGAAAGCTTTCCCGGACAGGATATGCAAATTCCTCTTACAATAACAACTACATTAATAGTAATAAATGGCTTCCCAGGTGGCTCAGCGGTAAGCCTGGCAGTGGAGGAGACATGGGTTTGTTCTCTGGGTCAGGAAGATCCCCTGGAGAAAGAAATGGCAACCCATTCTAGTATTCTTGCCTGGGAAATTCCATGGATAGAGGAGCCTGGTGGGCTACTGTTCACAGGGGCCCAAAGAGTTGGACACAACTGAGCACCCTGCAACAGTAATGATACCAACAGGCGATTTTGAGCCAGGCTTTGTCAAAGTATGTTCCATGCGTGATTTCCTTGATTTCACTTACGTTAGTACTAATAATACACCCATTTCACAAAGCAGACAACTAAAGCTCAGAGGGGTTAAAAACTCTGCCTGAGGTCACAGAGCTAGCTGGTAGTGAGTGATAGAGCCAGGACTGAGCCCAAGGCTGCTGCGACTCTCTGCAAGGCTCGGTTCTAAACCACAGCACTGCTGTTTCCTAAGCCAAGGGTCAGGAGCCCTGAAGAAATCAAAGACTGTAGAGGCAGAAGGGACTAAAGGAAGGAGTGAAAAAGTAGGAACGTTGGTTCGACATCCAAGTCCTGAAATTCAGGAATCAGCATGCCTTTTGTGTGCTCCCTCCACATTTTAAGAGTGCCTGGCCAGGCACACAGGCGCCAAGTTGGTGTCAGGGCAGGCCAGGGGACTGGTGGGTTAACATCCAGCACCAGGGGGCTCATCGGATGACCCCTCCCCGCGCTGCCTCCCCTCCCCATTTGCCAAACTCCCCACCGAGGCTGCCACATTTCCAACCAGTGTTCCACTGATTGACAATCACTGCCAGTATTTTAGGGTTGTGAATGACCTCATCAAACTCAAGGAAAAATTCCTTGAGGGTCAAAGCATTCCCCTCTTTTCTTTAAACCCAGAAAGAAGAAAAAAAGAAAAAGCTAGCTAGAGTCTGGTCTCAACAAATATTTACTGACAATCAAACAGCACTGGGAGTCATTTTTAGTTGTCCAACTCTTTGCCAATTTCTAACAAACAACCTGTTTGTAATTAAAGTGTGCTGTTAATGAATATGACATGAAAACCTCCAAAGCAACCTAATCCTCCTCACCTTCCCTGGGTCTGTGTCTGTGGTCCGAACATGGGTGAGGTTCCCAGATGAAACGTGTCAGGTGGGGGCTGGCCTTTAGGGCAACGACACACTCTTCATCTCCCACGAGCAGGGTCCCTCTCCACCCAGAGCTCATACCGCACCCTCTGTGAGACAGCTGTTATTGGAACACTAGAAAACCACAATAAATTTTTTCATCCTACCTGGCAGGGATAAATGTGAAACTTGCCAGTGTGCTTGGAACATCTTGTTTTTTCAAAAATAATGCCCAGTGCCAACTTGGATCCCTGGGAAACTGGGTGGATGTTTCTTAAAAGGAAGAAGTGACCTCCCAGCACATAACTTGATAGGGATATTCATCCACAGCTTCTGCTTAGCTTATGGACGGGGAAAATAGATGCTGTTGTGGCCAATGGTCCATGCAGCACTTGCTCTGTGGACGCCCCCAGCATGCCCCATTTCATCTTTACAACTCCTCTGGAAGTTCTCATTTTACAGACGAGGAAACTGAGGCTTGGAGGATGAGTCATTGGTGCAGGGTCTCTTGCTTATAAGTGGCCAAGTTTGGGATTCAAGTGCAGCTCAGTCTGACCTTCAAATCGAGCTTTCTAACCACGACACTCGATGGCTGCCCCAAATTAAAATGTGATCTTGGCTCCATCTCTTCCCTCAGGGTGAAGGGGAAAAGGAAGAAGAAGGGATGATTTTGGTTGAAACTTTGGAACTTTCATTGGAAGTTTTGAAAAGAAAAAAAAAAAAGGTTTTTGTTCTTAGAATAGAAATCCAATTTTATTTTTTTTAATTGGCTAGCAACTAGTTCATAATAATTTTCTATGTCACATTCTAAGCCAGCTTTGATCTATTTAAAAATCTTAATATCTGAAATCTGGGTTCTATGCTTAAAGCCCAAGTTTCTTGTCTGTAAGTCACTGTGCCCAAACTTGGAAATTTTTGTGGCAGAGTGCTAGTCCTAGAAAGGTCTCAGAACTCGACAATGCACTGTTTCCATCCCCTTGGTTTCATCACGGCAATTTTTTGCTCTATGTGCATGTCCCCTGAGCTATTACATAATGTTTCCTTACTCACTTTTTTCTTTTATTTAAGTAAATGTATTGCAAAAATCAACTCTATCATTGTCTTAAACAGAAAATCACTATCAGCTGCCATAAATAGGAACTACTTTTTAAAAAAATGAACCCCCACTGTTAAATTTCTGTTAGAGACGCTTGCCTGCCTGAGGCCTGCGCTTTGTTAAAAAGGGAAATTAGCAAGTGCCAGAGAGGCATTAAAGACACTAGCTCCAATGGAACCTTTCTCTTCCACATAATGAGAAAGATCAGAAGGGAACTGGAAAGAGAAAGTGATTCAAAGCTGTTTTGTATCTTGTCTCTGGGTCACCTAGTCCTATATCATTTGAGCTACCACAAATGTTATGAAACCTATCTTCTGGGAAATAATGGTCTAACCCAGTCTACTCATTCAGCAACAAAGATGCTGAGGTTCCAAGAAGCTGAGCCGGCTAACACCCTGTCCCCAGCTGGTAGTCAAACTCTTCTAAGAACCAGCTTAGACATAGTTCCTGCTAAAGAAATTCAGGTGAACATTTAAGAGTCCTACTAAGCATAAGTTTCTTGATATTGAGCCAGAACAGTGCTCATTCTTCTAAACTGTTACACCCTTGGCACAAAACATTTGGAGACTGACAAGAGAAAATCAGGTATCTTTTCTGGTGCTGTCTCCTTCAAAGCTCTCCGAAAAGGCTCCATCAAACAGCTGAGGCAGAAGGCTAGGACTCTTCACTATGCGTCTGTGGTTGACACGTCATCTACCATCAATTTTTTCGCCTTCAGTCTATTTCCTTCTTCACAGTGGTTTCTCCACAGTGGTCTTCTGCAAGACCACACCCAGAAGCACCAAGCAGTCCCCTACCAGCAAGGAGGATGGCTGCCGAGGTGTGAGAAAATGAACCAAGGCGGCCAAAACCTAACAGGATACAGATGGGCCACCCCCACCCCACCTCTGTGAAGTCAAAAATAAGAACACTCGTCTTCACCAGTGACTTTTAATTATCGTCCCTCTGTTTGCTGGGGGTCGTTCTTGACAAGCTTACGTCACTGGGGGATTATGAAATGTTAGCACTGCAATACAAGATAACACACTTGAGGAGGGAGCTTGCACTGGCCTTGTGTCAGGGCCAGGAAGCACAGAGGGAAACTTTATCACTCAGTCCCTTTGGCCATCGTGTCCAACTCCATCTCCCTCTGTCCACTGGCCTGTTCCCTTTTCCCCTCTGCAGCTTCTTCCTCTAGCAAGACTCCAAAGTTTCAAATCTGACAATGTATGGCAACTGGTAAACATTTTACTTTTTTCTTTTCAAGGTCCTGACATAGGCTCTCAGTTTTATCTAATTCAATCAGGTTGCCAGGTCTAGTGGTATCTATGGAAACAGTACCCTTGAGGGAATACTCTATTTGTTATTACCATTTAATTATCACTTCTGATGCAAATTACATCTGCAGAGCTCAGAAAGACATCATTTGAAGGGATGTCATCTACATGCAGAGAAGTTTGTGTCTCTTCTTTGTGGGCTTCCTGTTTATTCTAACGGGGATCTCACATTGCCTTCCCAGGTAGCTCAGATGGTAAAGAGTCTGCTTGCAATGCAGGAGACCTGGGTTTGATCCCTGGGTTGGGAAGATCCCCTGGAGAAGAGAATGGCTACCCATTCCAGTATTTTGTCTGGACAGAGGAGCCTGGTGGGCTATAGTCCATGGGGTCACAAAGAGTCAGGCATGACTGAGTGACTAAGCACCAGCACAAGACTTTGCGCTTGGATCTGCAGGAGTCCGGGCCAAGGGAAGGGCCCACAAGTCCACCAGCCCTCAGCTGAGGCATGCAGTGTTCAGCTTAAGTTTAAGGTGGTTCACTTTGAACACACCTAAAACAATGCTGCTTACAACCAACCTCACTCAGAAAGATGACTGGCTTAAGCCAACATTCTGGTGTGTCGAGAGGTTAAGGCTAGTCAAGGAGAGACCAGCATTTTAGCCTTGCCTCCTGATCTCTCTGAATCTGTTTCCAAGACAGGCCATGCCTTGTGCAGGTCCCTAAGCTGGTGCAGGATTCAAAGGAGAGAGCGCACATGAAAACAACAGACTGCTCTCAGAACACACGGCAGCACTGCTAGAGTGACCACAATGAGATGGGAAGGGGGATGCTCCGACTGAAAGGTCCCCTCCCCCACTTCCCTACACATGTGCATACATATATAGTTACGCTGGTTACATCATCTATATAATTATGCTCAACTTTCCGCCTCTTCATTTCTCGCAGGAACACTAGGGTATTTCTGTTTGCTAGTGTGGAATGGCTCAAATGATGTCACTGATCCCTGGCCCAGAGGCCATGGCACATGGAGCCATCTCCTTCTCAAAGGTCAGAGAAGTTGCTGGCTCTTCTGGCTGTTATAAGTAAGCAGGAAAGGATGCTTGCCTGGCACTGGATGATCAGACTTAAAGCTTTCAGCTCTGCCAGTCCTGGCTGTGTGATCCTGGGGAAATCACTGAATCTCTCTGACTCACGGTGTATTCTTATCTTTAAAATGAGGGTTATTATACTCAGGTGAGGCAAAGAATATAAAAGTATTTTGAAACCTACAGAATGCATAAACATAAAACATGAAAACATTATTGCATATAATGTCATTATGAACAACTCTGGACACATAGCTTTATTCCCACAAGAATTAGAATGCTGGGTGCAAAGATTAGAACCAGTTTTGTCTTTTAATATGCACAGAAAAGTCTCCTTACTACACACAGAAGTATTTTATTTCTCTGCAGCATCCCCAGCTTTGGGTTTTATCATGTCTTTAAAGTACCTGTGACATCAATTAGGTCTGAAATAGCATCTTAAAATTATTTGCCTTTTCATTTCTACAATTTCTATTGGAGTGAACTTTTAAAATAATGTTACTTTTGTAATGTGAACTGCCTATTATTATCTTCTTGCCCATTTATCAATGGACATCTTGGAGTGTTCTTTTATATCTCCATGAATTATGTAGATGACAAAGATTAATCTTTTGTCTGTCATCCCTATTTCAAAAGTCTTTTTCAAGTTATCAGTCTACTTCCCTTGTCTAAAAAGTGCACTAAATATAAAAACAATCTTGTTTGTTGATATAATATCATACAGTATCTTTAGGATGGTCAATACTCAAGAGGTCACTGAAGATGTCCAATGGAAACAAGCAAGGAAGAGAGTTTGGACGTTATGTCCCATTTGGAAAAGTTAGAGGAACCAAGATGTCTAGTCAGGAGAAGACAGGCACGTGGGGAAGAGTGTGGTGTGTGTGCGAGTGTGAGCACACATTTGTGGAATAGGAGTAGACAGTAGGGAGAGATAAAATACTGACAGAGATAAAGTGTCATTGTATAATATTCAGCTTAAGAAAGGAATGTTACAATTAAGAAAAGATTTTCTCATGATCCACAATGAACAAAGATGCACTGTATAGGCTTGGAAGGTTCCTGGAAGTGTTTGAACTGAGATTGAAAGGATCCAGCAGTGGACGAGAACTGGGCTCCATGTTCTCAATTGGCCTTTCCCAAACACTCAGGTTCTCTAATTCAATGACCCCGGGTCATTTCCTAGAGGCTGGTTTTGTTTATTTGTTTCATAAATCCCCGGAAAAAAAGCCTGTTTTGCTACTCCTTTCCTCCTCATCTTAAGAGCCAGAAAAAGAAAATTTTAAAAAGTGAACTTACCGTTAAGGTTTCTGGTTTAGCTCCCATTAATTGAGTTGACTAAGAATCAGCTGCCTTCTTGCAAAAGGACACAATGACCCAAACACAGAAGGACCAGGCACAAGTGTTTCTAGACTTTAAAAGATCCGTTCTTTTTCTAGCCAAAGGTTTGGAGGCCTTTCTTGACTAATAGCCTCTTCTTAGCTAATAACCAGTGTCAAGTCATAAAAAATTGAAGGCATTAGAAACCACTGGCCTTTACTCCTAATAGTCCATGAGCCAACACAACAGTGATAAATGGCCGTGCAATCACAGCAATTTCCTCATTTTGTGTGAGCCCTGTACCCATTACCGGAGCTGACAAATTATGGAAGGCAACTGTGTGCACAACACACACCACAAATGAAGGAGCCCTTCCAAACACACACACACCATTAGTAACAATTACAGGTACATAGGACTTTGTAAAATTCGCCTATGATCAGTAACTTATTTTCATTCAGTTGTTATGAAAATAGTGGCACTGGTCCAGGATTTTACAAGCAATCACAAAGTATCTTAAGAAAATGACACAATTTGCAAATACCCAGATGGTGGTCAGAAGGTTCCAAGTTACTAGTTTATGTGGAAGGCTGGTGGTTAATGCAGATAAGCAAAATGACTAATTGCAGAACTAACAGTGTCACCTCCACAGTGCTGAGCAAGCGGAATTCTGCCAAAGACTAGCTCCTTGGTCTTGAGAAACACAAAACGGAAGTTACCAGAGCCCTCCCAAGTGAAGGTTTGTAAAACTCACTCCTGTGGGTTGTGGCCACTCTATGAAGTGGCTTCCAGGCGCACTCACTAATGGTGGGGTCTCCCTTCCAAGCACTCAGAGAAAAAAAATGGGCCTTTGACCATGAGGCAACTTGCTCTGGCAGGCATGCTCACCCTTCATGTGTTATGTGGTGAGGAGACTGGCGATTTAGTCATTTAGAGGCAACATGATGTGGTTGGGAAACTACAGACCTTGGGGTCAGACTAGGGTGTGACTACTGGCTCCTCCATCTACCCGTTCAGCTATCCTGGAAGGGCCACTACCCAGCTCTGAGCCTCAGTTTCTTCTCAAAAATAGGGGGGGGGGGCAGTTACACCAACCTCATTGGATCATTTTAAGGATGCTTAGAGGACTTACAGTCAGACCCCTGTTGCACAGATGTGCATAAAACAGCATTTGGGGAATAAGGATGGTGATCGTGTTTCTTAAAATTGTTTTAGGAAATCTTCTGTGATGCAGAGGTCTTGATGATGCTGTTGTTTATGGAGCACTTCCCATGTGCTTAGCATTGTACATGAATCATCTCATTATGGTAGCGCCATCATCATGCCCATTTTACAGCCATGGGAACTGGGGCTGAGCAAAGCACAGGAGACCATCACCACATCACTAGCACGTGGTGGAGAGGGCACAGGGACCTGGACAACCTGGACAGTCTTATTCCAGAGTTGATGCCCTGAACAGCCTCAAATGTACACATCAGCATATTTTTTCTCGAATAAACCTACTCCTAGTTCACAGGCATCTTGGAAGACCAGGACCCCCAAGATACTGCTCCCCAAGAGAACCATGGCCGATGACTATACTTGGCTCCTGCCAGCAAGTCAGAGACCTTCACTGTCCGTGAGGCTCCCGTCCAGAGCCATCTGAGGTCGCACGATTCATGGAGTCTAATTAATCACTTGATGAGATCAAGATTCCAACTGCAATAACTCCTTGGAGCTATTTCCATGTAGTTGGCTGTATAAATGGTCAGCTCAACACCGTATGATACAAATTCCAAGAAATGTATAAATCACTAGAAGCCAGCTCACCTCCTTAGCTCTCCAGCTGGCATGTAAGGAACACAGCTCCAGATGCATATATTTCAAATACACTTGTGGACTGACTGGGGGCATAAATTATGATGGGGCACAGAGTTCACCTTGCCCTTTAAAACAGAAACTTTAAAGGTACCTCTCAGTTAATAAAGTGCTCACGATTATGTACCCAGAAGAATGTGTTTTAAAGCACTTTACATGGCTTTTGTTTTGCATCCCCCCTTTTTCTTCACAAAGGTAAACATCCTTAGATGCCACAGGATACACTGGTATTAAAACCTAGACTAAATCCATCAGGAAACCTGGCACTGGGTCTTGGCTTAACTGCTGGTTTGCTCCGTGGATTTCTGCAAGTCACTTCCCCTCAGTGTCTTTATGCATAAAGTGAGCAGAGTAATACTTGCTTTATGTTACTCTTACAACATAGTTGGGTTCTCAAACGAGACATTAAATGTGGTACTTAGAAAAATAGTAGAATTCCATCATTTCTAGGTCATTCCAAGGTTCCACATAAAGTTACTGGCTGAATCAAAGTTAGAACAAAGGGACAAGTCAGGGACATATACAAGAGAGACAAAAGCAATGACTACAAACATCACCAACTAAATCTGGCCTAAACTAGATCGACATCTGAGACAGTGAATCTTAAAACCAAAAGTAAGCTGTTCATCATATTGTCAGATATATTCTTAGAAAGAAAATAGCAGAATCACCACTTTGTATTTTCATTAAATGGACTCCCAAACACCTAAAACCTTCTCACCAGACTCCAGCCTCCTTAGCCAACATATACATGCATTTGAGCCTTCTTTCTTGAAAAGCAAACCTCCCCATGGGAAAAGAGTGACTTCTGACTTGGGGTTGGTGTAATTCATTAGGACTAACAACTTTTATTTGACTGACTTAATCAAGTATTCAGAGCACTTAATAATACCTAGAAAAATCAGTTCCTCCTGGCATGAGAAGTATCCATTAAATATATATATATATATATATATATATATAAAGATCAATTGAACAAAGTTGCATCAATGAGTCAGAAGAAATAAGCTTACTGATGCTCATGTGATACTGTTTCTCCATCAAAGTCTAGTGCTGCTGGTCTAAGATGAACTAAGCTCCTTGGATTTCATGGTTAATGATTAGAGCTGGAAGGATCAAGTTGGTTGTCGTGTTAAAATTAAACATCTGCAACCAAACTCATATACCTGTGTCATAAGAAATACTAGACTAAGGAGCCACACTATATTAAGAGCATAATCCATGTAGAATAATTTTAATATTTAACATGGATAATTTAAGGAAGATAAATATTTACACTATATCATTTTTCTCTATCACTGAAAACCATCATTGAAATTAAAAATGTACAAAGCATTTAATCCCGAGAGGAAATTTTGTTCTGATGTGTTTTCAAGAAAATGTCCGTTTTTTTCCTCATGGTATCAAATGCACATTAGTGACACCCGCCCCTTGCCCATGAGCTTTGCCCAGCACACTTGCTGCAAGAATAGGAACAAATGCTAGAAGGCTCTCGCCTGTGCATCACTGTGTGCCCACTGTCCTCCTCACAGCAAATTCTGAAGGAATAGTCATTATGTGCTAAAGGGCACAGGTGCTTTGCTTCAGCTACCCCTGAAGGTTAAAAAGGACTTTGGATTGGCCAATCCTTCTTTTCAGCATAACCACCTTCTTTCTACAAAGAAAATGATCCTGAAAAACTACCTGTATTGGAACCAACAGTCCATACCTAGCTTATAAACAAGGATATAATCATGTTTTTCAAAAGGCCAACTAGCATATGCTGTTATTTAAACACAAATGCTGATGACACCTGCTGGTAGCAAATATATTTTAATTAACTGCCTATGGAGAAGTGAGGCCTGCAAAGGAGGGCTGTCTTCTGAGCTGATATTGAAACAGAAAACGAGCCCCCACACCACTTAGGTTTCTTTTTCTAACTCTGCCTATTGCCATTATCAGGAAGTGAAACGCCAGATTAATGAAGCTAGGGGATGTACTGGATTTGCCTCCTTGGAGTATACAGTATACGAGATACTTCTACTCTGATTTAACCACCTGGGGGAAAATCCTAAATAGTGACAGCTGAAAAATTTTACCAACTATTTAAAAAATTGTTCCTCTCCCACCCTTATTCCTATACCAGAACATCCCCATAAAAGGAAATGAAGTCGCATTTCACAATCTGGATCCAGCTACCATGAAGAAAATTAGTATTTGACTTCTGGTGATACATTTCTCATATCACATTTGTGAGCTACAGATATATATAATTTTTAATAAATAAGAAAAGGAGAAAAAAGGAAGCATATGGCTTTTATACCTACATCTTTAGTCAAACTGCACAAAAACACAGGACTAAGTGATAGCAGGAAGGGACCAGAGACTAGAGCTATCCTCATGATTCTTTTCTTTGACTCAATTCTATTTGCTAATTAAACTCGGTTATGCTCTGCTTCCTTCCAAAAGGAATTTGAGTGGACATTAGCTTCACTATTCCTACATTCATTAAAAAAAAATTGTGAAGTTCCCACTGAAAACACCATCTATCTATTCTAAGCCTGCACAACCTGAATTCTGTGCAGTTGCTGTCCTGTCAAAACTTCAGTAAGAGCCCAAACACCACTAAGACCATCACACTTCCACAGCTGCTGGGAACAAAAGCCCTTTGTGAAAATACACAAGTGAACTGAGGTGTGGGACAGGGGTGAGAAGTTAGTCTCTACTCAACTTACAGAAAGCTGATTACAACCTGAAACTATAGAGTTGTGTCAGTGTGGAGCAGCTCTTGTTAGAGGCAATGAATCTTTGATACTGTTCTCCCAAATATACATAATTCGGTGAATCAACTGCACACAGCTAAGCAAACCCAAGGCTGGCAGGTGGGTGGACCCCCAAAAGCACTGTGACAAGGCCGGAAGCATCCCTTCCCCCAGACTTTCCCCCTCATGGTGGGGGCAGAGTGGAGATCTCCCAGAAACACATCAGCGGAAATGATGATCTGGGTCCTGTGGATCCCACTACAGCTTAGTCACCGCAAAAGTGCAGTCTAATGAAAGCAACTGTATTCCCCAAGAGCCTCAAAGAAAGAAAGAGACACTTTCTCCTCCACCTGAATCCAGCCTTTAAGGCCAGTGAGCTCTTTGCCAGAGACAAAACACACAGGAGGAAAAGGCAGACTAAACACCAGCCAGGAGGACTCCCTCACCTCACCCTCCCGGTACAGGAGAGTTACCAGACGGAGAAATGCTTCCAGTCTTCTAAGACAGCTTCCCACTGCCCCAGGGAATTTAATTCATTTGCAGAATCCACAGGCGACAATTCAGATTACTCATTTAGCCCCCAGACCCCCAACTGAATGACTCCCACTGGCCACAGGGACAAGCAGAGGTACCGTGTCCTGTCTTTGCTGCCAAACAGCTGCAAGTCCAAGCCTGACAGGTGAGAGGTCCCAAGGGGTCCTCAAGAATGCTCCCCTGCCCTCCCCCAAACCTCCTGCAAGAGGAAAACCTGTGCTTTTAAAGGGTAGCTCTTCCCTGACGACTGAGCCCATTGATGCAGTATGAGAAAGTCCCTCTGTGGAGAAGATCCACAGTCTATGAGCTCTGCAGAATGCAAAAGAGAGGTAGGGGCAAAGAGATGGGGACAGAGGAGGTGGCGCTCTTTTGATCCATAGAGAGGGGGTGGAAGGGAGGCAAGGAGATAAAGACAAGAGTTAGAGATGAAGACAGGGAGACAGAGTGTAAGAGAGATGGAGAGAGAGATGGAGAGAGAGAGAGAGAGGAACACAGAGTGAGAGAGGGGAAACAGTGACACAGAGAGGGAGTGGAAAGAGTAAGAGATGCCCAGAGAGGTCCAGGTGGAGGCCCTACCTCGGCGTCCTTGGCTGGACTGCTGGCCGGGGGTACCTCCAGGCTACAGTTCGCTCTCTTGACCGTGAGGTAGAAGGGGTAATCCTTGGCTACCATGGCGGCTGCCGGGCCTGCCCGTTGGGATGTCACCGCTGATCCGATAAGACCACAAAATTCCCAGGCGAAAGAGGGTCCCAGCTCCACGATGCCGGCGGTGGTGGCGGCGGCAGCGGCAGCGGTTACAGAGACTGACAGCCGGCTTCTTCAGCCTAGCTCCAACAGATTCCGGCGCGCAGGCTAGGAGGGGGCGGAGCCTAGACAAAGCCCGACCATCTGGGGCGGGGCCTCTCCAGGGCCCGCCCCGACCCCTACACGTCCTGGGAGCGCTCAGGTGCCGCCCCGCGGAAGCCCTCTCCTGAGCAGTGAGGGTATCCGGCCGCTGGACCCTTCCTCCCGCAGGCCCCGGAATCGGGCGCGCAGCCTAAGTGTCAGGTCCGCTTGGGCTCCCTGGGTTCCTCGCTCGTTGAGTGGAAGAGGCAGCGGACAGAATGGAGGCTGGGGCGAAGCCGGGAGGAGGCAAGCGGCCTTGGGGGAAAGTAAGCTCTTTAAAAACCCATATTAAGAAGAGCGGTATTCTGCCTCGCCTTACTCATAGCCAGTCTCTCCATATACATATTGGAGTGTAATCTACAAAGAGTAAAATACTCCCATTTTACTGTACCGTTAATTGAGTCTTAATAAATGTAAACACTAGAATAACCACCTCCATAATCAGGACACAAAACCTTTCCACCACTTGCAAAAAGTATCCTAGAGCCCTGTCCTCTGCACCCACTTTTAAGTATGAAGAGGCTTGTAAGAGGCTGTCTGCCGCTCACAAGAGGAATCTGACGGGGTGTGTCCAGACACAGCTGTCCGGTGATGAGCGGACGCTACTGGCTGCTGCTAAGTCGCTTCACTACTGGAGTGGGTTGCCATTTCCTTCTCTATGGGATCTTCCGGGCCTAGGGATCAAACCAGCATCTCCTGCACCGCAGACAGATTATTTACCACTGAGTCACCAGGGAAGCAACATCCACCATTAGGGAGTGCTTAAATAAACTCTTATCACTATGGAACACCATTCAATTGCAGTCATTTTGAAGATGGGCCTGTGAGTGTGTCATGGAAAGATCTCCAAGGTATCAGGTTCAGTTAAGCAAACTATTGCAGAGTAAGCAGTATAATACCATTCCTGTTTAAAAAAAAAAAATCTACAAATGAATACCATATATTCTCTATAGAGAAATGTAGGTAAATACCATTGAAAACCATTCGGAAGGAACCACAGCAAATTTTTGGTGGCCCAGATGGTAAAGAATCTGCCTGCAATGCAAGAGACCTGGGTTCAATCCCTGGGTTGGGAAGATCCCCTGGAGGAGGGCATGGCAATTCACTCCAGTATTCTTGCCTGGAGAATCTCCATGGACAGAGGTGCTTGGTGGGTTACAGTCTTTGGGGTCACAAAGAAGTTGTACACAATTGAACAACTAAGCACTAAGTAAATGTTTATGGGGCTGAAAGAGGCAGCCAGTTTCAGGGAAATTAAAGGTAGTCTACAAAGGGGAACTTCACATTTATAGCTAATATGTTCTTAAAAATTCTACATGAATTGTTACTTGGGAAATTAGAAATTAATTTTTAAAATATTAAGATGATCATTATCTCAACAGTTATTTTGTAGACTGCACTGCTGAGTGTTCTTCCCCTCCTATCAAAGGGGGTCCTAGTCATGTGACATCATGGTCACAGCAAGTGGGGTCTATTCTGACATCCTAGGTGCGCAGGAGGTGGTGGGAAGGGAAATATCCAGTCCTGCTTAAGTGTTCTCTGCTCCGGCTGAGGCCAAAATCCAGCAAGTCCCACTTTCCAGGCAGGAAACCTCATGGTATACAGCGCTTTCATCCCAGGTACCAAGCCCACATGCTGGCACTAAATGTGCCTGCTTTCCTTCCCAGCCAGTGTGGACAAACTGCCTTCAGAAGCAAAGAGAATCTGGCCCAGTTCTGCCAGTCTTGCTCTTGCCAACCATGTAAAGGAAGCTGTTGAACGAGTGGGGTTCAACTGACTTTGAAGAGAGCACCTGACTCTTCTTCCTCCTCGAATATATACTCAAAAGCAGTAGGAAGGAAGTGGTTGAAAAGGAGGTTTGGAATGGGAAAGAATACCTCAGGACTACTGATCTTTCTCCTACCTGTATTCTTGAACACAGCTTTGTCCTTTTAGCCTGAACAGTGCTGATGGAGAGCTTCCTAGATGCTCACTACAAGTCTGGTCAAGTTTGAGGTGGGGAGTGAGGGGCAACCCTGTATCCAGGGGCAACCAACCAAAGCAGCCCCTGATTAATCCTGCCACCGAGAGTCTCACACAGGGCTCCTCTGGCTGCCAAGGATTTAAGCTGAAGCTTGCTCCTCATTCCCTTTCCCTCCCTGATCCTGTGGCCCCTGCAGGCCCACCGCCTCAACTAGGGAGGTGGCTCTGGCCAGGAAATTGTCCCTTCATAGATGGGCTTTGAACCCTGGTGGAGCTGGCTTGGCATTGACTTCCAATTGAGAGTGTACAGCCAGCACTTGGTGAAGAAGAGAGTGACTCTGGTAAATTATGCCAGCCCTGGGGCTGGGCTACGCAGTGCAGGATTCTCAGGACCAAGGAGGAAGTCTGCGTAATGTAAATCTCCATGTGTGTGCTAAAGTTGCTTCACTTGTTTCCAACTGTTCGCAACCCTGTGGACTGTATAGCCTGCCAGGCTCTTCTGTCCATGGGATTTCTGAGGCAAGAATACTGGAGTGTGTTGCCACACCCTCCTATAGGGGATCTTCCCAAACCAGGGATAGAACCTATATCTCTTATGTCTCCAGCATTGGCAAGAAAGTTCTTTACCACTAGTGCCACCTGGGAAGCACAGTGTAGTAATAAATCAACGCTAAGCAAGAGAGGGGACTTTAACCTCAACTACAAGTGTCGCAGAGCAAAGAATAATAAAAATGGTTGATGAAAAGGCTGCCATATCTACTTGTTCTTAAAACTTTTTTTGTGTGCCCCTCTTCAAAGAATGGAACCATAAAAAGCAATCAATATACATGGTATAATATATGAGCAGCAAACATGTTTTTCCCATTGTCTATGCTAGGCAGAGGTAAAGAAAGAGGAAAAGAGAGAGAGATTGCTAATGGACAGTAACAATTTAAGTGTGAAAGGGAAAAATGGGTATCTGGATTTCCTTTGGGTGGTCTGATGCTTCCAAGCCTCTCACAGCTTGAGTGTCTCACCACCATAAATAAGATTTTGATGTTTAAAGACATATATTTTTGGTATAATAAGGCCTATAAACTGAAACCAGCAATTTTGGGTATATGCAAGTCAGGGATGTGGTCCCTGAGACACTCAGAGACTTTTCAAGGGTACTGTTGAGTCCACGCACTTTCCACTTTCAGAACCTCCCTCGTGTGTGCCTGATGCACTGCCCCAACATTAGCAGATGTGGAGTTTGGGCAATCTGCCTAGTATTCCAACCGGAAGTGTCTACGGTCAAAGCCTTGGTCAGAAAGTAGGCTGCTCTAAAGGAGGGTTCCCAAGCACACTCCCGAAACTGGTGTCATAGTGGAGAGAAGTCAGTCCAACTCTGCAGTGCTGCCCAGCTGAGCGGCCCCACGAGCCCAGCATTCCCCATTCTGCCTGTGTGTGTGTTTCTGGGCTTAAGAACAACACTGCCTGAACAGTCAGCTTCACTCAAAGCAACGGCACAAAGTGCCTTTCAGAACTCGCCTTCGGCACAACCCGTTATAATCCTGTAAAATGCTTCACAGCCAGGCAGTGTTCCTCGCTAGCCAGAAGCCTGGAGACTGGAATAAAGAAGTCTGTTCTGCATTTCCAGGAACGATGCCAAGAGCAGAGCCTGTATTCTCGCCTGGGCTGAGCAGGGCACGTTTGTGCTGCTGATGGAGTGGTGGGCTTCTGCCCACAAGCCGGGCACTGATTGTTAGCTCCTTTTAGACGAGCAGACAGCCAGGTATGACTGGGAGTCCATCAATCAGCTCCCCAAATCCCACTGCCAAGACTGTGAGTGGAACAGGCCCAGCATGAGGCTAAAACTTCACAAGTTAAAGTGGCAGTGACAGTCTTCTCAGCCAATGGGACAACATTATATTGTTGTTGTCCTGACAGCATCATACTTATAGTATCTTCCACCCATTCCTGAATCTCTATGGCAGAAAGGTGAGTAGTACACACCTGTTCAAGAAATATAGCTGAGTTTGAAACACGGCCTTTCATCTGTAACCTCTGCTGTGAGGTGTGCATTTGTAGAAGGAGTGCAAGTGAGACTAGCAGATGTCCCAAAGCCTAGCCTTCAAATACAATGCACCTCTGTCTGCTTCCTTGGCATCTGGAGCCATCTCGTCTACCTGTGCTAACAGGTACACAGTGACACAGTCGTGTACGTACATGTTGGACACACGTGTGGACCAACCCCCTGGCTCCCCTTCTGTTTGGGGGACATTCCCAGCTAATGACCAAGTTTCCTCTCCTCTCAGTAACTTCAGTCTCGATGGCAGAGGGTAGTTAAAAGCCTGAAGAAGTTCTTGTAGTGAATTCTGAGAGATCAGCAGTGTGGTTTACTGCCAGACAGGTAAAAATGGCACAAATCAAGTACCGATAATATCTAAAATCATCTGAAACCTCTCCCTTTGCCTGGGGGTATGTCCACTGGCTCCAGGCTAGATTTACGAATGTACATACCTGGATATTCTAAAGCTGGAAGACTTCATTCTTGCCTTCTCTCATAGATCTCATTTTCTAAAACAAGTCTGAAAAACTGGTTAAGTGACAGCATCTCCTTATCCCAGTAATGAGCTTATCTTGTGACTTATTAGCTATAATCTAAAAACAATCAAGATTTTATGTTTAAAAACAAAGAATGCTATGTGTCATGCTCTGATATAACACAGACAGGTACGATCATTATAGCAGTGATTCCCAAAGGGCTACAATTTTCTTCCCTGGGTGACATTTGGCAATGTCTAGATGTTTCAGATAGTCACTGGGGGAAGGAGCTAGTGTCATTTAATGGGTAGAGGCCCAGGATGCTGGTAAACATCCTATAATGCACAGGACACCCCACCTCCGCCCCCAACCCCCCACACAAACCAAAGAATTAACAGGTTCAAAATGCTTATAATGTCACAGTTGACAGACCCTACATTAAAGAGTAGAGCTGAAACATGGCATCAGAGCCAGGATAACCTGTTGGTTTTGACCTCAAGGATATTTTCGCTTTAGACTGTGATCATTGGTTGATGTAAAATGTCAGTTTAGGAACAGTGGAGCTGCAAACAAAATGCTTGCGTGCCAAGAAGCCTTAGAATATTGACATGTCTAGAATCTTTCCTTCATGCCCATACCTGACCCTTAATAGAATAACAGACTTCATAAAGCATGAAAGGAGAAAAGGATAAAGAAGAACATGAGTAAGTGGGGAAAGCAAGAGAAAATTATCTTAACCTGTTTAAGATATGAAAATGTACTTGAAAATACCAGTGAAAATGAACAGACAATTTAAGAAGAACTTGGAAAGGGGGAAGAAATGTTTCTAGCTTGTTTTTCCTAGGACAAACTTTCAGTTCAGTTCAGTCGCTCAGTTGTGTCCAACTCTTTGCAACCGCATGGAACGCAGCACGCCAGGCCTCCCTGTCCGTCACCAACTCCCGGAGTTTATACAATCTCATGTCCATTGAGTTGGTGATGCCATCCAATCACCTCACCCTCTGTCATCCCCTTCTCCTCCCACTTTCAATCATTCCCAGCATCAGAGTCTTTTCAAATGAGTCAGCTCTTCACATCAGGCAGCCAAAGTATTGGAGTCTCAGCTTCAACATCAGTCCTTCCAATGAACACCCAGGACTGATCTCCTTTAGGATGGACTGGTTGGATCTTCTTGCAGTCCAAAGGACTCTTAAGAGTCTTCTCTAACATCACAGTTCAAAAGCATCAATTCTTCAGCACTCAGCTTTCTTTATAGTCAAACTTTATAGGACAAACTTTACCAGCATATTTAATTATTTTAAGTGGCAGAAATGCAAATGTGGTGATAAAACCCCCAAAGGGTACGGCTTACTGTGTTTGCGATACACAGCACAGCCTGTGCAGTCAGAGACCTGTCCTCACTCAAGGTTTTGCAATAAGAATGCTAATTTTTCAATCTGAGCTCATTACTATCAGCAGGCTTGCTTTGCTTATAGAATTCTAGCCAATTGTTAGAATATCTTTTGTACACTGAACTTTATGGAGACCCTGCATTTAGTTGAAACTATTTCATATTTTTGACCAAAAATTTAATAAACTTTTTTAAATTCCAAAACTACTTATTCTCTTTACAGCGAAGTATGCATCAGTAGGTTTTTTTGTACATGGAGAAACTAGAATCTAAAATGTATCAATTCTAGCTTTGGATAGTGGAAATGTTTTATTTTCCATCAACTACAAACTCAGCATCAAAGTACCATATTTCATCAAACCTAAGATGCCAAAGACTGAAATATGTTCTATTATCTTATATACAGCTAAGAAAGAAAATAAAAGTTGCCAATTACATTATAACACACGGTGGGAGGTGGGAGGGAGATTCAAGAGGGAGGGGACATATGTACTCCCATGTTTAATTCATGTTGATGTATGACAGAAAGNAGATGTTTCAGATAGTCACTGGGGGAAGGAGCTAGTGTCATTTAATGGGTAGAGGCCCAGGATGCTGGTAAACATCCTATAATGCACAGGACACCCCACCTCCGCCCCCAACCCCCCACACAAACCAAAGAATTAACAGGTTCAAAATGCTTATAATGTCACAGTTGACAGACCCTACATTAAAGAGTAGAGCTGAAACATGGCATCAGAGCCAGGATAACCTGTTGGTTTTGACCTCAAGGATATTTTCGCTTTAGACTGTGATCATTGGTTGATGTAAAATGTCAGTTTAGGAACAGTGGAGCTGCAAACAAAATGCTTGCGTGCCAAGAAGCCTTAGAATATTGACATGTCTAGAATCTTTCCTTCATGCCCATACCTGACCCTTAATAGAATAACAGACTTCATAAAGCATGAAAGGAGAAAAGGATAAAGAAGAACATGAGTAAGTGGGGAAAGCAAGAGAAAATTATCTTAACCTGTTTAAGATATGAAAATGTACTTGAAAATACCAGTGAAAATGAACAGACAATTTAAGAAGAACTTGGAAAGGGGGAAGAAATGTTTCTAGCTTGTTTTTCCTAGGACAAACTTTCAGTTCAGTTCAGTCGCTCAGTTGTGTCCAACTCTTTGCAACCGCATGGAACGCAGCACGCCAGGCCTCCCTGTCCGTCACCAACTCCCGGAGTTTATACAATCTCATGTCCATTGAGTTGGTGATGCCATCCAATCACCTCACCCTCTGTCATCCCCTTCTCCTCCCACTTTCAATCATTCCCAGCATCAGAGTCTTTTCAAATGAGTCAGCTCTTCACATCAGGCAGCCAAAGTATTGGAGTCTCAGCTTCAACATCAGTCCTTCCAATGAACACCCAGGACTGATCTCCTTTAGGATGGACTGGTTGGATCTTCTTGCAGTCCAAAGGACTCTTAAGAGTCTTCTCTAACATCACAGTTCAAAAGCATCAATTCTTCAGCACTCAGCTTTCTTTATAGTCAAACTTTATAGGACAAACTTTACCAGCATATTTAATTATTTTAAGTGGCAGAAATGCAAATGTGGTGATAAAACCCCCAAAGGGTACGGCTTACTGTGTTTGCGATACACAGCACAGCCTGTGCAGTCAGAGACCTGTCCTCACTCAAGGTTTTGCAATAAGAATGCTAATTTTTCAATCTGAGCTCATTACTATCAGCAGGCTTGCTTTGCTTATAGAATTCTAGCCAATTGTTAGAATATCTTTTGTACACTGAACTTTATGGAGACCCTGCATTTAGTTGAAACTATTTCATATTTTTGACCAAAAATTTAATAAACTTTTTTAAATTCCAAAACTACTTATTCTCTTTACAGCGAAGTATGCATCAGTAGGTTTTTTTGTACATGGAGAAACTAGAATCTAAAATGTATCAATTCTAGCTTTGGATAGTGGAAATGTTTTATTTTCCATCAACTACAAACTCAGCATCAAAGTACCATATTTCATCAAACCTAAGATGCCAAAGACTGAAATATGTTCTATTATCTTATATACAGCTAAGAAAGAAAATAAAAGTTGCCAATTACATTATAACACACGGTGGGAGGTGGGAGGGAGATTCAAGAGGGAGGGGACATATGTACTCCCATGTTTAATTCATGTTGATGTATGACAGAAAGCAAACCAATATTGTAAAGTAATCAATTGAAAATAAATACTTTTTAAAATGAAAAAAAAAATTATAACACATGATTAATTGTAAGATACATCCCAATTCCAGAGAGGTTAAAAATGTGGGGAAAGTGTGGGTAACAATGAAATATAGCACTATTCATATCTTCTGGCCAGGATTTGAAAACGTACACATTTATAGAAATGTGAATTGTGGGGATTTAGGGACAATAATTCCAGAGATCACATGCAGTGAAATCACCTGAGAAACTTACCAGATTCCTGGGCCCTGCTTTGGATTAACTGAACTGGACTCTAGCAGTGGACTCAAGAAATTTGAATTTTTGATAAACTCCCTTCAAGACAGTGTGAGTTAGAATTATCAGGAGACCACAGATCCTTGGTGCCCAGGGGCAACGAGCCCACTGGCTGTAGTATCGCAATCCAGAACAGGCACAGAGAGTGCTGCTTATTTCCTCAGGCTGTGCTGAGGAACAAGACACACTGCACAGCCCACTGAAAGCATATGGGTGCGTCAGGGACACAGCAAGAAATATGCAGCTCCACACTCCCAGTAAACTACCAACTAAGCCACCCACCAGGAGATGGGCTCTGGCTCTTGGGACTTTGATTTACAGTCTCCTATCCAAAAGTTCCAACTAAAACCATGCTTATCTCTTCATAGCCAAGGGGCAGGACTGCATTTACATTTTTTAAAAATTAGCGGCAGCAGTACAGAATGGGAGGAGGGCGGTTGGCTTGAGATTTTTACATGAAAAAGCCCCCGGGGTTTATGGTGGGGGTGGCAAGGGGACAGTGGTGTGAGGAGAAGACCTTAATTACAGAACAAGTTTAACCAGCACAGACAGACTCTGGGACTCCTAGCAAGCCTGGTTCTAACTCGTCTGGTGGGAGTGGAAGTCAGCTGCTGTGTGGTAGAAAGCAGCTCATTAGCTGAAAGTGTTCCTCGTGCTGTGGGCATCCCATAACACTACAGGGGCACTCGAGGGTGTTAGTTAAGTGAGTTGAGGTACAGGAGCTTCTGAATTTTTCCATCTTACGCCCAAAACCAAGCTCAGAAAACACAGGCCCCACATGCCTGCAATTCGGACGGAACCCATAGCCTGTGCAACAGAAGGCTGAAGAAAAGCACCAGCTTCTAGTTCACCAACTTTTATCAGTGCGTGATCATTTAGTTCTTTGGCAAGATAAGAACCACCAACCAGATAGCTTCCTGGCTAATTCCTCTCCTCCAAGACACTCCTCAATCCCCCAGCAACGGGGACCTCTACTTTGTACCCCCCCTAGTGCTGAGTGAAAGTGAAACTGTTAGTCACTCAGGTGTGTCCAACTCTTTGGGAGCCCATGGACTGTAGTCTGCCAGGCTCCTCTGTCCATGGAATTCTCCAGGCACAAGAATACTGGAGTGGATTGGCATTCCCTTCTCCTGGGGATCTTTCTGACCCAGGGATCAAACCTAGGTCCCCTGCACGGCAGGCATGGGCCCCCAGGGAAGCCCGCTGCTCTGACTACCTCTCCCTAGTATTCATCCCGTTCATAATGTCTCTACCTACAAAGGCACAGCGGCCATAACTCTCTCAATCACCGCAACGAATCTAGCTCCTTCTATCATTCTGGCTGGCACATGGTGGAAGGATCCATCTTTGCTGAAATAAAAATTAAATTGAAATTAAATTAAATGGAAAAATTAAGTAGAACATGTCGTAGAGAAGATAAATTCAGAGACTTTGTGCAACGAGGAAAGCTGTCTAAAGTTTCTGAGATGGGGGACTTTTCCCAGGTGTCCCAGCAGTTAGGACTTCACTTTCCAATATAGGGGGTGTGGGTTTGAGTGGCCAAAAACCCAAAACATACGACAGAAGTAATATTGTAACAAAGTCAATGAACACTTTTAAAATGGTCTACATTAAAAAAAAAAAAAAAACTTAAAAAGTTTCTAAGATAAGACCAAGAAATCACATACAGAAGACCACCATGGGCTGTTAAAAGAAAATTTGAAAGGAGACATGAGTCCCTTAATAAGTGTCTTGAAGAGTCCCAAACTCACTGAAACTATTTGTAGAGATGGCACTTGCCGTGTAAGGCTACGGGAGCCCTGTTGGATATTACTGTGAGCTTCTGGTTCCCTCCAGCTTTTTACAGACACTCAGCAATTTACACTAATTTCTGAACAAGGTAGACTTGCCAGGGAGACTGAAACTCTGGTGGCAAAGAGATGTCAAATAGTTTGTTTTCAGAGATTCCTAGTGACAACCCTATCTTCCTTTTTCCTTCCCTCCAGTGGCTCTTTCTTCCCTTTCCTGTTCTAAGTGTCTGATTCAGGTTAAACTCTCTCTATATTTCTTTTTTTCTTTTCAATTTGCCATGCTCATACCTAGTACTATTAATACAGAGACTTTGTTCTCTTGAGGGAGGGCCCTGGGTGGCTGACTTTCGATGGGAAAGGGAGATTTTGCTGGTTTTTTCCGCAGGATCAAACATGGTTCTGGGCTAATGTTGCCAGGCTGATGTGAAATTATGGACTTGAAAATGTTTTGTCTGAGGGAGCCAATCAGAGAGGAAGGCAACTTCTCTGCCGGCTGCTCTGCTTGTGCCCTCCCTATCTGGGCCTCCTCACCTGGAGTCTGACAAGAGGCGCTTTGAGAGCTCACTCTGGCTGAGACACAGTGTGCGCTGAACAAAACTCATCTGTCTGGGGGTGGGAGGAAGGTAAGAGAGAATTAAAATGGTAAAGCCAACATCACGTGGCTTCCTCCTTGAACTGTAATAACCCAGTGCTGCCTGCAGGCTCAGAAAAGCCATATGCAATGGGTAGGTACAAGGACTGCTCTGGTGCCAGGAAAATGCAGTAAGACATCACTTCTTATAAGGTAAGCAATGAATAAACACCCTGCAGGAACAAAACAGCCTTTCACATCTCTGAAAGTGGCAGCCAGATAGATGCCTGAAACCTTGGTTCAGTGGATCCACAATGCACAACAGATAAGACCACCTTCAACATTAAGTCATCTTCCAGAGGAAACAACAGCTGGGGAGGCCGAGTTTTTACGATTCTCAGCCTCTCAGGGCAGCAGGGGAATTGGACAATTCGGTCAGTATTTTCTTTGCCACAGCAAGTCCCATTTTAATACCTGTTAGAGGTTTCCCACATGTTGGGCAATTTTTCTAGAATGTCTTCAGAAGGAAGATATTCTACAGTCTGCCTTGGTTTCTGTCTTTCTCCCTGGGCTGGGGGTGATTTTTTTTTTTTTTGGTCTCATGGTATTATCAAGAAGATCTGAAACCACCACGCTTCATCTGAATTCTGCTGTTGTTATAAAAAGGCAGTTTGGTGTTACACTTCACCTTCAAAAATGTTAAGGGAAGTGCCTGTCACCAACAGTCAAAAATAAAAATGAAATGATGCTGGCAGAGCTCAAAAACCAAAGGGGTCAGCATTTTGCTTCGGTTTCCTGTTCATAAAACTTTATGAAAACAACTCACCCATTAAAGAAAAAAAGCCCCCAACAATAGCTCATTATGCTTTTCCTAAACGCTTGCCTCATGCCACTCTGAAATTAGGTGCCATCACGTTTCCTGAGTTACGGGCTCCAAACACCACATCCCTTTCCTCCCTTCTGTGCCCCCACCCCACCTGGCATCGTTCCTGAATTTAGACGCCTCTCCTCTTTACGCGCTCAGCAGAGGCCAGTGTTGCCCCTCCTGCCTGTTCAGAGGAGGCCAGGCATCTGCTCCAGCTGGAAGCAGGAATAACATAGGCTTCCTTCCCTCAAATTAATTTTCATTTCCTAAATAACCTTTTAATATGGAAAGTGCAAAATTTCAAAGTGAAGGAAAAAAGATTCCTACAGACTGCTCTAGTAAACTGATAATTATAAATGCACTGCCTCCTGACATTAATTTTTGAAGAATAAGGTATTTCCCTTCCACCCTCCTTCTACAATAACAGTAAAACTTTATGGACTATGTAACACCCCATCCTTCAGTACCTGCGAGAACACAGGGGAATACAAGGTCTAGAAGAAGAAGCCTGAATGCAAACACCAAGGTTTTCACTTGCTGACTATATGACTTTGGACTTTATTTAACCATGCCAAACCTCAGCTTGGACCACAGAGAAGGCTGAGCACTGAAAAATTGATACTTTTGAACTGTGGTGTTAGAGAAGACTCTTGAGAGTCCCTTGGACTGCAAGGAGATCCAACCAGTCCATTCTAAAGGAAATCAATCTTGAATACCCATTGAAGGAACTGATGCTGAGGTGGAAGCTGTAATACTTTGGCCATCTGATGCGAAGAACGGACTCATTGGAGAAGATCCTGATGCTGGGAAAGACTGAAGGCGGGAAGAGAAGGGGATGACAGAGGGCTTGGTGGTTGGATGGAATCACTGACTCAATGGACATGAGTTTGAGCAAGCTCCAGGAGATGGTGAAGGACAAGGAAGCCGGGTGTGCTGCAGTCCACGGGGTCGAAAAGACTTGGGCTGAACAACAACAATAACTTTAGCCTAATCAACTGGAAAATGGGGATATGAGAGTTTAAAGGCTTTAATAAGATAAAATATATGCATGGGTGCTCAGCTGAGTCTTACTCTTTGCGAGCTTGGGAAGATCCCCCGGAGAAGGAAATGGCAAGCTACTTCACTATTCTTGCCTGGATGGAGGAGCCTGCTAAGTTACCATCCATGGGATTGCAAAGGGTCACACACAACTGAGCAACTTCACTTCACTTCACTTTTTGACCTCTTGAACTGCAGCCCATCAGAGTCCTCTGTCCGTGGAATTCCCTATGCAAGAATACTGCAGTGGGCTGCCATTTCCTTCTCCAGGGGTTTTTCCCAACCTAGGGATCAAATCCACATCTCCAGTATCTCCTACACTGGCAGGTGAATTATCAGTGCCACTACTTGGGAAGCCATGGTTTAATGAGTTCCTCTATATGTCAGCATTTAAGGCACAAGGTAAGCACATAGTGTATACTGTTATTAACCTTTCTGGTATATAGATCATCCTACCCTGTCTTTTCTCAAAGAATCAGAGAGGAAAAGGTGGAATTTGGGGATCTTTTCCACCCACCTTGCCTTAAAGGGGTTAGTTCTTTAAAGCAGGATTTCAAATATTGATTCAACTATTGGACATGTATAAAAGAAGAGCCACAGTGAAGAGTGAACTGACCTAAACGTGAACACATTGGATCCAACACCGGTTCTACCACTAAATTTGCCATGTGACCTTGAGCAAGTCAATTAAACTCTCCAAGGTGCAGTTTCTTAAACTGTAAAATATGGCAATTCAAAATTCCCCGATAGCTCAGTTGGTAAAGAATCTGTCCACAATGCAGGAGACCCCAGTTTGATCCCTGGGTTGGAAAGATCTCCTGGAGAAGGGAAAGGCTACCCACTCCAGTATTCTGGCCTCGAGAATTCCATGGACTATATATATAGTCCATGGAGTTGCAAAGAGTTGGATACAACTGAGCAACTTTCACTTTCAAGCATAAATGCTCATCTTCTGTGATCCTATAAAACAGGAAAGACTAAGCTGTATATAAAGTATTGCCTCAAATTTATGCTACTTTATTTCAGCGAAGAATCTAAAAGTGATAATATAACTTGCTGATGAAAGTATCCTTGTCTAAAATTAGCACACTGGGTACAGGCAGCCCACATTTTGGCTTACTTTAGCATGATAAGCTGGATTTAGAAAAGGCAGAGGAACCAGAGATCAAACTGCCAGCATCCACTGGATCATAGAAAAAGCAAGAGAATTCTAGAAAAACATCTATTTCTTGACTATGCTAAAGCCTTTGACTGTGTGGGTCACAACAAACTGTGGAAAATTCTTCAAGAGATGGAAATACCTTACCCGCCTCATGAGAAATCTGTATGCAGGTCATGAAGCAACAGTTAGAACCGGACATGGACTGGTTCCAAATTGGAAAAGGAGTACATCAAGGCTGTATGTTGTCACCCTGTTTGGTTAACTTCTTTGCAGAGTACATTATGCGAAATGCTGGACTCAATGAAGCACAAGCTTGAATCAAGATTCTAGAGAGAAATAGCTATAACCTCAGATATGCAGATGACACCACCCTTATGGCAGAAAGCAAAGAGGAACTGAAGAGCCTCTTGATGAAAGTGAAAGATGAGAGTAAAATAGCTGGCTTAAAACTCACATTCAAAAAACGAAGATCATGGCATCTGGTCCCATCACTTCATCGCAAACAGATGGAGACAGTGAGAGATTTTATTTTGGGGGCTCCAGAATCACGGCAGATGGTGACTGCAGCCATGAAATTAAAAGACGCCTACTCCTTGGAGGAAAAGTTATGACCAACCTCTACAGCATATTAAAAAGCAGAGACGTCACTTTTCCAACAAAGGTCCATCTACTCAAAGCTACGGTTTTTCCAGTAGTCATGTATGGATGTGAGAGTTGGACTATAAAGAAAGCTGAGCGCCGAAGAACTGATGCTTTTGAACTGAGGTGTTGGAGAAGACTCGAGAGTCCGTTGGACAGCAAGGAGACCAAACCAGTCAATCCTAAAGGAAATTAGTCCTGAATATTCATTGGAAGCACTGATGCTGAAGCCGAAACTCCAATACTTTGGCCATGTGATGTGAAGAACTGACTCATTGGAAAAGATTGATGCTGGGAAAGACTGAAGGCAGGAAAAGAAGGGGACGAAAGAGGATGAGATGGTTGGATGACATCACTGACTCGATGGACATGAGTTTGAGCAAGCTCTGGGAGTTGGTGATGGACAGGGAAGCCTGGTGTGTTGCAGTCCATGGGTCACAAAAAGTCAGACATGACTGAGCGACTGAACTGATAGTATGATAATATTTTATAAGAGTTCATCAGAAAGTTCAGCTCAATATTCTCATTTGTCAGGAAATGCAATGGGGAATATAAATTCTTAAAAATATCAAATGGCCAAGAAAACAAGCTTGAAACAGAGGTTAGATTAACCATGAACAGAGAAACTGAAAGGAAGATGGAGTTCAACTATGCATGGGATGGAACTGTCCTAAAATACACCACTGGCACTCAAAAATAGGTACTTCGCTTGCATGGTGCCTGTGTTATCTGTATGACAACATTTGGTTCCTACTGTGTCTACACAGGCCTGCCTACAGGCCTGTTATGACTATGAGAGCTGTCTGTTCCCTCAGAGAGCAAGTTCTGCTGCTTCATGGATTTTCCCCAGCCATAACTTCCTTTTTGCCCTTCAGGTAGGCTGCCTAAGGAGCAGGACCTCGGCCAGTTCTGTTCTGGAGGTGACAAGCAGATGGCTGCTGGCAGGAAGCTGAGGACCAACACTCCTAAAGGCTGAGGGCTGTGTGCACCCCTGACCAAACTTCTGACGCAAAATGTTTACACTAATGTCACACATTTATAAAAAACAACTGCAACTAAAGATATCTTGCAGCAACTTTTCAACAGTGCTCTACAAATAACAAATGGAACTAGAATAATTCACCAAATCCTACACATGATTATTTTTGAACAACCGCGTCTCCCACTTGACAGTAAGCTCCATATAGGCAAGAAACATGCCTCTTTTGTTCAGTGCTATAGCTCTAGTACCAAAAGGTGCTTAGTGAGTGACAGGGCTTGGCAAATGCTGACCACAGCTGACACAGACCAGTGGGCAGCTCTTCCAGGCACCGTGCCTTCACTTTCCATGCTGTCTCTCAGGTAATCCTTATAACAGTCCAATCCAACTGAAGCACAGGGAGTTCAACTCATCTCCCTGAAGTCACAGAGCTAGGAAGGGGCAGAGCTGGGTTCAAATGCTAGTACTTTGCTTCTGGAACCTGACATTCCACAAATGAAGTGGAACATTAATTATCTGCAGACCATCTGCAACATAGCTGGTGTCTGATCCCAACACTGATGGTGCTGAGGGTCAAGGACGTGAGCCTAATATGATACAATTAAAGAAAGAACACTTCAGCAAGAGTCAGGAGATCTGGGTTCAGATCTTAGCCCCAGACTTTTGCACTGAGTCTGATCAAGTCTGGAGACCTCTTTGCTCACCGGTTTCCCCTGCTGGTCAATAAGGCGTTAGATGGTCATTCAGGTCCCTGATACTTATAATGCCAAAGTACTAGAGTCATCCTAGATGTAATCTTCTTATCCATCCAGGCAACTGCGGGTCACACAAGTGTGCTCCCACACCTTTCAACAAGGCAGAACCACCAAAATATCTAAAATAATCAAGCACGTTAATCTCTCAGAGCCTCAGTGCCCTGATCTGCAATTAGAACATAATGGCGCCCACTTCAAAGGGTGGAGGTGAAGATTAGAGTGAAGCCAGGTAAGGGGCTGACACACAGTAGTAATTTCATAAGCAGTAGCTTGGTTTATGATGGTTCTGAAGAGAGCTGGGAGGTAACTCTGGAGAAAGAAAGAATCTCCCCAAAGCCCAGGAGCCAACCAACCCATCGAAAAGACCACAGTGAAACAAAGATGTTTAAGTCATTTCTAAAAGTGGAATACACATATTTGCCACATCCCCAGAGCAAAGTTCTGTATGGAATTCTCTTTCCACAAGTGAGTGATGTGGACAGGTTTGAATTAACCTTGGATGGAACAAAAAGGATCCGCTGGGATGAGGGCACTGACATGTGAATGCTGTAAAGCTAGAAAATACTGTGAGGCCGCCATTCGCTCTATTGCCAGGGCTGTGACAAGCACATGATGCCTATTGCCTACTGAATCCTCACAACCTGCTGAAGAGGGTGCTCTCCCTGTTTTATAGATGAGGGCACAGAGGCTTGACTTGCTCAAGGTCACACAGCTACTCAAGAGCCACATCCTCATTTAGTCTGCCCAGAACACTGATGGTCTTGCCCGACAGCTGCAACCCCTTCTGAACACGCTTAGATTCACAGGGCAGCAGTCTTTGTCCACGGGGTGGCTTTACAGGTAGAACACGTGTGGGCTCAAGTAGCACTGGGTTTCAGTCCCTGTTTACCCTCCAACTCCCGGCAGCTATGGACAAATCATTCAACTTTCCTGGATCCTGTTTTGATCAAACAGAATATACTGCATCCAAGGTTTTCAAGGCAAATCGTGTGGAACATTAACCATTTCCATTTTATACCCAGGTGGTGAGGGATAAAAGAGCGAAAACATGAGGTAACCCCCTATGTGGTATCCTGGTTGGAGGAAGGAGTGGGATATGTTTGTTAGCAAACACAGAACTGGGTGACTCCTTATTTCCCTTTCATCTTGAAAATTCAGAAATTCTACAGAATGTTACGTGATAGGGAAAGAGAAAGGGGAAGAGAGGGACTTAACGGGAATCACGGGGGAGGTAGCAGAGTTGGGGGCGGTGTTCATCTTGAGGCTGTGTTTGCATAGCAACAAATGTACATACCTAGCCCATAAACTTATCTGGGGTGCTTTGGGCTGGGGGCAGCTGGTGGATATGATGGGGCTGGAAGCTAAGTCTCTCTTAAATGACCACTATTGCATACAGCAAACTCTCCACAGATGCTGGTAGATTTGAGCTTAAAGGAAAACAGACCTAGATCAAATTGATAGAAGTTGAGCTGCTGCAGAAGATGTATGACTATGTGAAAAATGCTAACAATGTCTTTCTTTTGTTCTCAGCCACCCACTCCCCATAAGCCATTTTCAATCTCAAGATCAATGCTTTTTCATGTGAATGAGCCCATGTCTTCCAGCAGGATAAACCACAGGTAAACCTTCCCCGGCCTGCATCCCACACGATTGGAATCTGAACAAAGGTGAGCTGAGCTGTCTGGGAGCTAAAGAATTCTTCTTGTTTTCATTTGTATCCTTGCCCAGGGTAGTGACAAATATTGTTTCATGAGTTTCCAGCTTAGCTTTAGAGCTCAAAGGATAAAGTGCTTCCACAAGAAAGAAGGAGAAGAAAGAAGGTAAGAGAATAATAAAAAAAATTAATCTATATTGTTGTTGTTCAGTTACTAAGTCCTCTCTGACTCTTTGTGACCCCATATACTGCAGCATGCCAGACTTGCCTGTCTCCTTCACTATTTTCCCCCTACCCTTCATCCAGATAGTACAGGCTTTTCTTCTCAGGAAAGATGGTGCCCTCTTTTTGTCAGAGCTGCCAAAGTCTCCCTCTGGTGATACAAGGGTTAACAATAACCTCAAGGAGTTCTTTCAATATTTTTATTTTAAAAACAGAGTAAGTCAGGTCTTCTGACTCCCAGCTCATGTTTCTTTCATGAAATCAGATTGCCTGATGACTCATGTTCCCAGGCCACAAAAAAGACTGACACTTAATTAATGCTCCAAAAATATTTGTTGAATTAATTAAAGAACAAAAGAAAGAAAACAGTTCAGAAGATAGATACCAAAGGCCATCAACAGGAGAGGGTCAACTGGCTAACAGTCAAAGTCTTCTGTATCTTTGAACTCTTATCCACAACAGCCCGTTCCTCCGCCTTCTCAGCCTTTTCAAATATCACCTACTATACAGTTCCTTAATCAAGATTTTCTTTTGAGAAATCTTCCCAGACCAACCCAACCCACAGGAGATGGTTTCTTGAGATCTAACCATTCTTATTATCTGCCACTCATCCACCATGTTCTGCCAGGTGACAACTTTTGAAAGTAACATTCTAGAGCCACGTAACTTTTCTGATTATCTTCCCACCTAGAACTCCTGGAGGGCAGGGCCAGTCCACACCTACCTCTGGAACTACTCTTAGGGCACTGAAACAAAGAAAGGGTGACTTCCAGAGCAACAACTAACTATACTAGAGTATTTTTTAAGCTAATATAATCACTTATTTTTATATTCAATTTCTTCCAACTAGTTTACTAGAATCTCAAAGCTGCTTGTCCTCCTAGTGCCAGGAGAAGCCAATAACCATTGGCATCTGGTCAACTGCACAAGATTCTACCCAGGGAAGGACTGTAACAATGTGCTCTCCCTTCAAAACACCTCATTAATGACCTCCCTGGCAACCCCATGGTTAAGACTTTGTCTTCCAATGCAGGGAGTGTGAGTTCGATCCCAGGTCAGGGAGCTAAGATCCTAGGAGACCTAGACAAAAAACTAAGACAGACAACAGAAACAATATTGTAACAAAGTCAATAAAAACTTTTAAAATGGTTCACATAAAAAACAAATCTTAAAAAAAAATAAAAACCTAACACCCCCATTAAAATTAAGTGAGATACTTATTAAACTTCTAGATCTTACACATCCAGCTTACAGAAACCAGGAGGAGAAAGGGGAAAGTTAAGCCACACCCAGACTCCAGGATAGAAGACAGTCCACAAAACAAATGACCTAGATTTTTCAATAAATCAATAGCACGGGGGCGAAGGAGAAATGGGGGCGTTTTACAGAATGTCAACCATGAGAAATGGGTAGAACATGCTGGGATCCTGATTCAAACAGATCAATTGAACAAGGACCTTTTGGACACAAATTAACAAAAATTCCTTAGTATCACCTAAGATGAGGCCCCAAAGACAAATGTGAATTTGGAGACATTTGACTTTGGACTTAATATTTGATATTAATGAATTCTTGTTAGTCTTGTTAAGTGAGATACAGTGTGATGGTTATGTAAAAAAAATAAAAATGTGCTCACCAGGGAGCACTGTGTGCTGGATTCCTGATGAGTGAAATGATGAAATGACTTGAGGTGTTCTAGAAACACAGGGAAGAGGTTAACCATTGTGGATGCTGGATGCGGGATGAGTGGAGGTACTAATTACACTATTTGCTCTACGTTTTCAATGTGGGCAGATCACAAGGTATCGTGTTTAACATACTAAATTGCCCAACTTAGGAAATTATAGTTTCCAATGCCGGTAAGGGCACAGTGAAAACGACACACTTAGAACTCTTCTTTTTGCTGGACAGTGTGACGTGTAGGAGCTTAGCCAGTTCCCCAATGTGGGATCTTAGTTCCCCACCAGGGTTCAAACCTGTGCCTCCTGCTTTGGGAGCATGGAATCGTAACCATTGGAACACCAGAGAAGTCCCAAGATCTTTTTTTTTTCCCTCTGGCTGAGCTGCATAGCAAAGAATTGTTCATAAGAGCAAAAAAAAAAAAAAAAAAAACTGGGATATCAAGAAATGTCAATCTATATATGAAGAACAGTATAATATGCAATTATCTTGGCCTAATATTCCTACGTGTGTGAATTTTCCAAAAGAAAACACTGTCAGTGCACTGTTGCTTAATAGTGATGAATTGGAAATAATAACAGACTAGCTACTAAATATGGAGAAGACTTAATCTGCCAGGAGCTATGTTTAAGTGCTTCAAATACATTATTTTTCTTCAAATAATTCTCTAAGAATAAAGTATCATCATTGTTTCCAGCAAGATGGTTTAGCTGAGAATTGGCAGAGCAAGAAATCCAGGTCAGGCTGGCTCCAGGGTCCACGTTTTTACAACTCTGCACTAAGTTACCCTGGAATCCAAGTGTCAGACAACAGGAGATGTTTACTTAAATTAAAGAATATCCACTGATGACACTGTGTAAACATAAACAAGTATACCTGTGAAGTCAAGCAACATGAAAAATGCTTAATTAAACAAAAACCAAGATGAGGAATTCCCTGATCGTCCAGTCATTTAGGACTCTCTGCTCTGGGCCTGGGTTTGATCCCTGGTCAGGAAACTAAAATTCCACAACCGACATGGCACAGCCTCTGCATGCCTCCAACCAAAAAAAAAGAAAACACCACAGGATGAAAACCATTTATTAGGGTAGCTATGCAATATGTATAAACGTGGGAAAGGCTGGCAGGGAAAATACAAAAAAATGAAAATGGCTGCATCAGAAGGGAGGTTTCCTAATTATGAGTCATGAGGATATGTTATTTATATAATGAAAAAAAATGAAAAGGGAGGCCATTGAATTGAGGTGTCTAACACTGCAGAGAGAACCAAAGCATCTGGGTAATGGTGTTTCCATAAACATTGTAAACCATCAGTTTCTTGATGTACATTTTTTTCCCCCTTCCTCTTTGGATGTCTTCCAAAACTAAAAGAAGAAATATTCTTCTTCTCCTCCCCCAAATATTCTTCCAATGACCTGTACTAGGAATTCATCTAGTTTGATCAGAGAGCAAGAACTATTCCATAGTTTCCTTTTGCACTAGATGCCAAGTAAAATGTTATACTATCAGATGGATGTCTAAACATACCACAAGAGGAAAAACGACAACAGCTTAAACGAATCTACAAAGGATCGTTTCATAATGGAAGTGCCCTCTGAGTCTTGTGAAATTCTGTCACAGGTCACTTGTTATTAGCAAGACTCAGAAATACACCGGAAAGCAGGAGATCCCTTTCTCCATCTTACTACCATCCGGCCCAGGCAGATCCTCAAAATCCCAACCCGCATCTCAGCATCCTGGACCTACTCTCTTCATCCTCTCCCTCTCCTTCCCTGGAACAGACACATTTGCTGGGTTCCCAGAGACAAGTGCCCTGAGAGATTATGAACATCCAAGTTTGCTTTGGAATCTATAAAATGCTCTACAGGTGGGAGGTTATCCTGATTAAAAATCTGATCGGTGTTCTTGTGTGTTTCAGTGAGTCCCAGAGATGTTCCTTGGGGAGGGGAAAAAAACTACTAGCTAGATTCTGCATTCTTTTAACTGCCAGAAACAGGGTTGCCATTAATGTCCAACTTTTTCTAACAAAGCTTCTGCAACAGCCATGGAGATGATCATCCCCTGAAAAAGGTGCTCATCTGTAAGCCTGGCCATGTGATTGTCCGTGCGCCTACACGGTATTCGTCAGTACCTGTCACCAAGATAACAGCTTCATCTTGAACGGAGGAGGCAAGAATATTTCACAGAACGCCCTGCAACAGATTCCCCACAAAAGAGCTAAACAGAGAGAAAAGATCTTGGGGAAAAGAATGAAAACAGAATGAGTCAGCCAGCCAGCTGGAAGAGACCGTGCAAAAGGCAGCGACCCTTTAGGGAGTTAGTGCAACTTTTGGTGAAGATTATGGAAAAGCTACTGTTTCAAAGCCTTTGGACATCAGAGGAAAACACACAATAGAGAGTTTGCCGAACAGAGAGCTTTAAACAATTCAAGTTCAAACAAACAAAATTCCAGGAATAAGGAGAGGAAATTGCAAGGTGCTCTGCAAACTGCTGTAGTAAAGAAAAGCATGTTTAACTATTAAATGTCAGTGATAAAAAATGGAGATGCGGTGCGGTGCATCAGTACCGTGGAGTTTATTTTGGAGGGGGAAGGAGTGAGGACAAGAAATAATAATAGCAAGTCACTGGAATAATAAATGACAGTAAAACTGGCAGTTGGCCTGCTTTGATCACTTACTCGGGGCAGCGCTATGCTAAGCATTTTGTAAGCATCTTCTTTTATCCCCATTACACTCTGTATTAGCTCAGATCAGCTAGTGACCTCCTTTATAGATGGGGACCCTGAGGCTCAGACAGGCTCCACAACTTCTTCGAGGTCACAAAGCCAAGATTGTGATTCAAACTCAGATTTGCTTAAAAGCCCAGCGTTTGAACTATTCACACACAGGTATATAATTACCAGATCTCAAAGACCATCAATGTCATTTCTGAAGATTACTGGTAATTATAAAATGCAGAGCTGATGGCCAATACCATCAGTACCGTGGCTCCTTGCTTTCCTTCCCAGAGATAAAAATGGAAAGAATGAAATGCTATCCAGTTCATGTTAGCAATTGTGGATGTTTTCTGAGAAAGGTAGGAGGAAACTGGTTTGAAAAATCTAGGGGATTTTTCTTTCTTTGTGGTCTATCTCTATTACAAGCTAATTGTACACCAGGATTCTCAGAGTAAAACACTTTAGTGGCATCACTGCCTAAAGAATCTTCTAACAACCCAAGTATTCACCTGTAAAAGGGAATGAGGAAACCCTGTTAGGTAACAAGGTTGGGGTCACATGGCCAGCTGATAACTGAGCACTGTGAGGCTCACTTCTGACTCTACTACTCCTTTGCTCTAGGGCCCTGGGTGATGGACTCTTTCTGAGCCTCAGTTTCCTCTCCTGTAAAATGGGGCTAAGAACAGTACCTAAGGCTATGATAAGAACTGAACAGATGACGCATCGACAGGATGAGCCACCGTGCCAGACGCAACGTTAGGCAGTGTTTCAGTGCAATGAACCAAGTAGCCAGGCCATTTCGTTTACAAAGACTCCTGCATCCTGCCATAGTCCTCACAAGTTACGGACTGCTCAGGTGTAGAACGAGTAAATGACACTTGCCAAAGCACCCAGTTGAGAACCTCACCCTATTTGAGACCTTGTTCTTTCCCCAAACCGTAGTCCATGGTTGCGAGAAGGGAACACTTATCTATGCATGTTCCTTCCTGCTGGGTTTTGGGATTTGACAAACACTGATGACAGCGTGGTAGCTTTTTCAACAAATTCCATTAGAATCTCAGAAACCCATCCTCAGTAACAGTGACGCCATCTGTTTTTAATTTTGCAACGTCAGTGAGGATGGGCAAAAGCTATTGCTCTTATCACAAAACAGCAACTCAGGGAGCCTTCATTTTTATAGGCTTAACCGAGTCTAACTGCTCCATTCAAGACTCTCCTTGCTTGTGTTGCTCCTTTAAGAGCTTTGAGAACAAGTTCAGGCTCTAAAGCACTCTGGGGTTTTGACTCATTCAGCATCAGTTCATCCCTCTTCTTATAACAGTCCTTTTGGGAAACTGCTCCTCTCTCAGTGCTGGTGGTTTCAGTGGTACTGAGCCCACCATCAGTCCCCTTGGGAGTATGTGTAACTCAGCACTGGCCAAGTAGCAACTGACCCCTCTTTCTGGCCATAGTGATTGATTCAGAAAGGGGAAAGAAGAACCAGGCTTGGGATTTCTGCAGGAAGAACTAGGTAAGAGAGGACCTCTGAGCTACAAGTGGGGTAAGCTTGGAGCTGCTGGTGGCTCTCTTTCCACCAGGAGGGAAGACCATATCCAAGAATGAAGGCAACAGAGAGAAATAAAAGCTGGGAGATAAAGAGAGACAAATTCCTGGGGGAAAATAAGCACCTGGATCCAGCCACTCCTGAGGCCAATAAGCCATGGACTTTTCCATTATATAAGCAGAAATCTGCTTTTTGCTTAAAGGAATTTGAGTTGTGTTTCTGCCTCTTGGAGCTGGAAGAGTTTTGACTCAAAGACATACAGAAAGGCCTCTACCAAATAAATGAGTGCTTGTCCTCTTACTCCCTCGCATTATTCAGGATTTGTATTATATACCTAAGTCTTGCTTGCCTCCATGAGACTGTAAATTTCTTGACACTAGGAGACAAGTATGGTAAACTACCGATAAAGTGACATTTTTTGTCAAAACGAAACTTAGGTTGGCCAAACAATCACCCTTTAGTAATGACAAAGAAAGTAGAAAAAGGTTAAAGTTGTTCCATAGGTGAGCTTTGGAAATTGATGGCGTGAGGAGTTAGGGGTCTCATGAGTATCCAAAGCTACTGACACCTCCAATGCCTTCAGTTGTCTGAGTCTCCTATCACCTTGTACTTGGACCATCTTAGCAGATGAGAAAACCCCTACCAAAGCTGCAGGCTAGTCAGAGGTCTAATTGAACCGTGGACAACTTCCCACACTGATCACCTAAGACACTATTAAGCCTGCTTTATTTTGAAGGAGGATTCACCACCCCAAGTACTCTTCATACACAAACTCTGACTACATTTGGACAGGGAAATTCGTTTTAAAGTGTTTCTTAAAGTTTTTTTTTTTTTTCTTAACCCACATTTCACATTGTGTACCTGAATATAGATCAAAGATTTAAGTATAAATATGCAAAGCATAAAAGTACTAGAAGAAGATGGGCAAATTTCCTGGTGTAAAGATTTTTTTACTTTAAGTATGACTCCAAGTTCAGAAGAAAATATTTGGAGATCTTTTTATCATAAAATGGGCTTCCCCGGGGGGCTCAGCTGGTAAAGAATCCGCCTACAATATGGGAGACCAGGGTTTGATCTCTGGGTTGGGAAGAGCCGCTGGAGAAGAAAAAGGCTACCCACTCCAGTATTCTGGCCTGGAGAATTCCATAGACTGTACAGTCAGTCCATGGGGTCACAAAGAATCAGACACAACTGAGCGACTTTCACTTATATAAAAGGTAAAATTTAAAGTTTAAATTAAAAAAAAAAATAACACCCTTCTACATGGCAAACAAAAAAACAGAAACACCATAAACAAAGTCACAAAACAAAGGACAAAGTAGGAAAATATATTCATAACTTATAGCAGAAAACTCTAATCTGCATAATATGTGAAGACCTCCTAGAAAATAGCAAGAGGCTCAAGACCAACAACCATCTCTGTATGTTTGGCATGAAAACACTCACAAGGAGCTAAGCTGCTTATGATGCACGAGTGTTTTAAGAGCTAGTGGGGTGAGTCAGGGCTTGGACTTGGTGCTCCAGGTTCAAGTCCCAGCTCTGCCACTTTCTCGTCTGTGACTTGGGCAAGCTGTTTCCAACTGTGGATTCAGGGATTAAACTCATGTCAATACGCTCTGTGACTACCTGTCACATAGTAAGTGCTCAATAAATGTGAGCTGTTAATATCCAAGTAGAGATTTTACAACTGAGAACATAACTTAACCTCAAGATCTTGCAGATATTCAGAACGTAAGGTCCACGTGACACACAGCTAACAAAACAAACATCAACATCATTATTCACTTAATACGAGCCTACTCTTTTCTATCTTACAAACATGGCTGTACTTACAGCAATCTGCCTAACTTAAAAGCTAAGAAACAAGTTGTCCAACTAAGCAGGTGCGGAAAAAGATATTCAGAGCCCCCAAAGTTCTAAAAATTAAAGCCCTCAGTGATAAGAACAGACTCTGGCCCAGGGGTAAAAGCTTCTACTTCCGGAAGCTTGTTTCTGAGCGGGAGGGAGAAGGCCCATACTGGGTTTTTAGCACACCTTTCCCATGCACTGCTGCTTACTGCTCAGAAGACAGAAGGTTTAAAGAGGCCCTTTCATGGTTGCGGTGAAGGGGTGCACACACCGCTGTTTCTCTGGGGCAGACTTCTGCATGGGTGCAGGTGCCATCTGCCTGGGGCCAGGAAGGACACATTTACAGCGAGCAGGGAATGTGAGCTCTTGGGCAATCTGTGTGCGGTCTGGGTAAGTGTACACCTCAGGGTCCTTGCCACCTCCCAGAGACTGGTCCTCTGGTTCCAGCAGCCTGACCAAGGCATGACGGGAACAACAATGCCCCTGCCTTTGGCTCAGGTTGTTCAAAGACCACAGCCGCCTACTCAGGGAGCCCTAGTTACACCTGAGGCCCCACTGCTGAAAAAAGGTCTGCCTAATATGGAGAAATGAAAGCCTCCCTCTACAAGGAGATGTCTCTCGAATAACAATTCTGCTAACTCCCACACAGACACAGCTTTTCAAAACAAGCACAGAGCCCCACACCTTTTTCTAAGGAAATCCCAGTGCATACTTTCTTGCCTTTACATCTTTGGAATGCTGATTTAAACACTGGCAGCTAAAACAGTCTAACAAACAGTGGGGCTGTCTTGTCTCCCTGGAAGTGTTGATTTTCGGAGGTCAAGAAGCCCACTCACCACCCCTTGATGGATTCCATAAAGAGGGACTTGTTTCTAACCTCTAATGAGGATTTCCACAGAATGTTTGGATTTTAGCAATAGTCAGCAAACTTCTATCAAGAATAGGGCCATCTACCAGTTTTCAAAGAACAGCAATGGTGTTTATGGTTTACTCTCTGGCAGGAATATTATAGTACTTTACAATGTCTGTAAGGAAGGTACAGTACAGATCCCCCCTGCATTTTACAGAGAGGGTAACTGAAATACAGAGAGGATGTGTAATTTACTCAAGGTCACAATGTTTACAAATGGCAGGAAAAGTAAAAGTGAAAATGTTGGTTGCTCAGTCATGTCTGACTCCTTGCAACCCCACGGACTGTAGCCCATGAGGCTCCTCTCTGCATGGAACTCTCCAGGCAAGAATGCTGCAGTGGGTTGCCATTTCCTTCTCCATGGGATCTACCCAACCCAGGGATTTAACCCTGGCTTCAATCCTGGTCGCCTGCGTTGCAGGCGGATTCTTTACCGCCTGAGCCACCAGCTAGAGTTTAACTCAAAGTAGTGTGGTTTGAGTCTATACTCTGAACCATAATGCTACACTGCCTCTCAGGATGGTCATGGTGGTGGTGGAGGGACGGTAACAATAATGACGAGGATACTACGTCCCTGGCCCCATGCCGAGCATTTCCCATACATCACCGCTGTAACTCCAATCTTCCAGCAAGTCCCGTCAGCATCGCCACATCTGCAAACTTCTCCCCATCTCCCACCACTATCCCAGCCATCATCTCTCACTTGGACTACTGCAGAAGTCCACTCAATGTTCTCCCAGTTGCAAATCTTGTCTCTACAACCTCACTGCACCATGAAAAAGAGAAATGGACCACAAAGGCTCAGCACCATGCTTTCGATGTGTGGTGCTGGAGAAGACTCTTGAAAGTTCTATGAACAGCAAGGAGATCAAACCTGTCAACCCTAGAGTAAATCAACCCTGAATACTCAATGGAAGGGAAGTTGCTGAAACTGAAGCTCCAATACTTCAGCCACCTGATGTGAAGAGCCGACTCACTGAAAAAGACCCTGATGCTGGGAAAGACTGAAGGCAAAAGGAGAAGGGGGGCGGCAGAAGATGAGATGGTTAGATAGCATCATTGACTCAATGGATATGAGTTTGAGCAAACTCCGGGAGACAGTGAAGGACAGGGAAGCCTGGCATGCTGCACTCCATGGGTCGCAGAGAGTTGGACACGACTTAGCAATGAACAGCAACAGACAGCAGAAGGATTGTTTAAATAGTCCTCTCAAATCACAACACTCACTGCATGCCTAAATTCTCCAGTGGTTTTACTGCACTTAGACTTAAATCCCAATTCCTTGCCACGAATGATGAGGCCCTGAGGGATCTGACCTGTGTCCACCTGTCAGACTTCCTCCTCCTGAGTCTCTCCTCCTCATCCATGGGGCTCCGTAGGGCCTCCTTTCTGTCCTGCTGCCATGCCAGGACATTTTTACTGGCTATGTCCTCTGCCGCCAGATCTCTGCAGGACTGGCTTCTTTTGGTCACAGAGGCATCAGCTCACAAGGCTGGTCCTTAGAAGGGCCTTTCTTGATCTCCCACCTATGTGAGATCCCCAACCCCCATCTCTCTCCCTCCCCGCCTGACCTGGCATCTCAGAACCAACTGCATCTCTGCTGATGTACTGTTATTTACCATTTCCCATCTAAGCTACAACTCTGTGCAGGCAGAGATTCTTCTCCCTCATGTTTGCTGTTTTCTCATCAGCACGTCAAACAGTGCCCAGCACTGAATGGAGCCCAGTAAAAGTTTATTCATGAAATAACTGAGTCGTCTCATTTATTCTTCTGTGACCCTGACTTTCCACACCATTTCTCTGCATTTCAGTGTCAATCTCTTTTTAAAATAAGAAGATCAGAAGATCTCCCATGTCTCTTACCTGCCTACCAAACCTATCTGGGCTCAAGAGCCCATGGTCCTAACCACTATACCAGAGCCTGGCAAACTGCCTGTAAAGGGCAGATAATTATTTAGGCGCTGTGGGCCATGTAGCCTCTGTTGCAGCTATTCAATGCTGCTGCTGCAGTGCAGAACAGACAGACAGTGAGAATGCGGTTGCGTTCCAGTAAAACAGACAGGCAGCAGGCCAGCAGAGCTGGCCCCAGCTTGAAGATACCTGCACTAAACCATCAGGGAAGAAGCCTGTAGTCTTCATCTATCATTCAGTGACTCAATGGACATGAATCTGAGCAAACTCCAGGAGTTAGTGGAGGACAGAGGAGCCTGGCGGACTGTAGTCCATGAGGTTCCAGGGAGTCAGACATGACTTAGCGACTGAACAATACCACCAATCAGATAAGAAGATCTTATCTCCAGAACACGGGTTTATATATTCAGAAGACATATCAGTGTTTTAACAAAGGTTCATGTCTATCCATGCAACAGCATTAACCAGTTATTATATTCATAGAAGCAGAAATGGACACCCTTCTGCTTTTTCTGGACCTAACCTGAGCAATCTTTAGGTGAGCCTGGTGGCAGGGGGCTCTCTAACAAGAGGAAAGATTTGCATCTAGGACCAGGGAGGAGTCAGGACAGACGTCTGCTGATGAGTCACTGGGGAATCAAGAAACTTGCTTTTCTTACTAAATTAGGAGTATACTGACACCTTTGGTTAAGAGGGGCCAGTGGAGACTGTGGAAAGAATGCACAAACTAGAGCTCCAGGGTCCAAGGGGGTCTTAGGAGGCAGGCGGAGGTCTGAGTTAGACAAGAAGGCGACTCTTCTTGTGTTACGCCCACTCCACTGGGCCTTTAGAATGGGGTTTCATTCTTTTTTTAAAAGCACTTTAAATTAATCAAAGCAACTGCTATGGGTAATATATAATGAATGTTGATATCCCCACCATCCAAAACTATGAACTCAATTTTTTGTTAAATGTGCTTCTAGCACTTTTTTTTAACAGATAAGAGAAACAAAACATTACTATAATACCTAACATCTCTTTTCCCCACAACCACAGTCCCATATCCTAACTCAGCTCTCCCCACCAAGTGGCAACTGTTGTCATGGATTGGATATATATCCCACCAGTCCACTTATCATTACAAAAAATGTTTTAACTGAATTAAAATTCACCATTTTACCCATTTTAAAACATGTGATTCCACTGTGATCAGTATATTTACAATGTCATGCAACCACCACTACTGTCTAATTCCAGAACATTTCTATCACCCAGAGGAAATCCTGTACCTCCCAAATCTGTACCACTTTATAGACAGACTTTTTGCCAATGCTGGACATTTCATATACAATGGAAACATACTNCCATTTTAAAACATGTGATTCCACTGTGATCAGTATATTTACAATGTCATGCAACCACCACTACTGTCTAATTCCAGAACATTTCTATCACCCAGAGGAAATCCTGTACCTCCCAAATCTGTACCACTTTATAGACAGACTTTTTGCCAATGCTGGACATTTCATATACAATGGAAACATACTATATGTGATCTTTTGTAGCTGGCTTCTTTCACTTAATGTTTCTAAGTTTCATCCGTGTTGTTCACTTCAGTTCAGTTCAGTCGCTCAGTCGTGTCCGACTCTCTGCAACCCCATGAATCACAGCACGCCAGGCCNTGAATTTGGCAATAAGCAGCTCATGATCTGAGCCACAGTCAGCTCCTGGTCTTGTTTTTGTTGACTGTATAGAGCTTCTCCATCTTTGGCTGCAAAGAATATAATCAATCTGATTTTGGTGTTGCCCATCTGGTGATGTCCATGTGTAGAGTCTTCTCTTGTGTTATTCATGCCTTGTTCTGGCTGAATAATATGCAATTGTTTGAATATACCACATTTTGATTATTCATACCTCTGCTGATGGACATTTGAGTTGCTACTCTTTTTGGCTACTATGCACAGTGCTACTAAGAAAATTCATATGAAAGTCTTTGAGTACCTGTTTTCAATTCTTTTGGGTAAAAACAATTTTACTTAAAGGAGTAGAATTGCTGGATAAATTGGTAAGCCTATACCTTCTGAGGAACTGTCAACTCTTTTCCACAGTGGTGTACCATTTTACATTCCCACCAGCAGAGTATGAGGGTTTCAGTTTCTCCACATCTTCACCAATGTTTGTTATTTTCAAACCTTTTTTTTTTTTTAATGCATGGATGTGAAATAGTATATTATTGTGATTTTTATTTGCATCTCCCTATTTGAGCATCTTTTTACGTTCTTATTGGCTATTTGGAGACCTTGACCACTTTTTTAAAAATTCCAGGCACCCACAAATAATGTATATTATTGTTTTCTAATTGTAAATCTAAATCTTTCCCCACTTAGCGTTGTTTTTGAGCTCCCTCCATGTTATTTTGTATAGATCTAGATCAAAGCTTAATTGGATTTGGCCTACCCTATACCACATTTTACTTGTTCTCGTATTTATGGAGAGTTAGACTTTTCTTTCTTTTCTTTCCTTTTCTTACTGTTACGTTACAAAAAGCATTGCCTTTCACTTCTCTGTACATGCCTCCTTTTGCACTCCTGGGATTGATTTTCTAAAGGTTCAAATGTAGATTGTAGGATGTGCACATTTACAATCTTACCAGATGCTTACTTTCTTTTTAAACATGAATTTGGAAAACCAAATGCAACTTTGGATCACATTTCAGGAGGCTCCTCAGCCTCCAGTGTACATCATACTTGCATGTTCCTCAAGTGAAATGAATGCACACTTTTTTCTGAAATTTTCCATATTCTTAAGTGCATTGCAAGCATTCTGATCAGAGGGTAGTATAGTGAAACAATTCTTTTGCATCATAACTGTCAGAGTAGTGGCTTCCAAAGTGTGTTTCCTCTAGCATTGGTCTCACCCAGGAACTTGTTAGGAAAGCAAATTCTTGAGACTCATCCCAGACCTGAGTCAGAAACCCTGCAAGTCCTCCAGGTGATGCCGACTGCAGTTAAAATGTGAGACCCACTGTATCAGTACTTTCCTATTGTGCAGGTTTGAAGCAGAGGAAAAGGACCAGTAACCTAATCATGATGCTACAGTAAACAGGCTAAGAAAGGAGTGAGCACTTTAGTATAATGGAGTCTAGAAGATCATGAAAGACAGCACGGGACACAGGGATGGAATGTGACTTTAAGACAGAGAGAGAAGCATTCAGGGTCTGATCCTACAGGGCGGGAGTCCCTGGCAAAACCCTCAACCTGCCTGGGTCTTCCCATATAGGATGTGTGAGGGTTACAAGAAGTGTTACATGAAAGGTCACACATTTTGTGATTCCATTTATAGGAAATATACAGGAAAAGTAGACCCATAGGGACAGAAAACAGATTAGTGGTTGGGTTGCCAGGGGCTGAGAAGGGGGAGATGGGGGCAGATGGAATAATTGCTTAATGGGCCCGGGGTTTCTCTTTAGGCTGATGGAAATATTTTGAACACTAGTTAGAGGCAGTGGTTTCATAATATCGTGACTGTATTAAATGCCACAGAACTGTACACTTTAGTTAATTGTATGTTATGTGATTTTTACCAGAATTGAATAGAAAAAGAGATGTTATATAGGGAATGCTTCACACAGCACTGGGTGTGAAGTGAAAAGTAGTTATCATTATTGAAAAAGTTGAAGTTTCCAATAAAAACTGGAAGCAGACTATACGTTCAATAGTGGATCAATTCAGGATTAATAGTGGATTAATTCAGTAAAGCTATGTCCCAATTAAACAATTCCATACTACATTAAGAATGATAAGGTCCAGATATATGTAAGAACAAGTGCAATGGTCTTGTGTACCAGACAGGAAGACAAGCCACAAAACAGTATCTGTGTATCACATCGCTCTATTTGCAAATATACATAATTATACATTTAGAAAAGCTTTCTGTCAACATATGAAGAATAGCTCTTTCCCAGAAGTAAAATTATGATACAATAATCTTTTTTATGTTTACCTTTATCTTATAATTTTCTACAACATCCTTGTAATGCCAGTACAATAAAGATATTAAAGTTTGAAAGACGTGAAAAATAGACATGTTGAGATACTTTTCATTTAAAGGCTGACTGTAAAGAATTCTTACCTAAGAGTATGATGACTACTGATTTACTAAATTATTTGGTTCTGTGTTCACAATTTTAACATTAGGTTTCTTAAAACAGATGTTCACCCATACTTCATGCATTAAAATGAAATAAAAGACATGGAAATGTTACATAAAAGCATTAGTTCAGAGTAAGATTTAATTAATTGCTACTTGTCCTTCCAAGGGTCTCAGCCACATGGAAGGACCATATTGTTCCCTTGAAAGAACAATTAAGCTATAGCAGAAAGGCTTAAATGCACAAACCCTCTCCCTTCTTTTCTTACACAAAGAAAATGACCTGCGAAGTTCAGCACCTCCCAGGCCAGATGACTAAAATGGGGCCTCATAAAGTGCCCTGTGGCTGAGTCACCCACAGTTCCCTCCTGACCTCTGGGGAAAAGAGGACAGAGGAACTGAACCACACACCTCCATGAGGACTTCTGTGCAAAGATTTCTGAGGGTCAAGAAATGACTGAAGTCCGTGTTTCCCCAGGTTCCCCAAAGGAAAGAATATCACATCTCTTAGAAAAACTTCTGGTATTAAGCAGCAGTGTTTCTGCAGCCGAAATCACCTTTGTGATAGTTTAGCAAGCAAAGCTATGTATTTACATCTGATTGTGCAAGCTGATATATCACTTTTCCTTGTCCTCTCCCTGCATCTTCTGTGCTTAAGAAATAACACCTGATAACTGCACAAGGCCAACCTAGCAATTTTAGGAAGAAATAGGTTAAAAAACAGATGTTTGTTTTTGGTCAGTAGTTGATGAAAAATTTCTAAAGGGAAAAAGGGGAAGGAAGCATTCTTCAGAATGCTTTTTTTTTTTAAAGTATTCTTTCATATTTTGTGCACAGAAATGTTACACAAACTTCTATTTCCCACTATTTTTGTGGGGGGTGGAAATTGGAACAGTTGGCATTTTAAATTAAAAGTTGAGAAGCATTATAAATCCCATTATAAGATTATTCTAATTAGTTGTGCTGTACATTCATTTATTGATTCAGTTCATTCAGGGATTTATTTATTTGCTAATTCCTTCACTTAAGTGAAGTCACTCAGTTGTGTCCAACTCTTTGCGACCCCATGGACTAGAGCCTACCAGGCTCCTCTGTCCATGGGATTCTCCAGGCAAGAGTTCTGGAGTAGGGTGGCATTGCCTTCTCCACCAGAGTCCCTACATGGACTCAACACAGACGCAGGGAAACAAAAGTGATTTCAGCCCATTCTTGTTTTGACCTATTCTGAATGATCCAAACCAGTCCTGAAGACACTTAAAATACAGACAGAGAAGATATAAATAGACAATTGTGTAAAGACCAACAATGATGTGAAAGAATCAGTCTCCAGGATATGATTTTTACTTCACTCACTCCCAGAAGGCCCATCCTCTAAATATTCAACATGTATTCAGGCTTTCAGAGCCTGCAGAAAGTGTACTTTATTTTTAATAAATAGTTTCCTAAAGAAAGTGAAGAGTCACCATCAGAATCAGAAGGTTCAGAAAGTTTATTTTTTTACCTTTTGAAAAGACTAGTCCTAAGTGGTTGATTAAAAAGAATGGAGGCGCCTATAACTCAGAAAAGTGTCTAACTAAAAGAGACCTCCTTTAAAAAGAAGGAGAGGGGCAAGCAAAGAATCCAGATGTTTTCCTGCTTTGCTACCACACTCTGAACAGAGCACTGTCAGTTGAGTTCACAGGGAAATCACACGCTTTCTTCCTTGGTCCAGCATTAGTGCCAAAGTCCCACCAGCTGAGCTAATTGGAATTGACTGCTCAATGGAACAAGTCTTCCATTTTTAACTGGCTAGAAAACTTGCCAAAAAGTTTTGCCTGACAGTCCACCAGGCAGAGAACACGAGGAAAAAGATGGTCCAGTGATGACCAATGGGAATCAAAGAGGAAGACTATTCATTAAAGAGGCTATTTTGTGAAGCCACCTGAAGTTGCAGGGCAAGGAAGTGCTGTGGGGGGCAGAGCCTGTGGTAGCCTGTCCCTCATAAACCCCAGACTCCAAAGCCATCACCTCCAGTGGCTGAGCAAACTGCAGCACGTCTTGACAAACACTCTCCTTCCAGGAGTTAAGAAGTCACTTGAAAAGGCTTGCTTGTAAGTACTGACCTTCTGAATTCACCCCAGCATGAACACTCGACTTGTGATTATGGTCAAAGCAGAGCTGATTCCTCTGCTGTTGTGCATGCACAGCCTGGCAAACAACCTCATTCTGGAACTGTAGGATTACAAGCTCCCTTCAGCAGCCAGGAAACCACGTATTTTTCTAACTGCATGTAACTCTGCTAACTGCAAGAACAGTTATTAAAAGCCAAGTTTTTTAATGTTTAAAAAAATTTTAAACTGAGGGGTAATTGCTTACAATGTTTTGTTGGTTTCTGCCGACCAACAATGCAAGTTGTCATAACTATATATGTGTGTATGTGTGTGTATCCCTTCCCCTTGAACCTCCCTCCCACTCCTCAGTTCCATCCCTCCAGCTTTTCACACTACCATGTGTAAAACAGATAGCTCATGGGAAGCTGCTATATAACAGAGAGCCCAGTCTGGTGCCATGTACTATGTTTTGACTCAATAGTTTCACTCCTGGGAAGACAGTCTCTTGGACATGTGCAAAAGTGTAGCTAAGACTGTTCTTCCTAGAACTATTCATAAGAATATATATATATATATAAACACCCTAAGCATTTTATAAGTGATAAGTATAGCTACATACAGAATATTATGCTGCCTTTCAAAATAATGATTTAGAAAAAAAAATGTATTAATTTAAATATATTGGTAGAGCAGACCAGTAACTGAACTTTTTGGTAAAAATTTCTACATAAGACAGGTTTTTGTTGTTTGGTTACTATGTTTGACTCTTTGCAACCCCATGGAGTGTAGCTCACCAGGCTTCTCTGTTCATGGGATTTCCAAGACAAGAACACTGGAGTGGGTTGCCATTTCCTTCTCCAGAGGATCTTTCTAATCCAGGGATCAAACCTGTGTCTCCTACATTGGCAGGTGGATTCTTTACCACTGAGCCACCAGGGACCTAACACAAGTAGTCTTGTCTTAGGATTTTAGCTATTAAAATCTAGATTCTATTTCTTATATTATCACTGAATTTTTACACTGTTACTTACCAAAATCTGGTGAATAATAGGGAAATAATAAAAAGGCTTCTGGAAAAATATCATAAAATCCATACAGTAATACAGCCCATGTATTTTCTTTACAGGTATTTTGCCTTCCATAATTCTAAGAAGCCCTGTTTCATGATGATAAAACCTTAACAGGTTAGCAGTTCAAGTGTCGATGTGATATGAGGTGAAGGTCTGCCACAAACAAAAATGCTGATGGTAGAGAAAAGTAACAGCTGGCAGCTTGGTAATGTAAGGGGAACTAGAAAAAAGTGTGATGATCTGAACTGAGGACTCAGAAAGCACAAATTCCTGAGGTCAAACAGCCCTAAACATCAATGCAATATAGCAAAGCATAATGGTTAATGACCATCTGAGGACGGCAGATGATAATGTGTATAACCTGTTACAAGGCAGGAGAACATAATATCTGCTTACGTAACTAGATATATTTGTGTATTTGCACATACACATTTTAAAAGTAGGAGGTTTTATATACATTTATTTTTGGTGTATGTGTGTGTGTGATTTAATGTTGTTGTTGTTTTAACTTTGGTTTTTAAAGAGGCCTGTGTAGTGAAATCCAAAACCAGTGCAGTTTTGTTAGTAGTACTACACCAATGTTACTTTCCTGATTTTGACCAACTTGCCATAGTGACTATGACATATTATCAAGGGAAGCTGAGAGTGAGATATAAAGGAACTCTCTGCAATATACTACTTCTGTAAATCTAAAACCAATTCAAAATGGGAGTTTATGAAACATATGAAAGCAAACCAAGGAGAATGAGGGCTTGGGTACTTAAACATGCTTTCCACACCGTGTACCCCCACCTCACATCTCAAGGAGTCTGATAGCTGAGCTTTTATTGACTGGGTTTGCCAAGCATCAACAGTGCCCTTAGAAGGCCACCTTCCTGTAGAATCTGACAGCTCTCTACCCTCCTGAGAAAGAGTAGTGTGGCCTGGTCCCTAGGTCTGCAAACTCTGGTACAGCCCCGCAGGATGCGAAGCTCTGAGGACAGGAAGTGTTTCATCTGACAGGAAGCCCCTTGGGGATGACTTAACCAGCAAATCCCAGGCATTATCTCATCTTGGCAGTGTGTCATCCTCTGCATTTTCCCTCAAGCTACTAAGAGGAAATAGGGGCTGAGACACAGTTCTAGCAGCCCACCTCATTTTGAAGCAGATATTTTTAGCACTTTGAGGCAAAGAGGTTACTTTTAAAGACTATCCCAGACATTCTATAAAGGTGAGGTGGAGACAGCCTGCTACACTCTAATGAAAAGCCTATGCTGTGCTCAGTAGAGCCAGCCAATAATGTCACAAACAGGAAAAAACACTGTTTCAGGGGGCTGTAAATATTTACTGTGTCTGATGGTGTATTTACTATTCAATGATCAAGCAAAACAAATGTTCTAGGACAAGGCACAGTCTGTGTTTCTATAGGTTCACAGTATTTCAAAGCTGGAAAGAAGCAGAGATGCTGTCCACTTCCCATGTTCTACAGACAAGAAGGTTGAGGCTCCAAGTATACCCCTATCAAACGTCTCCTTTTCAAAGTATCACTAATACCACACACATTCCCAGAGGCACAGTTCATTGTTTACGCATTTGTCTCTCACATGATTAGAAGTGTCTATTTGCTGAGGGACTTGGCCCAGGGAGCATCATAAGTTTTCAGTAAAAGTTTGAGACACCAGAATGGAAGGCCAGCTCTGCCCTGACTCATGTTCCCTGGTACCCCTTCCCTGCTCCTAATTTTAAAACCGAGAAGACAAATCCCACTTCTGAAAGGCTGACAGAGAAGCCAGGGGCACACTGGAAATTCACTTCCTGTCATCTTACAAAAGTAATCCTATGTATTCAAACTGCTTAAAAATTATTTTTTCACTTATTTCATAAAATATTAACACGTTTTCCCTTTTTTTTTTAAAGGTAAGAACTTCTAGGGTGCTGCTATATTAAGTTTCACGGGTAGCAAGATTTACTGAGATAGAAAAGGTTTTCAAAAATGGTAAGATGGAAGGAAAGCGAAAGGTCCCATTTATTAGCCTAAACACACAGTTAAGCCAAAGAAAGCCTTTGCTCTCAGAATACACCTGCCTGATCTAAAGAATGTTTACATTAGCATGCCAGGACATAAAACTGCTTCTCTTCTCTTCATCTCCAAAACATGAGTACCTCAGCTCCTTACCTGTGCTAATCACATTCAGAGTAAAACAGAATGGCACATTAAGACCACTGGATACGCTCACTTGGCATCTCAAGGTAACAGTGAGAAGAAGGTTCAACCTTGGCTTCAGTCTTTGCCTGCAGTAGCAGAGGCAACAGCTGAAAAAGCTCAGTTGACCCCTCCAGGTAAATCCAGCAGAAACTCTACACAAGTGACAAGGAGAATGTGGCTGCTTCCTAACAGGTAGACTTCCCGAACTGGATCACCTTCTCAGCTATGGCACACTCCTGCTGTGTGATGAGATCTTTAAAAGGCCTCCACTTAGGCAGAACTTACCCAGTTAGTTGCCATCAATTCTGCACGATTCATACTGTCTCACTTGCTCCATCAAGGCCACTATTTAAATGCCAAGTGGCTGAGTTCACATTTCTAACTACCAAGTTAACTAGCAAGCACTACAGCCAGAACAGAAGTATTTGATACAAAATTTAAACATAAGCACCCACAATCTGATGAGATGTTTCTAAGGCTTTAGTTACATAGTTTCATGCTAGAGACTTCACCCCCACAAAGACTGTTTAATAAAAATTCTTGGGTCTAATTTCTATGCATTTCAGAGTAGCTATGTAATCACTGTGTTTTGCCTTTTTCGGCCATCGGATTGATTTGAAATAGGTAATTTTATGAATTATAGCCAAATGACCAAAACAAAAAGAAGACCCAATAGCTTAGGGGGGAACACCCCCCACCCCCACTCACACACACAAATTTCTAAAACAAGAAGTTGAACACTGAACCATCACCCAAGGATGACAACATCTTTTACAGATGTTACGTTCAATCAAGATCTGACCACTTGTTTTAAAAGACCTTTTTCTTTCATTAACAATTTAATACACATTATGCTTTGGAGACATTAGCTCAGATAATCCTAACAACTGCCCCATGAGGTAGGAACTACTAGTAAGCCCACTTCAAGGTGGGAAATTGATGCTAAGAAGGTTAGGCCCCCAGGTTACTTAGTTGTGGAGACAATATTTTAACCCAGTTCTTCCCCAAAGCCCAAGCTCATCACACTTCCAGCAGTGTTTCCCCAAGCATGGCCCATGCACCACGAGTAGAGATTTTAAGATGAACATGGATAAATAAGTTTTTATTTCACTAGTTACTTTTAATAGTTTATATTTATTTATTTTAATGTGGATGAAGAAAAAAAAAATCACTCAACTACCTGGTCTAATTTGAATCTTATTGCTGAGGACTTGGCTAATTCAGCATCAGTAACACACTTTGCAAAAACCAGAAAAATACTCAAGAATTGTCAAGCCATTTTTCCTAGGAGTTAGATGATCTGGCACACCAAGGGATGAAGTCTATACCAGTCTCATTAGACCCAACAGAGTGAAACAGCCTAGACATTAAAGATTCCCAGTAGATGCCTAGACTCCAATGCTTTGACCTTCAGAGAGGTGTTCTTTTTTCCTTACCCCTTTCTTCTCCATCACCTAACTCCCTTGTCTCTCTCCTCCTCTCCCGTTGTCCCTCTGACACCCTTCTGGCCCCAGAAGATTACCCGACGTGAGGTGAAGTGATGAAGAATAGAGACGTCTGGAAGGAAACAGACCTGCTCACTCATCTCTCTGTCCCCCAACATGGCTTATCACAGAACTCTCCCTAGGGTGGCCATAGCTGACTCCTGAGCAAGTACCTTATTCAGACAAAGGCCAGACATCAAAGTCCTAGCTGATTTAGAAACCTCTGGGGGGGGAAGTTTTCTTGGTGACATGGTATTTTTAGTTCATCCTTTTTCTTTATTGTTGAAATGACTTATAAATAACTGCAAGTTTTGGCTGTGGCTATTCAGGAGGTGGGCTGACTTTGTGTTACATATTTTACTTTTCTAAAAAGTAACTTCTAATTACACAAGTAACACATGAATATGTTCTCTTTGTAAACACTTAACATTTTAAATATTTAAGTTCCTTCAGACTGCCACATGGCCAGTACCACACCCCATCTCAGAGGGAATCTTAGTAAATTTAGGGTGTTATTGTTTCAGACTGCTTTCAATGCAGCTGTGTATCTTTGAAAAATAAATAATTCCTTTTTACGTAGTTCAGTATAGCACACCAAATTTCTGTTCCTTGTTTTTTAAAATCTAACACTATATCTTCCCCATCTTTTCATCTTAGGCCTATCTCACTTTTTTCTCTTTCTTCTCTCTCTTTTTTTAACCACTCTATTGTATTCCATACTGTGGATATATATTTTGTATTTTAGACAGTGAAAACCAATCTTTGGTTTTCTATAACACTTTTTCTTTGTGAGAGATGGCACACAAGTTGAAACACCCCTTTAAGTTTTGCCCTTTCTGGGCTTCTGGAAGGCTGCCACTGATTTCAGTAAAAATACAATGCTTGAATGGCAATCTGAGTGAGGGATCAACCGTAGTTCCATAATTCCTGGTGCAATGACTCCAGGCAGAATCCCAACTCATAGATGTGTGGCCTTGGACTTATTAAGCAACATCTCTGAATCTCAGGCTCATCATGTATAAAATGAAGGTAATATTTACCTTTCAAGGTCAATGTCAAGACTGTGAAAGAAAAGGAAATGAAGACAAGAGGCAAGTACCTGACACATGGTAGGCATTTAGTGCATGACAGTTATTTAAGGCTCATGGTGCAGTTACACTCAGGGGTGCAGGATGCAAATCAATTTCCACTGTGTAAGATTTCCAATTTATATTAAAAAAACATTATTGGATCCTCTTGGAACATCTTGTTAGTATGGATGTGGCCTCTTGTAGATTTATAGGTAGGGAAATTGAGAGAGAGAGATGCTCAAGGTAGATCCATTATGGTACCCGGATTAGCTTTTCTAAGAGCCATTAAGCTCCACATCTATGATTTATCATTAAATTAATAAGAAAAATGCTTGGAGTTGCTACTAAAACCTTCTAAGTATGCTGTAAGACATCATGCCTGCCTCAAATGACTCTTATTCAAATCAACTGAGCTGAACAAGTTAAATTAAAATCAACCTGAAGGAACAAAATCTTTCAGGCAAAGAATATTTAATGAAACAAAACAAAGCAAAATAGGAATTGGAAAATAAAACCAGTACAAACTGCTGCTGCCACCAGGATTCCAGCACATAGAAAATGGATCAGATTTTTGCCTTAACCCTGTAGAGGGGCTAAAATAATCAGCCTGACAGTGGATCAATTTCCCACCATTACATGGACTAAGAGGAAAACAGAGCAGTTTGTGGTAGCAACAATTTTTCTGGGAGCCCTATAGACTATGGTCTTCTTCATCCTCATACTTATTCCATCACCTCTACCAAGTCACTGAACATCATGGCAGATAGCCTGTTAGGGTGGCGCCCATGACCCCTGCCTCCTGGTGTTCATGCCCTTGGAGACCTCCTGCCCTTGAGCATATGCTGGCCTAGGCATTTGCCTCTAGCCTCATATAATGCGGCAGAGTGACAGGGTATGCATGACTATGCCTGTGTACTTGATTGCATAAGATTCTAACATCCATATTTTAAGGAGGTTCTCTCCTTTGCATAGAAGAAAGAAGAGGTCCTGTTGGGAGACCCACATGGCAAGGAGTTAAGGGCAGCTTCTAGGAGCTGAGGGCAGCCTCCACCAATCACCAACAAGGAGCCTTCAGTCCTGCAACCACAAGGAACTGAATGTTACCAACACAGTATGAGTTTGGAAGCAGATTCTTGCCCCAGTCACACCGCAGATGAGGCCACAGCCCTGGCCAACACCTTGATTAAAGCCTTGTGAGACCTACAGTAGAGGACCAGCTTAGGCAAGTTGGACTACTGACCCATAAAAACTGTAAAATAATAAACCTGTGTTGTTTGAAGCTATTGAACTTGTGATAACACTATTATGGTGGATAGTAGCTAAGTCATGTCCAACTCTTGCAACCCCATGGACTATAGCCTGCCAGGCTCCTCTGTCCATGGGATTTCCCAAACATGAATACTGCAGTGGGTTGCCATTTCCTTCTCCAGGGGATCTTCTCAACCCAGGGATCGAACCCAGGCCCCCTGCATCGTAGGCAGATATTCCTGCATCGCAGGAGGATTCTTTACTGACTGAACCACAAGGGAAGCCAACATTGTTATAGATAACTAATATATCATGTTTGCTTCCATTTTTCCATCTGAACCAAGGAAAGAAATCATATATATCCCAGTCTGACCAGTAATGAGAGAGCAAAAATCTACAGCAGCATTGGGCTACCAGGTCTATTTGATGATGCCTGAACTAAAATGGGCCTTATTCCCAAAACTGGTGCTATATTTTGTGTTTCTTTGTTCACTGACTTTTCCTTTTCTGTTCACAGTGAAAGAGAACAACATCCACTTAACATATAATAGAACTCCACAAGCAGATGATCTTCCTGGGAAATTTCCCTGACTTCTTAATTGATTTACCAGGTGCCAGGCCCTGACTTCACTAACCCACTCTCTCAGTTCTTGACCTTCTGAAAAGACCATTCCAATCATATCACATCCCTTTTCCAAAACCTCCACTTCCTGGAGAATTACAGCCAAAATCTTTAGCAAGGCCCCAAGGCCGGGTTTGTTGAGTGAATAAAGAAATGAATAAAGGCATGTGGTAGAACACTTATCACACTGCCCTGAAGTTGTGATTGATCAGCGTCAAAAACTGTGTCTCATTTACCTTCATCTCCCCAGTTCCCAGCACAGTGCTTGCCATGTGGCATCTGCCCCTAAACTTCTACTGTGATGCTAAAACAAGACTGAAGCATCACTCTCCACTGCTCTTAGGATCTCTGTGTAACCTCAGTGGCCTTTGTTCTGGTAACTTGTGAAAACGAACACAGGCTACCCAAGGTCAAACAATCTGCCTTTTATATAGTAATGTCTAATGATAAACTCCAATACTTTCCCTCCAATACTTTGGCCACCTGATGTGAAGAATGGACTCACTGGAAAAGACCCTGATGCTGGGAAAGACTGAAGGCAGGAGGAGAAGGGGACGACAGAGGATGAGATGGTTGGATGGCATCACCGACTCGATGGACACGAGTTTGAGGAAGTTTCGGGAGTTGGTGATGGACAGGGAAGCCGGGTGTGCTACAGTCCATGGAGTCACAAAGAGCTGGACATGACTGAGCGACTGAACTGAACTGAATGGTCAACAGTACAGATATAATGCATCATCTGTTTAAAGGTTCTAAAATTCCCACTTGGGTTCATAACAATTCCTTCCTTACTCCAATCCAAGGGACTTTTGTTTATGTCTTTGTTCGATACAATTCACTCTATTTCATCCTTGAAGGAGCACAAAAACACAAACACAGCTGTACAGAAATGCAGACACTAGAAACTGAGGATAGGGGAAATAGGGGTTGAATCAAAAGATAGGTAATACTCTTACAGCTTATGGAGATGTGTCAGTACTGCAAGAGGACTGCTGGCTCAGCAATAATTACCAAGTGTTTCGTGTTAGAGAGGGTAAAAATGACTAAAGAACTTCCAGGCCCAAATATTGTTCCAAAGGGACACACTGGTAGAGACTGCCGTGAAAGGGCTCAAAGTATGTGTGAGTTGCTTGAATTGCTGTTTTTGTTGCTCTGAATGCTCACCCGTACACCAGAAATTACATAGTGCTTTTTGAAAACAGGGCTTGCTCATGGACGGCCTTCACAACTTTCCCTCCATACAACTGCCCCTTCTGAGATCCATTCTTTGACGAAATGTATCTTTAGTGAGCCCATGGCCTTAAATCCTGTCTCCTTCCCCTTCTGTCAAAGCTTTAAAAAGCTAAGTGTTATTCATAAGGACAGATTCCTACTCAAAGTGGACCCTTCCAAAGGAACTTGCATTTTTACCAAGGAAAACATCAATAATTATTACAGAATTCATTTACAAATATTTTTCCCATACACCATGTTTACTGATGCCCAGTGCCCAGCACATAGTAGGGGCTCAGCTGTATTTACTAAAGGCATGGATGAAGAAACAGAGGGTCAGAGAGGCTAAGTTACCTGCCTAAAGTCACACACGAAGTTGAGGCAGAACAGGGGAAGAGAACACAGGCTGATTTCACATCTCAAGCTTCCTCTAGCCCCACACGTCATAAACTACAGACAGAAAGATTCACAAGAATAACCTTAATTTGTGGNGAGGGTCAGAGAGGCTAAGTTACCTGCCTAAAGTCACACACGAAGTTGAGGCAGAACAGGGGAAGAGAACACAGGCTGATTTCACATCTCAAGCTTCCTCTAGCCCCACACGTCATAAACTACAGACAGAAAGATTCACAAGAATAACCTTAATTTGTGGGAAGGTGTTCTTCCCAACTCCCCAGAATTTATTTCATAAATGCAATTTCTTCTTCTCTGGAGCCAATTCAGCCCTACCCAAAATGAGACATAAGAATCAAACTCATAAACCTGTACCAGAACTCAGTCTCATTTTACACCTCCAATCCAGTTCCCCACACAGTTACTGGTCAACTGAGGTGTGCTTGTTAGATGCCTTCAAGGTGGAAGCAGTGAGTATGGGGTTCTGAAGGAGCATTTCTCACCTCTTCCTTCAAAGACTCTCTTGCCTTCCTAGGACTGCTTGAAAACAGTGAAGCTCTAATTTTTTAAACGTGTGAAGTCTCTACGAGCATTTACCCTTAATTTTATAAGCAGCAGCTCGGTCCCATGGATTCAGTGCAGAATGTGGAAGTGTGTGAGGGGAAGGGATGGCATAGCTGCTGCCCCTTTGGAATTTATGAGGCCCAGGAAATGACTGCACAGAGACTGTGATATTGCAATGGTTGCAAGTACCATGAACTAGAGAAAAGTTCATAGTGGACCAAAGCAAGCCTTGAGCTGAGTAGAAAGTTACTTTAAAGCAAAAAATGCTAATGTGACATTCTAAACTACCTTTTAAAAAATTACAGACTGAATGATACTATACCTGGAGTTTTCTTTAAGACACAAATAGTGATAAAGAGTGCGTGGATGGAGGATTATGTGAGAGAAAAACGGTAAATGATGGAGAACTATTAGAGCTGGGCACACTGGTATGTGCATGCTTCATTATACTGATCTCTTGAATTGCTTGATCATTTCTACAATCAACAGAAATAAAATACTGGGAGCATCAATAATTCTAAGCTGTGCCACTTGCTAGCTCTGTGGCTTTGGAAAATCTAATTAATTCTTCAGAGACTCAATTTCCCCAAGTGTACAATGGCTATGAGATCCTTTTCCTTAGAGTGCTTTTTTTTTTTTTTTTTTGAGACTTAAGTGATGATAAAATGTATGTAAAAGGCTTGGTACTGTTTCTGAGAAAATGTAGGTGTTCAACAAAAGGTAGCTTATTGTTATCATGATAAGAGTTATTGGGGGCAGAGTACGGAGAAGAACACCCTTCCACATATACATATAGTCTCATTCACCTGTCCCTCTAAGACATCTAATACACTTGATATGCTGGTAGCTTTTTTCTTTTTTTTTTAAGGCTGAACTGAACAGTAATTATGATCAGCAGGTATCTAGTTCTTTATTTAGTAAAACCAGTAAATGAGCTTTCTTTTTATCTTAATTGTAGTGAATCAAGTCTCATTCACCTCCTGCCAATGTGAGTGCCAGCCTTTTGTGAAAGCCTCTTCATTCTGTATTTCTGGAGATTACAAAATCGCACCCAGGTGTTCCTACCCTACAGAATCAGACAGCCTTTCACCAGGAACTTACATAACTTTTCATTCCAAGTTGGCATGAGAGGCTCATACTCTGGGTTATTTTAAAATAAAAATAAAACAGGCTGAGGAGGTTTCTCCATATGTATATACAATATGGTTCAGTGACAATCCCTGGATTCCTTCTAGCAATACAGAGTGATAGCCTTGGTCAGGTTTCTTCACTGCCTTCAGCCTTGTTTTTTTCCATCTGTAAAATGGGGATGCTGATATTATAAAATTAACTTCCCAGGGTCGTGGAAAGATTAAAGTGAGAAAACCCCACAGTTAAGTCACATGGTAGAAGATCAATAAATCGTAGATGCCTTTCTTATTTGAGTGCTATGACCTCATCCAGAAAGCTCTCACTCTGAAATCACACTGCTCACCCACGAATCCTGTGGCCCGTGGCCTTAAAGATGACGTTTTAAAGTTTTATCAACTCTAATAGCCCAAAATAGATGGTCCCCCACACCTCCATCTCTGGGCAAAATAGCAAGAAATTTAATTACCAAAGAAAACACACTCTGTTTTCTATTTATCTAGATACCAATCTTAACGTAGCACAAAGAATGGAAGAGCATGTCTGAAAACACATTTTTTTCTTGGTTGGCTGTTCAAGAGCTCAGAGAACAATGAAGTCTAAAAATACTGTGCCTATGTCTTCCCTGGTCTTCCCCCTTGGAGCTCTGCCTTCATGCTCCTGCCAGGACATGACAGCTGAAAGGGCCTTTTGGAAAATATACCTCACAAAATGTAGTCCCTGTGCCTTAGATCTTATCAATTTTGGCTCAAGATACAAAACTAAGTTGCTTTATGCACTTTCTAAATTTTAAGCAGTACTTAAATCCAGTTGCCCTCCCCTTCATATTAACACCTAATGGTTTTAAACCCTATTTCTTTAATTGATGCTTTCCAACATCATCCATCCTATGTAGGCAAAAGGCACTGCAGTTCCTGGAATTTCTGTAAATGCAAGCAGTCCCCATCTGATGAAATAGTGTACCAAAACTTCTTTGTAAATGTGGTTATTTGGAACTTGAAATGAGTTTCTTCCATGCATTAAAAAACAAAGCCATCTGAGATCTACTTAACTCATGACATAGCCAAAATAATTATTTAAAAGCCTAATTGTCATGTGTATTCATTTGAGAAGTATATATATAGTTCTTGTAATATNCTTCTTTGTAAATGTGGTTATTTGGAACTTGAAATGAGTTTCTTCCATGCATTAAAAAACAAAGCCATCTGAGATCTACTTAACTCATGACATAGCCAAAATAATTATTTAAAAGCCTAATTGTCATGTGTATTCATTTGAGAAGTATATATATAGTTCTTGTAATATAGCTGTCTAGCTCTATACTGCTAGGTACTTTCAATATAGTATATACCATACTGTATAAAATAGACTACACTATGAGGTACTTGCATAGAGACCAGGTAAACACACATTCCAGGTGCTCAAAGGACTCAAACTCTGGTGTCTGTCTTTATCCATCAGTCATTACACAGAAATTACAAATGTCAGGCATTGTGCTAACCACTTCACTCACAGTAACTCATCTAATCCATATCACAGGCTTATGAGGTAGATGGTATTATTATACTACCTGTATGCCCACATACAGATGGGGCATCTGAGGCACAAGAGAGGTCAAGTAACTTGTGTAAGGTCATGCAGTTAGTAAACGACAGAGCAGAGACCAAAAACCAGGCAGTCTGGCTCCCAGGATCGCCTATTTGCTTGTTCACCATGTTGCCTTTTGAAGGGAAAATGCCTTCAGAGTCTACATGAGGGCCCCAACTGTGTGCTTGAGGGTGCCTGTGTCCCCCAGGCCTCCACGTTCTCTGTGTCCAAGGGCAGTCTGTCTCCACTTTCTTCCTCCCTTTACCTCCGCTCCACTTATTGAAACAAGGCGACTGAGTTCCCATATCCCCTCCCTCCCCTGCCTGGCTTCTAGCACCACAGGTTGCACTTCATCAGTCACTTCTCTTCTGCTCTTTGTGCCTTAGTCTCCTCCCCTGCGTCTAGCATGCGTGCTCAGTCGTGTCCTATTCTTTGTGACCCCATGGACTGTAGCCCACTAGGCTCCTCTGTCCATGGGATTCTCCNCATTCCAGGTGCTCAAAGGACTCAAACTCTGGTGTCTGTCTTTATCCATCAGTCATTACACAGAAATTACAAATGTCAGGCATTGTGCTAACCACTTCACTCACAGTAACTCATCTAATCCATATCACAGGCTTATGAGGTAGATGGTATTATTATACTACCTGTATGCCCACATACAGATGGGGCATCTGAGGCACAAGAGAGGTCAAGTAACTTGTGTAAGGTCATGCAGTTAGTAAACGACAGAGCAGAGACCAAAAACCAGGCAGTCTGGCTCCCAGGATCGCCTATTTGCTTGTTCACCATGTTGCCTTTTGAAGGGAAAATGCCTTCAGAGTCTACATGAGGGCCCCAACTGTGTGCTTGAGGGTGCCTGTGTCCCCCAGGCCTCCACGTTCTCTGTGTCCAAGGGCAGTCTGTCTCCACTTTCTTCCTCCCTTTACCTCCGCTCCACTTATTGAAACAAGGCGACTGAGTTCCCATATCCCCTCCCTCCCCTGCCTGGCTTCTAGCACCACAGGTTGCACTTCATCAGTCACTTCTCTTCTGCTCTTTGTGCCTTAGTCTCCTCCCCTGCGTCTAGCATGCGTGCTCAGTCGTGTCCTATTCTTTGTGACCCCATGGACTGTAGCCCACTAGGCTCCTCTGTCCATGGGATTCTCCAGGAAAGAACACTGCAGTGGGTTGCCATTTCCTCCTCCAGGGGATCTTCCTGACTCAGGAATCAAACCCTCATCTTTTGTGTTTCCTGCACTGGCAGGTGGATTCTTCATCAACTAGGCCACCAGGGAAACCTGTCTCCTCCCCTGGACTATTCAATAACCTCCTAATGGGTTTTTTCCCCTCAGTTTTCCCTCCAATACTCTCTTTTCTTAAAGAATAAACAAAAATAAAACAAAACACAAACTTGTTATTTTGTGTTTTTTAGTGTATAAGTTACATATGATCATTGCATAAAAAGTAGAAGACAAACAAAAACAACAAAATTGTGATTTCCCAAAGCCTGTCCCCAGAGATAAACTTTTCAGCAAGTCATTTCTTTTTTTTTCAGTTAATTAATTTTAATTGTAATTACTTTACAATATTGTAGTGATTTTTGCCATACATTGACATGAATCAGCCATGGGTATACAGTGTCCCCCATCCTCAACCTCCCTCCTACCATCCTCCCTATCCCATCCTTCAGTGCACCGGCCCTGAGTGCCCTGTCTCATGTATCAAACATGGACCAGCGATCTACTTCACATATGGTAATATACATGTTTCAGTGCTATTCTCTCAAATCATCCCACCCTCGACTTCTCCCACAGAGTCCTAAAGTCTGTTATTTACATCTGTGTCTCTTTTGTTGTCTCTCATATAGGGTCATCATTACCATCTTTCTAAATTCCATATATATGTGTTAATATACTGTATTGGTATTTTTCTTTCTGACTTACTTCACTCTGTATAATAGGCCCCATTTTCATCCACCTCATTAGAACTGATTCAAATGCATTCTAAAAATAATTAAATGCATTAAATTTAATTTTTAATGTGCTAAAAAATGGCTGAGTAATATTCCATTGTGTATATGTATCACAGCTTTCTTATCCATTCATCTGCCAATGGACATCTAGGTGCTTCCTTGTCCTTGATATTGTAAACAGTGCTGTGATGAACATTGGGGTACACATGTCTCTTTCAATTCTGGTTTCCTGCATGTGTATGCCCAGCAGTGGGATTACTGGGTCATATGGAAGTTCTATTTCCAGTTTTTTAAGGAATCTCCATACTGTTCTCCACAGTGGCTGTACTAGTTTGCATTCCCACCAACAGTGTAAGAGGATTCCCTTTTCTCGGCACCTTCTCCAACATTTATTGTTTGTAGATTTTTGGATAACAGCCATCCTGACTGGCGTGAGATGGTACCTCATTGTGGTTTTGATTTGCATTTCTCTGATAATGAGTGATGTTGAGCATCTTTTCATGTGTTTGTTAGCCATCTGTTTGTCTTCTTTGGAGAAATGTTTGTTTAGTTCTTTGGTCCATTTTTTGATTGGGTCATTTATTTTTCTGGAACTGAGCTGCAGTAGCTGCTTGTATAGTTTTGAGATTAATTCTTTGTCAGTTGCTTCATTTGCTATTATTTTCTCCCATTCTGAAGGCTGTTTTTTCACCTTGCTTATAGTTTCTTTCATTGTGCAAAAGCTTTTAAGTTTAATTAGGTCCCATTTGTTTATTTTTGCTTTTATTTCCATTACTCTGGGAGGTGAGTCATAGAGGATCCTGCTGTGATTTATGCCAGAGTGTTTTGCCTATGTTTTCCTCTAGGAGTTTTTTTTTTTTTGAAAATAAACTCATCATAGGTCAATTTTATTTTCAGTAGTTAGGAAACATTTAAGTACCAAACAATGCAAGTGGACCTTGAGCACCCAAGGGCCATTATAGGCAAAAGAACTAGTGCAGGAATCACTGCCCTAGGAAGGATGCACTGTCTAGGAAGGGCCGCCAGATCAGACCCCCCTTTCCCCAGCCCTGGCTTAGCAGGCAACAGGGGGCCCAAAGTGCTGCATGGTTCACATCACCAGAGAAAGCTGGTCCAGAAAGTTGACAATAGGGATTTGAAGGAGGCGGTAATCTTCAACTTTCCAGCAGACCGCCAGGACACTGCCACTCACTGTGAGCTCCTTCCCAACCGCCCCACGGTGAGGTTCGGTATCTGGGGCCAGGGATCCATTGGCAATCTCTGCCTCCAAGGTGGACGGAAAAGGCACGCTTAGGGTGAATACGCATGGTCGGCTTCCCGGCCTTCGGGCCGGCGCAACACCCGAAGCTCCGTGGTCTGCAGTGCAAGCAGCAGTTGCACTGCGAGGGCCGCCCTGGCCACCCCCGCCTCCCCACCGGCCTTGGCTTTCCGCGCCACCCCTCCTCTAGGAATTTTATAGTTTCTGGTCTTACATTTAGATCTTTAATCCATTTTTAATTCATTTTTGTGTATGGTGTTAGAAAGTGTTTTAGTTTCATTCTTTTACGAGTGGTTGACCAGTTTTCCCAGAACCACTTGTCTTTTCTCCATTGTATATTCTTGCCTCCTTTGTCAAAGATAAGGTGTCTATAGGTGTGTGGATTTATCTCTGGGGTTTCTATTTTGTTCCACTGATCTATATTTCTGTCTTTCTGCCAGTACCATACTGTCTTGATGACTGTAGCTTTGTAGTAGAGCCTGAAGTCAGGCAGGTTTAATTCTCCAGTTCCCTTCTTCTTTCTCAAGATTGCTTTGGTTATTCGAGGTTTTTTGTATTTGCATACAAATTGTGAAATTATTTGTTCTAGTTCTCTGAAAAATACTGTTGGTAGCTTGATAGGGATTGCATTGAATCTATAGATTGCTTTGGGTAGTATATTCATTTTCACTATATTGATTCTTCCAATCCATGAACATGGTATATTTCTCCATCTGTTTGTGTCATCTTTGATTTCTTTCATCAGTGTTTTATAGTTTTCTATATATTTCTGATCTTGTTTATCTCTACATATTCTAACATCAGTCTGTCCATCATGTATCTATAAAATCTGTTTTTTAACAATGGTTCAATAGTATTAGGCTGAGTCATATGACACACAGGACAGAAAACTCCAGGGCTCCTGGGTAGAGTCCAGCCTTGTCAGTCTGACCCATGGCCTTCTGTCACTGGACCCTCACCCTTGGAGTTGGCCATGGACACCTGTGAGTCTCCTCTACCATCTGACTCATTCTGTTCCTACCCCAACATGTCCCAATCCTGGGCCTTCCTTAGGGCTCCTTCTTGTGCAGGAAAAGCCCACTGTAACAGAGATGTGTGTGTGTCACTCCATCAAAAATGCCCCAGTGTGGAAACAAGAAACTTCCTCTTGAATACACTCCAGGATGAGGTCTTGGGGACCCCATGGCTCTTTGCAGGCCCTAATCTTATTTCATTATTCATTGCTTTTTTTTTTTTTTCCCACATAAAGGGCTTTTATCTCAGAGGAGGAAGAATCTAAGTATCCGTCTGGTTATTCCCCTTGTAGCTTCTTTGGGTTGAATCAGAGCCCAGAGATATCAAAGGTCTGAAAAAAAAGGACCTTTGGACCTGCCACACTGACCATCAGTGACCTGACCCTGGGAGGCACAGACTGGCAAGTCACTTGAGCCCAAACATGCCGCTCTCCCCTTTGGAGGTCCTACACTTATACTCATGCATATACCACAACACAAATTGCTGTGTGACATGCGTTTTCTCAAACGCATCAGCAGAAAGGAATAGGCCTGGGCCCCTTTATTACTTCTGCAGATCAAAATCATGACTAGTTCTCTTTTATTTCATGAGATTAAAGGGAAAAAACCCTACAGAACTGTCACAAGCTGACTCACATGCTGCAGAAAAACTCATTTGCACAATATGCCATTCTTAATGGTCAACTTGGAGAAGAAAATGTGAAGTATGCAGCGAGTAATCTTTCTAGCTTCAGGCTCAGCTGCCTGATTCATCAAACCCTGATCTGAAATGTCCACTTTATCCTACCAACCATCCCCTTGACTCACTACAATTATTACTTCCCAAAGAGGAAGCCAGACTGCTCAATGGATGTATAGATCATGCAGAGCCTTGAAAAAAACAGTAAGAGCAAGGGCTAAGAATAGCCAAAGACAGCTTCAGCTGAGAGTCTCTATCTGAAGTTTAAGGGATTTTGTGTTTTAAGAAAATAAGACCTCTCTGAAACAGTACAGATTTTTAATATTGAATTTGATCCAAAGATGGGTATCTGTACATATTATTAACCTTGCTTCTTATTTCTTTCAATGCAGCACTTTTCTCTTAGCACCCGAGCAAGGGGTGCAGATAGAAAAGAATGGATGACAGAATATCATCAGAGGAAATTCCAGGGAATACGAGAATCAGAAATCTACCAACAAAAGGGTCTGGTGATTGTGTAGAAGAAAGCTCACATCTTCCATCCTCAAAAATATAACTGCGTTACCTCATTATATAAGGTTTTCTTGCCAAATTTTTATTATAGTCTTGTTATGAACTGAAATTAATGTTTTAGAATTTTCAGCGCCTCTTTCACATGCTACAAATCCTCATTTTTGCTTTTCTTTGTTGAGTATCTGTGAAACACATCTTGTGCGCCAAGAGTTCTGCTGGGCACTGTAGGGACTTACATAGCAAAGGAAAGCACAGGCTCCTATGGAAGCCTCCAGAAGGAGCACATCACACTCCTTGAAGGTCAGGGAGGACTTCTGAGTGGAAGTTACAGTGAAAGCTGAGACCTGAATGACAATCAGCCAAAGATAGGATGAAGGAAAGAAGAGTACAGGCAGAAGGACTAGCAAGTGGACAGGACTATCATTAAAGAGGTTCAGAGGAAGAAGGGAACCGGGGAAAGATGAAGAGGCAGGCAGGGGCTGGGTCCTGAAAGCCATATTAAGAAGCAGGCTTTATCATACGGCTCTCTCTAGCAGGAACGGCTCTCTCTAGCAGGGGCCTGATCCAGGAAGTGGCAGCAAAACGTGTAGAGTAGCAGAGTGACAACCCAACTTGTGTTTCAGGAAGATCCTTCTGGCTTCATGTGGGGAATGGATGTGACAAGGAGAAAGGAGGCAGCTTGATCCAGCTGGCAGCAGACATGCAGGTCAAGGATTAAGTGGCCTCAGCAAAGGAAGAAGTACTGGGGCAGACAGGTTGAAACTTGGCTACAGATTCAGTGTCGGGAAACTAGGGGAAGGAGTGGAAGGCTCTGCTACCACCCAGGTTCCTGGCTATGGAACTTAGAGGTACCTGTCAGGCACAGAACTACCTTGAGGAGCTGTGGATCTGGTGGAGTGGGGCGGGGGCGGGTGGAGGAGTTGTGTCTTAGACAGAGTAAGTATGAAGTCTGGGGAGACATTCAAATGCAGCTGTCCAGGAAGCCTCGCTCAGAGCCTAGGAGGACGGCCCCCACCCCTTCTAAGGGATGGCCACAGGAAGAGGAACCTGTGAAGGAATCCAAGCACAGTGGCCAGAAAGGTGAGGGTGGAATAGGAGAATGTGAGGTCACAGACGCCACGCAGAAGGGGAGCTGAATCAGGAACAGTCAGCAGAGGTCAAGATGGGAAAAGAGCCGTTAGATGTGTCCATGACAAAACCTGGTGGCCAAGGCAGTTGGGTCATTTATTTGACAGCAACATATGATGTATGGCTACAAGGTCAGAGAAGGGTTAAGGGAGGAATCCAGACTGGAGTGGATCCAGAAGTGAATGGGGCTGACCAGAGTGAGGAGGAGAGAGATGCAGGTGAGGGGCAGGAGTGAGGGCTGCCAGCAGTCACTGAAGGGTTTTCAATGCAATGAGAAAGACTTAAGGCTGTCGAGATAGATTACGGTCCCCATTTTTATTCAGGGGATAAAATGACTTTCCCACAAAAGTGGAGGAATATGAATCTGGACATGTATTCTCTGTCTCTTTACAAATATCTCATCTTGGTAGCAATAAACGGACCTTTACTGATACAAAAACAAGTGCATCAGCTGCCTGTCCCTTAAATGACTGCAGCATGAACCACAGACTATGAAGGGGGGTCAAAGCTGTAATTAATGCTGAATCGCATCTTTTATTTGTGATATACGTGGTACAGATGATGGATGAAAGCTGCCACCGGTAAAGGCATTCTGAATAATTTACCCTTAACCTTAAAATAAAAGGAAATTTAACTTCTAAAGCTTACACCCCAAGAGACAAGTGTCATTTTTCAGTTTCACTATTTGACTTTTCAAAGGCTCTTTCCTGGTCCCAAGTGTGTCATTTCACTAAGTTTTAATCCCACAGACCATCACCAAGGGGCTTGGAGCTGAGGCAGGATATATAGGGGTGGGGGCCTGATCCAGTGTAGATCGGGGAGGTCTACTGGGGGGCTGGACCTCTGAATCTGTAACCAGCCATTCCTTGGAGGTGGCACCACTGAAGAGCACCAAGTTGCATGAAACACATGTTACTCAGGAAAATAAAGGAAGCTCAGGGAAAACAAGGGGAGGAGGAAAAGGAAGAAAATAACCTAGGTCCAGAAGACTAGGGCTTCCCTTGTGGCTCAGCTGGTAAAGAATCCACCTGCAACGTGGGAGACCTGGGTTCGATCCCTGGGTTGGGAAAATCCCCTGGAGAAGGGAAAGGCTACCCACTCCAGTACTCTGGTCTGGAGAAGTCCATCAACTGCACAGTCCACAGGATCACAAAGAGTCAGACACAATTAAGAGACTTTCACTTTCACTTTCTTGCAGAAGAACAATAACTCAACATTTTTAGAAATCTCAACTTCTTTCTCTAGTCTTCACCCCAGAGCCTTCAAATACCACCATGGGGATGAAGGATTCTTAAGCCATCAGATCTAATACTGCAATTTCACTTGTCTAGCTACTGCTAATAAACTGACTCAGTTTTTTTATTAAGGCTTTATCACACTAGTAATTCATGAATACACAGCCTCCTTACAAATATGACTTGAGCTCCTCAGACTCCTCCTCTACACTACGTCCCAGTACTCATTCTCTCCCTTCACCCTTGGGGCACTCCATCTCTGCTGCACACTGGCTCACTTTCCAGACCTTTCTCTGCACATCTGCATATTTATATAATATATAAACATATCCCCTCACTTACTTGCATCTTTTGTCTTATAATTTTCCTAAAGTGAACCAAATTTTATTCCACCTTGAGATTTTTTTTTTTTAAACTTTCTTAGGATCCATCACAAGAGCAGCTGACACTTCTGCTGTAATAAAAATGGAATTAAAAAAAAAAAAAAAACAGAGGCTTTCCAGAGCTCGGTTAGAGGCTTTGCTCTGCCTCTCAAGATCAACTGACTTGCTTCTTCATAATCTAAGTAAGGTCTAAGCAATGTTATTTCTTTGAAAATTTATATTAGAGCTTTCCCAAATCCCTGGTGCACATGCTCCCTTTAAAACCGTGGAGACCAAAGCCTCTTACATAAGCATCCAAGTCTGCAGTTGCCAGGACACATGACTGATAAACACCACCAAAGTAAAGGCAATAATTTAAAAAAAATTTTTTTTTCTCAAAGGAAAAAGGCCCATGGATTTGAAAAAAAAAAATAGAAAGAACTGTCTCCATTAGAACTCATTCTAAGTGGCTATTCCTCAACACTGAAACAATAATTAAATTTTATTTTTAAAAGAGCTATACTGTAGTGGACACTACAGGATCCACAATAGGAAAGATACTGCCTTCCCAACATCTGTCCCCTCTCTCTCGCTCCCTTTGAAAGCCCTGTTTAACACAAATATTCACCTCACACCTACTGCATCATCTGAATCAGTCTGCATGGTATCTCTCTGGGGGTTGTTACCAGCACAGGGATAAGCATGTGACTTAAAGAGCCCAATCATACTAAAGGGGAAAAAATGTAAGCGCACTGCCTCAGTGGCAACTAGCAACCACTTTGCAACCATGAGGGGCATCAACCTAAAGAGTGTGGATTCTGGGTTTTGGGTAAGAGTTGAATAACTGAGAGAATCAATCAGGAACCATCCTGTATCTATCCTTCTTAGTCTGGGAGACCACTGTCTAAGGTGCTTTGAGCTGAGTATTCTGCTTTCTCCAAACCAATGCAACACCACAAGGAGGTGGGAGAGAAAATATGGTACCATTTTCTCACCTATAAATTACATTTGAGAAGTTTCTTCTTTCCTTCCCTGTTTGTTACATAACAGATTCACTGTATCCACATGCACTTTTATAATTGAATTCATGTTCCTAGGTTTTGAAGGAACTATTTTAGTCTTTAAGTCTAGTGATTAAACTTATACACAAGAAGGAATTCCCTCGTGGTCTAGTGGTTAGGATTCGGTGCTTTCACTGCTGTGGGCCCTGGTTAGATCCTTGATCAGGGAAGTAAGATCCTGCAAGCTGCACGGCATGGCCGTGGCCAAACAACAACAGAAGACACACGATTAGCTGGCTGCTACCGTGGGAAGCTCAAGAGACGCAAACTCAGCCCAGAGGACACTGAGCCCCTGTCAGCACCCGTCAAGGTGCCAAGGGCTGGGGCTACAGCAGAGGTTAGGACAGTGGGAGTTCTGTCCTATGCTTAGGGATTTACCTTTCAGGATGACAGTAAGTAACAACAATGGACGCTTCCATAGCGATACTTACAAGAAGAAACACTGCAGGAGGGCTGGCCTACCTTAGCCAGGGATATGAGGGGTGGCCCCTATGGGAAGGTGGCATTGAAAACTGAGATCAGGAAAAGGTGGGAGCCAAGTCTGGGGAAAGAGGAACGACAGGAATGAAACCTGGCTTGCTTGAGGAGCATCAGAAAGTTCTGATTTGCTAGGAAGTCCCAAGAGAGAAACACAGTTGGCAGGCAGGCAGGTATACAGGGCCCTGTGGACCAAGGAAAGTGGATCTGTATTTTTTTCCAAGTCTTAATTGTTTTTGCACCATGGATCTCTTGATCAGTCTCCTGAAGCCTGTAGACTTTTTTTTTTTTTAACAAAATATTTTTAAATGACACAAAAACCCCCAACAAATTAGAAATATGAAAGGGCACAGGTGTGGGTGTGGAGGCAGGGGGACAATGGGAGTGGTTCATCCTGGCAGCAAGAAGTACAGTATCACTGACATTGTTTTGAGTTGCCAGCATACAGTGATAAGAAAAAGGAGACCAACTTGGGGACTTCCCTGGTGGTCCAGGGGTTAAGAGTAATCTGCCGGAAAAAAATAAAAAATAAAAAAATTTTAAAAGAAAAAAAAAATAATAATAATCTGCCTGCCAATGCAGGGGACATGAGATTGATCCCTGGTCCAGGAAGATCCCACGTGCCCAGGTATAACTAAGCCTGTGCTCTGCAACAAGAGAAGCCATCACAGTGAAGAGCCTGTGTGCCACAACTAGAGAGCAGCCCCCACTCTCCACAACTAGAGAAAGTCATGTGTAGTAACAAAGACCCAGAGCAACCAAAAATACATTAAAAAAAAATTTTTTTAAGGCAGATAGACTTGAAACTGGCTTTTCGTTGCTTTTAAATTCTTCAGCAATGCATCATCTGAAATTGGATGACTTCCCATTACTTCCCCACAACTCTATCTTGGTACACTTCTGATTAAGGCATCCCATTATATAAAAATATGTGTGTGTTAGTCACTCAGTCATGTCTGACTCTTTGTGATTCCATAGATTGTATTCCACCAGGCTCCTCTGTCCATGGAATTCTCCAGGAAAGAATACCATATAAAAATATAGTTATCAACATATTGGAAAACTAACTTACGTAACTATGGTAACATGGTTTCTTTGTTCATGCTTTAAATAACAAGATCAGGTGTTGGGTCTAATAACTACTGTCACCTAGAATAATCATGGGCATATATGATATCTAGGGATGTACGGAAACAGTGTGATGTGAAAAGAAGATATTAGGGTTTCTTTAGGTGACAACGTCACAGGTGCCTCTGGGGTTTGCTGCTCTCATTTGTAACAAAAGGAAATGTAAATTTCAGTTGGAGGTTAGTAAAAATGAGGGTGTAATTCCTTTTCAGTTCAGATTTATAGACCTCATGGAAGTCACAGCAGGGTTTGACTAAGTAATATGATCTGATTTATGTTCTTGAAAAGATAAGCCTAATGAAAGGTGGGGGATGTAGGGGGTGGAAAGAGCACCAAGGCAATTTCCNTGTGGGCCCTGGTTAGATCCTTGATCAGGGAAGTAAGATCCTGCAAGCTGCACGGCATGGCCGTGGCCAAACAACAACAGAAGACACACGATTAGCTGGCTGCTACCGTGGGAAGCTCAAGAGACGCAAACTCAGCCCAGAGGACACTGAGCCCCTGTCAGCACCCGTCAAGGTGCCAAGGGCTGGGGCTACAGCAGAGGTTAGGACAGTGGGAGTTCTGTCCTATGCTTAGGGATTTACCTTTCAGGATGACAGTAAGTAACAACAATGGACGCTTCCATAGCGATACTTACAAGAAGAAACACTGCAGGAGGGCTGGCCTACCTTAGCCAGGGATATGAGGGGTGGCCCCTATGGGAAGGTGGCATTGAAAACTGAGATCAGGAAAAGGTGGGAGCCAAGTCTGGGGAAAGAGGAACGACAGGAATGAAACCTGGCTTGCTTGAGGAGCATCAGAAAGTTCTGATTTGCTAGGAAGTCCCAAGAGAGAAACACAGTTGGCAGGCAGGCAGGTATACAGGGCCCTGTGGACCAAGGAAAGTGGATCTGTATTTTTTTCCAAGTCTTAATTGTTTTTGCACCATGGATCTCTTGATCAGTCTCCTGAAGCCTGTAGACTTTTTTTTTTTTTAACAAAATATTTTTAAATGACACAAAAACCCCCAACAAATTAGAAATATGAAAGGGCACAGGTGTGGGTGTGGAGGCAGGGGGACAATGGGAGTGGTTCATCCTGGCAGCAAGAAGTACAGTATCACTGACATTGTTTTGAGTTGCCAGCATACAGTGATAAGAAAAAGGAGACCAACTTGGGGACTTCCCTGGTGGTCCAGGGGTTAAGAGTAATCTGCCGGAAAAAAATAAAAAATAAAAAAATTTTAAAAGAAAAAAAAAATAATAATAATCTGCCTGCCAATGCAGGGGACATGAGATTGATCCCTGGTCCAGGAAGATCCCACGTGCCCAGGTATAACTAAGCCTGTGCTCTGCAACAAGAGAAGCCATCACAGTGAAGAGCCTGTGTGCCACAACTAGAGAGCAGCCCCCACTCTCCACAACTAGAGAAAGTCATGTGTAGTAACAAAGACCCAGAGCAACCAAAAATACATTAAAAAAAAATTTTTTTAAGGCAGATAGACTTGAAACTGGCTTTTCGTTGCTTTTAAATTCTTCAGCAATGCATCATCTGAAATTGGATGACTTCCCATTACTTCCCCACAACTCTATCTTGGTACACTTCTGATTAAGGCATCCCATTATATAAAAATATGTGTGTGTTAGTCACTCAGTCATGTCTGACTCTTTGTGATTCCATAGATTGTATTCCACCAGGCTCCTCTGTCCATGGAATTCTCCAGGAAAGAATACCATATAAAAATATAGTTATCAACATATTGGAAAACTAACTTACGTAACTATGGTAACATGGTTTCTTTGTTCATGCTTTAAATAACAAGATCAGGTGTTGGGTCTAATAACTACTGTCACCTAGAATAATCATGGGCATATATGATATCTAGGGATGTACGGAAACAGTGTGATGTGAAAAGAAGATATTAGGGTTTCTTTAGGTGACAACGTCACAGGTGCCTCTGGGGTTTGCTGCTCTCATTTGTAACAAAAGGAAATGTAAATTTCAGTTGGAGGTTAGTAAAAATGAGGGTGTAATTCCTTTTCAGTTCAGATTTATAGACCTCATGGAAGTCACAGCAGGGTTTGACTAAGTAATATGATCTGATTTATGTTCTTGAAAAGATAAGCCTAATGAAAGGTGGGGGATGTAGGGGGTGGAAAGAGCACCAAGGCAATTTCCTGTTTGGAAGCTGGCACTGGCCAGCTGCAGGGAAGTGCCACACCATGGCTTCTCTTGCCAGGAGGATGGTAACGAATAGAAGATCTGTCTTCACGAGCACTCCTTGGGCTCACAAAGGGAAACAAAAAACTAATACTGCAGAAATAAAGTGCCTCTGGTCCTCTGCCACCACGAAAAGACAGGAGGTTCTTGGCCAGGAAAGATCCCTGTGAGAGTCAGTGAGGCCCAGGGAAAAGACACCACATCCGCCCGGGTTTCCTATAAGACGGGACTGATGATGATGACCTCATAGGCTGGCTCTGCAGATGAGAGGAACTGCTGACCGCAGTGCCTGGCACCCACAGGTCCTCAGTAAATGGTGGGGTCTTCCCCTCTGGGGACTTCAGTCTAGGACCTTGGTCACCGTCTTCAGAGGGACGGTGGACCAGAGAGCAGTCTCAGAGGCCATCTCACCTTGCACAAGTAAGGGACGGCCACAGATGATTTAGAAAGCTGTGGAGCCCAATTCCATTATCTAGGGTTGGAACAGAACCAACTCGAGCTCCTCAAATACTACGAAATAAAAACACCTAGATTATCCAGGTGAAAACATACCAAAGGAAACCATCTTCCTAACAGGGAAAGCAAAGAATGCTGAGACCAGAAGGCAGTGGCGGAAGCAGGGACTTCACATAGTATTCCTCTCTTGAGGGATTTGCACAAGGGGGCCATGGAGCATCCCCCACTTTGTAAAGGGCGCCAGTGTGTGTAGTGCGGTGAGGCCGGGGGCGGTGTGGATAGGCCTAGACCTGCTGGGCCCTCAGAGAGGGGCTGCTGGAGCCTTGCAGGGAGCAAGGTGTGGAGACCACCGCTGCCCGGCCCTGTGCTCAGCCCAGAAGCTTCTGCCAGACGGCTCGCTCTCTCTCCCCTCAAAGCCAGAGAATGTGCCTTACTCAGACACTTCCTTCTCTTTCTTTTCTAAGGGTCAGTGGAACCTCCTAACCTGGTTTTTGTGGGTTTTGTCTGTTTATGTTTTTGCTTTTTCTCATCCAAATGGCTCCAGTATAAGCCGCAGCAGCTTTACTTCCACTGGTCTATAGCTACAATATTTCTCAAGTGGCCCCTGAAACCCACACACGGCATCAGGTGTACTGAAAAGGCGGCTTCCTCTAGCCACGCTGATGCAAATGAAGAAACAGACGCTCATTCATAGCTTGAAACGGGGCAGTGTGAGTCCCTTACCTTTTCACCCATCCATCGCTCGGGGACTTAACAAGGGACAGCACAGAGACAAAGATGGGGGAGGGGACTGGGAGCCAGAAACAGCTCTCCTTTAAGTGTGAGAGATGCAACAAGAACCCCGAAAATGACTAAGAACCACCGAGAACCTTATATGCCACAAATCCCGCCCCCCTCTCCTGTGCTCACTTTGAACTTACATCTGCCAAACAGCCACTGCTGGGCCAACTTCAAAACACTTTTACAGAGGTTGGGGGAAAACTCCTTCCCCAAATCCCTGCTCTTGTTCCAGGGGCTGAACAAAAAAGCTTTTCTTAGGATTATTTTGCTGGGCGACATGGCACAAAGAAAGCAGTCCACCACTTGCAGTCTGAAGGTCGACCGTGCTGCTCTTGTTTGAATGTGTGGCTCCTCTATGAGGCCAAGGCTGGGCTGTCCCCCCTCTACAGCCTCCAGGGATCTCCGTGGCCATGTGCATCATTCATTTAAAGACTCATGCAGGACAAGGCTGCTGTGGGCAGCTGACCAAGGCTGACCAGCAAATTACATCTCCTGCCTTTCCTTTGGCCCTGCCATTATTATTATTATTATTTTAGGTCAGTGAAAATGTTACCACCACTCCTCCATTGGAAAATGTTTGTGGTTGCAGCTAAGGACATGCTACAACTGCTGACAAAGGATTCAAAAATCCTAAGCGCAGGAGAAAAAAATGAACCCCCTTAGCAAAAACTCCTCTAGCTTTTTCCACTTCATTTAGGCTGTGTACACTGGGCTGCTTCATTAGAACCTCTGCTTTCACTCCTACTCACATGAAGGTTTTTGTTTTGTTTTTCTGAGAATCACAGCTGGTGTGTTTTAAAAAGCCATCTGCTATGGACTGAATGTGTGCGTCCCCTCAAACTCATATTTCAAAGTCCTAAACCCCAACATGATGATGTCTGGGGGTGAGGCTATGGGGAATTATAGGTTTAGATGAGGTCCTGGGGGTGGGAGGTCCCACAAGGAGATTAGTGTCCTCATAAGAAAAGGAAGGGAGACCAGATCTCTCTCTTCCCACCCTGTGATGACACAGTCATCACAGAGAGGAGAGAAAGCAGTCCTCTGCGAGCCAGGAAGAGGACCCTCACTAAGTAACAGATCTGCTGGAAACCTGATCTTGGATTTCTCAGCTTCTCGAACTATAAGAAATAAATATCTGACCCAGAATCACCTTGGGGAGCGGTGTGAGAAAGAAAGGAATGTTTTTGTTTAAGCTACTACGGTATTTTGTTATACTAGCCTGGGTTGAGGTTAATTAAAGAGCCCTCCTAATTAAAGAAGAGTCTAGTGTTTGCCACGGTAAGAAATGGGGAAATATGCGTTAGTGTCCCTAACTGCTTATATATTCATCCATCATACAAGCAGCTGGAGAGAAGGACTTGAAGTCACATGATTGTATGAGCGAACTTAGATATCAGTCTCCTATTATTAACTGATATCTAATGTGTTCACTTTCTATTCAACTACCTGAAAAAGCCATGGTACTCAAAACATCATGGACCCCGAGCATTCTGGCACTGAAAATTATGTACTCTTACCTCTTACTGTTTTCTTGATGAGGAAACTGAGGACCAGAGAGGCGAAGCAACAAGTACAAGGTCTGACAACTACACAATGACAGAAGTCAAAATAAAACCTAAGTCCCCTAATCCACGCTGAGAAGTGCCCATTCAAGACAAGGTAGTAAAGATGCAAAGCTCTCCACGTGTCCCTCACAGCCATCTGCTCCACAGCCAGCTAAGTTGTGCACGACGACAACACCATCCTCATCAGGAGAGTGACGCAGCCTCCTCCTGGTGGTCTGCATCTAACCTTGGCCTCCGCTGAGCCATTCTCCACTCAGCGGCCTGAGGGGTCTTCTCAAAATGCAAAACGTGCCCTTGCTTAGCCTCTCCCCTACCCATGAGGGATTCTCTACAGTTCTTAGGATAACAGCCTCATTCGTGAGCAAGTTCTCTGAGATTCTACACGGTCTGGCTCCTGGTCACTGCTCTAGTCTTGCTACGTGCCGCCCGCTAGCCACACATGCCTTTAAAGCAGCATGCCCCACACTGCCACGGGACCTCTGCACGCGCCATTACAGAGTTGCAACTCTTCTGCTCTCCCCATTAAGCTGGTGAACACCCCCCTTCTTTCCAGTCTCACTTCCCCAGAGAAGCTTTTCTTGACCTTTCCTGACTAGATCAAGGTCCTTGGTTAAATGCTCTCAGAGCTACATGTTTCCTGTGCTTTTATTTCCACTTGTTATTATGTTCTTGTTACTGTGGTTTTTAATTAGTATCTACCTCATCACTGGGGTATAAGTCACCTTGCCCTGCTTGCTCCCCATTTTATCCTCTCATCGCCACCACAGTGAGTCAGAGATGCCCAATCAACGTGACTACAAATAAAAGAATAAATGAGGAAAAGATTTTAAAAATATGTGTCAGGCCCTCAAGAACTTAGGAGTCTAGAAATGGCTTCCGAGTCACCTGTACATCAGGAAGCTAGTCAATGATCAATGCCACTTATGGCAGACCTTTCTAGGAGACAGGGAAGTGATTCAGTAGCCTTTTCTCAGAAGCCTGCTTGTGTCTGTAGGACCACATCACATAAAATATAATAACATTTTAAAATCTGCTCAGTAAAATGTCCCTCTTCTGCCAACAATCTAAGACCTTCAGTCAAACATAAACTCCCAAACTAAACAAAATCTCTGGGGTCCCAACGGCAATTTTGCCCCTCACTGTGGTTTCCCAAGACTCCATAAATCAAGCCTTTCATTATATACCACATGGAGATAACCCTCCCTTCATGCCATCCCTGTTTTCAGACACATTCTTCATGCTTGTCGCCAACAGCCGGCTCATTTCTCATTTCAGACACTCCTCCACTTCCCTGCGGGGACTGCAAGCACATGGCGGGCCTATTTCTGCAATCAGACAACAATGTAAATTAAACTTCAGCCTCAACTGCTGGGTGTATTCCAGAGAGAGACCATCAGGATGGACGGAGCAAAACTTAAAGCAGCAGCAAGGCAGAGAACACGATGTGGCGAAGCCTGGGCTGGACATAAAGAAGTGTTCTGCTACAGAAAAGAGAGCAGGGCAAACATGGCGAGGTGTCAACAGTGATGAAGAAAAGGCACTCCAGAAACATAATTATGAGCGAACCTGTTCTCCTACGAAGGCAAAACAACATGAAATAACTGCCGTAAAGGAAGAAAACGCTCAATATTTTAAAGCCCAGGATTTTTCAGCTAGCTGTAATATTCAAATGTGTGAAAAGCCAAACCATGGTAAAGAGGGTGTTTTCTCTGTCTCTGCTATGAAATTTAGCCAGTTCCCATGGCTGATGAGGCACCACTGAACTTGGACATCTTGCTCAAAGTGCAGTCACCTGTTAGCCACAGATAAATCATCGGCCTTTTGGGTTATTTGCAAATTTTTTTTTAATGCCACCTTTCAAGTTATTAGCATGAATGAGCTGAACAGATCATCAGGTTCATTTCTGGGTCCATTCAGCACTTCTTATTTAGTTTTCCACTGTCTTTGAAGTTTATAGTCAATAAAGGCACTTAAAACCACAACCGTATTTACCTTTTCCAAGTAAGATAAGCTAAACACACAAAGCTAGAGAGGGTAGGTCAGTACAGCAGGTGGCTTGCATCATTTTGCCATGTAAGGCTCCTCCACTAACCATGGAGAGAGAATGGGACAGAATTCCACCCAAGTCCAGTTGGGTTAACCTGGCACATTCCCAAGTCCAACAAAGCCAGGTCTCTCCAAAGTGGCTCCCTTATTTTCTTCACAGTATGGAGAATGCACAGTGGTAAAAAGATCTGCCTGCCAATGCACGAAATGCAAGAGATGGTGGGTTCGATCCCTGGGGTCAGGAAGATCCCCTGGAGGAGGAAATGGCAACCCACTCTAGCATTCTTACCTCAGAAATCCCTCAGAGAGAAGAGCACACTGAGAATGCTCAAGAAGGCAAGACAACAGCACATTTCAATGTCACCACCGAACACAGTTCAGGCTGAGCTGCAGTTAATGTCCAGTAGCCCACTGTTTTAACTGGCCCAGATTACACTCCTTTTCATTAACTGGAATCATCCAGAGATGAGTGCATCTGACAAACTCCTCGCATGTATCTCTCCTCCTCTCCCCATGTGGTGGGCACCAGGAACAGGGCCTTGCACTCAACAAATACCAGTTAGATGGAAAGGAGCTGAAACTTCGAAAGGGAATGCTTTTCATTTTAACAGAAAACTTCCGTTCCTATCATTATCCTGAGAGATTCCTGTAGCACAAAGTGAGTGAAATATGAAAGTGTTGGCATCAACGATTCCACATCTGTAGAAATCACATGTACATTCCACACCTATATCCTCTTATCTCCAGGCTGACTTATATCGTTAGCCCATGAAAGCCTGGCATTATGTTCACTTAGCTCGTTTTGTACACCAGACGGTCTCTTCAGGTAGGCCTTGGTTTTGCCTCTTGTTTTATGGATTTTCTTCCAAAAGGAGGGAATGCAAATATGTTTTATAGAGGAACACAGATATTCTTACAATGTCACCAAGATAAATCCAGTTCATGTTTACAGTAACCTTCCAAAGACAGCAGAAAACACTGAAGCGCCACTCATTCATTTACCCAAGTATCAAGCAGATGTGCTCTGTGCCAGATATCACCCCCCATGTTGGAAATATGGCAGAAAACAAAACGAAAGCTGTATTGTAGTATGGACTGCTGCTGCTGCTAAGTCACTTCAGTCGTGTCAGACTCTGTGCGATCCCATAGATGGCAGCCCACCAGGCTCCCCTTGTCCCTGGGATTCTCCAGGCAAGAACAATGGAGTGGGTTGCCATTTCCTTCTCCAATGCATGAAAGTGAAAATGAAATCACTCAGTCGTGTCTGACTCTTAGCAACCCCATGGACTGCAGCCTACCAGGCTCCTCCGTCCATGGGATTTTCCAGGCAAGAGTACTAGAGTAGGGTGCCACTGCCTTCTCCGGTAGTGTGGACAGATACTAATAAATAAAAAAAAAACATGTGGCAGGTGATGATAAATACCACAAAGGAAAAAATACAAAGTCAGGTAGGAAGAGCAGGGAGTGCTAGGCTAGGGTGGGGATGGGGAATGAAGTGCTGCTCTACGAGGGTAGGGGGTAGGGTGGGGGTCACAAAAGCCAGTCTAAGAACATTTGAGCAGATATCTGAAGTAAAATGGGAGTAAGCCACAAGGGTGCCTGAAAGAGCTTTCCAAATGGAGCAAGACTGCAGTTGCCGAGGCCCTGGAGTGTGAGTGTAGAAGAAGAAAAAGGCCCGAGTGGTGGGAGCACAGGGAAAAGAGTGTGTGGAGGTGACGAGGTCCAGGAATAGCAACAAGACCTCGCTGGGCAGGACCTGGCAGGTCCAGGACCGTATCTCGTGATACGGCAAAGACGCTGAGCGAGGAGGGGGACGTGAGAGAAACAGCATGTGATTTAGCCTTAAGACAACCCCTCCAGCTGCTGTGTTGAGAGTAAACAACAGAGGGTCAAGGGTAGGAGCAGGGAAGCCCCTGGAATCATGCAGACTTCAAGGAGATAATGGGAGCCGGATGAAGATGGACCAGCTGGAGAAGGTGACAGTGGTGTGGCTCTGGCTCTACTGAGAGGCAGAGCTGACAGAGGTCTTAACCACCAGTCACCTGCTGATCACGACAGCTGGGCTCGGGACAAAGCTTTGCAGAACGAAATCAACAGCTGAGGCATTCAGGTAAATATTCCTATTGATTCTTATGATTTACTCATTTAATTACATATTATGACATCTTAAAAACACATTAAAAATATAAATACATTCAAAACAAACTTGTTTCCCCTAAAAAGGCAAAGAATTTCCCAGCCCTCTTGTTTCAAGCAACCCATAAGAATCTTTATTTTCCCCTTCCTGGTGTCATTTATTCTCTGTGAGAATTACCAAGTTTCCATTGGAAAAACAATCCACTCAACAAAATCGTGATAGAGAGTTGGGTACATACCAGCACTCTTTGCAGCAATGCCGGAAACACACAGTATCTCTGCCTGGGTCTTGTCCCATGACTCCTGGATATTCTGCATTATCAACAGCAATTGAGTGCTTGCTTGTGCCAGGCACTGTGCCCTAGCTTACTGAATTCTTACAGCAACCTTACTGTCACCTGCATTTTCCAGCCAAGGAAACTATAACATAGAGAAGTTAAATACGCTGTGCAAAGCCAAACAGCTAGGAAGTGGCGAACCAGAACTGCTACTTTCTACCTCCTCCTGAGTTTAAGGTACAATCCGGAACACAAATCCTCCAAATTATACTCTTGTTCTTCCTTGATCACTTTGGGCTGGACATGCAACGTGTCTCAGCTTCAATTGCCACATCTACAAAATGAAATATATTCAACTAGATAATCTCTAAGGTTCCTTCCAGGGCTCTTGCTTTGAAACCCAATGCTGGCTCACTCTGGAGAGCACAGATGCAAAGCTCACCTGCAAGACTATAACTTCTCAGGGTCAGATTTTGCCTAAGATAAAGTCAAGTACATCCACAGTTGAACCTCTGGGCTGATCAGCAAGAAATAAGTCGACTTCAGGGATACTCTCTAGGACAAAAAGGTTAGCAAGCAGAGAACATAGCAAAATTTCTTTCTTTGGAAACAAATCCTGATAATTGGATTTATTTCCTTACAGAAAGGGGAAAACCAGTCCTGGGTAAAAAGCTAAAACGTGCTTCCTCTGTGACTGGTTACTTGTAACAAAACAGTATGCAAATCCCACTTGTCTGCAGATGAATGACTCTCTAAGTTTCTCTTCCTTCAGTGTCCTTGTGCTGACATACAGTACAGTCCAATAAACACCAGTCAATTGAATTAGTGCACGAATCACTTCCATGAATGCACTAAACAATAAACAAGTGAACTCATTAGTTCTATAGAAATAAATATCTCCTTGGATAGAATTCATACAGATCTGGCTAACAAAAGCATCACTTTGGCAAATAAAGGTGAAGAAGATACTTTAGATTTATTGACTTTTATGTTCAGTAGAAGATTTCAATTTTAGAGGCTGATGTTTTGAGTTGTGTGGGAATAAAAGGGATCTCATTTATGTAACTAAGAAAAAAAAAGTCAGTCTGCTAAAAAAAAAAAGAGGCAAAATAAACACTTTCAATTCCCTGTAGGATGTCTAAGGAGTTAACCCAAAACTTCGCATTTGGACCACTGAAGATAATAAACCTATGATTCAAACACTTCACCTTCAATACCAGCTATGAATGTAGCTCACAGAGAAACCACTTGCTCGTATTAATTGATTCTCTCCACAAAATGAGCCAGGCTTAGCAGTGTTAAGTTGGACAGCTGGGTGGAGGAAGACATGCAAATCCTGAGTATTCTCATGGATCCTTCATTCTTTTTACATTTTTTCAAAAGTTCCTCCAAAATACAAGTCATAATCCAATGATGTAAAAGTTTATACACAATAAATGTTAAGGGAACAAAGTCAACCCACCACCTTTTCTTCACAGAGAAGGGGCAGCAGACACAAATAAGAAGAGAAAGAAGAAAGAAAACAGCTTCTGTTACTGAAACTAGGGCTATATAACCAGATCAAAGATGAGTCTTGATGAAATTACATAAGTTATTTACAGGAAAAACTCAATTAGCTGGGAATAGAAGCCCGGATGGTACTTTCTAACCAAGATTATTTATGTAATTTTCAGGTGGACAGACCCAGGCTATGTTTCAGAAAAAAAATAAACTACAGGAAAAGCATTTGTAAACAATTATTTTCTAGTGACTTTTTACTGCAAATAATCTCAGTCAAAATAGAATTAATGATAAACTACAAAAATTTAAAAGCAGTTGAGATGTAATCTTGGTCAATATAACAAGACTTTTCCTTTGTATTTACAACTGTAGTTTTGTATTTTTAACCATGGATGACAGAAAAGAAATACACTTCTGGAGATACACAAGTTTAACAGTTGCACAGCCTTTATTTAGATGAAGCCTTCATTATGGAGACAAAAGAACCTTTCCTCTCTATTAATTCTCATGGCCTGTTCAGTTCTGCATTTGGAAACAGTTTGGTTTTTAACTGTGTGCACAAAAATTTGAATTATAAAAATGGCAACTTATATTATTCATATTAACTTTAAAATAACCAGTGTACACAAGTACTTTTTTGTATCTACCTTACTACTTGCTCTGGAATATAAAGATGGTCACTGTAACTGGGAAATACCGGAAACAACAAAAATGCCCCTCAATGGAGAATGCTGTTAAAATAAACTATGACCCATTTGTCTCGTGCAAAAATAAGCAGCAGTTAAAACAATGAGACATATCCTTCACTAAGTGAATGGATAAATAAACTATGGTACATCCATAAAACAGAATATTATTTCCGTGATTAAAGGGAAAAAAAAAAAAAAGAGCTCTCAAGCCATGAAAAGACTTGGAAGACCCTTAATGGCTATTACTGAGTTAAAGAAGCCAGTCTGAAAAGAACTGTATGACATTCTGGAAACGGTAAAACTATGGAGACAGTAAAAGATGGGTGGTTGCCAGGGGCTGAGATGAGAGAGGGATGAACAGTCAGAGCACTGAGCATCTTCAGGGCTATTCTGAAGATACCATAATGGTGGATATGTCATTACAAGTGTGTCAAAACCCAGAGAAGGTACACCGAGTAAACCCTAATGTGGGCTACGGACTGTGCATAACAACGATGCGTCAAGGTAGGGGCATCGTTGCCACACTGTACCACTCTGGGGAGGATGTTGACACTGGGGGGACACTGTACATGTGTAGGGCCAGAGGACATATGGGAATTATCTGTTCTTTCTGCTTAATTTTGCTGTGAACCTAAAACTGCTCTAAAAAATAGGCAATTTAAAAGAAAAAAAAGCAAATTGCAAAGTAAAACAAAAAAATGACAACACATCTTTACAAAGCCACCACAGACTCACTTTTATAGCTATATTTATCTATGTATCTAAATGTCTGGGAGGAGACTAAATTAATAACCAGATTATACCTAAGAAGGTAAGTGGGACCATGGATGGTTAATGGGTTGTTAGTTCCACCTCTCTTATTCTTTTTTAATTGTGGGAATATATAAGCAGTGTTACATGTGTAATTAAAAATAAAAATTTTCTTTAAAAATATTTAATTTATACAGAGTGAAATAAGCCAGAAAGAAAAGCACCAATACAGTATACTAACTCATATATATGGAATTTAGAAACATGGTAATGATAACCCTGTATGCGAGACACCAAAAGAGACACAGATGTATAGAATGGACTTTTGGACTTTGCGGGAGAGGGAGAGGGTGGGATGATTTGGGAGAATGGCACTGAAACATGTATACTATCATGTAATAAAAAAAAATAAAAGAAGCAACATGAAAAAAAATTTAATTTACAACTTACAATAAAATATTCAAAAATAAATTGCAGATATAATGACATTTTAAATACTTCAGTATTCATCTTTTAAAAACAAGGACATTTTTCTACCCTAAAATTGTTTTTCAATAGCAGAAAAAGCATAAAAGATCTTATACTAAACTACTGGGGTGAGTTAAGTCATTTATTTAANATAAAAAAAAATAAAAGAAGCAACATGAAAAAAAATTTAATTTACAACTTACAATAAAATATTCAAAAATAAATTGCAGATATAATGACATTTTAAATACTTCAGTATTCATCTTTTAAAAACAAGGACATTTTTCTACCCTAAAATTGTTTTTCAATAGCAGAAAAAGCATAAAAGATCTTATACTAAACTACTGGGGTGAGTTAAGTCATTTATTTAAAGAAAAATATAAATAAACACCAAGAGTTGAGAACTGAACTGATTTAATACTTATGGCAAAGTCTTTCTAAAAACAACGTTATCATCATTATCCCTATCCTTTAATTTTTTTTTTAATTTTCATTATTATTTTTTTAATTTAATTTAATTTTTTTTTTTTNGAGTTCTCTTTATTATGGAATTTCCTCCCTATAGGCGGGGTTGTATCAGTGGCTTGTCAAGGTTTCTTGGTTAGGGAGGCTTGTTTTGGAGTTCTGGTGTGTGGAGCTGGATTTCTTCTCTCTTGAGCTTGGAGTATCACTACACGACTGCCCCAGCAAAGTGCAGCATCCCTCTATCCTTTAATTTCATGTAATGTTTTATTTTCCCTCCTGTAAAATACTAACAACCTCATGTACCAGCAGGTCAAAATCAATTATATTTATTATATTTAAAAAAAAATTTTAGTCATTTGAAGTACTAAAGTAATACAGTACAAAGCTTATCATAACAGACTGAGTGTCTTAAACAGGGATTCTTAATCTAAAATCCTCAGAAGCCCAAGGATTGCACAGATTCAATTCAGGGCATCTGTGAGCTTGGATGGAAAAAAAAAACCCACTGAAGATCAATTTTACTAACAAGTGAAATTTAGCACTTCCTTTATGAATGGAGACCACAAATCACAGAAGCACTAGCAGACCCATGATTTTGTCACCATAAAAATCACTGTGTTTTCAAATCACAGTGTGGCTGGTAAGGGTATTTCAAAATATAACTTACTCTCATCATTTCATGGAAGGTGTATGAGATGTTGGATTTGTTGCCAGATCTTGTTACTTAATGCATTAATTAAGAAGCACATATGTAACTCTTACCACAATTTTGTTTTTAAATATTTTGATAACTATATTTCAGTTAAAGTGGGTTTTGTCCTAATCATATATTGTATTTTAAGCACATCTAAACAGTCTTGGGGGTGGGGGGAGGTTCATAGGTTTCACAAGATGCAAAAGGTTAAGAACCCCTGGAACTCAACCACCCCTTCCTGTAAACCCATTCTTCCAGCGTAACCACTATCCACAATGTAGTGTATGTTCTATGCGTATTCCTTCAAGTGGACATATATATACATAACCATCTAGAAGCATAACTTACACAGTTATGTGCTCTGTAATCACGCTTTACACTTCCATTTTGCAATACATTTATAAGTCTCTATATAATTTAGTCACTCATGCTGTTTCCAGCTTATGGCTGTTATCTTAAAGTGCTGTAATAAAACTCCTTGTATACATCTCTTTATATCCTGTTCTTTTTTTAATTTCATAATCAGTTCTATGTATGGAACATTTGTGACAGTGACATCCTCAAATTGAACCACAGAATCAATACTGTATTACGAAATCAACAGCAACAATAGCTAGTGTATTTTGTGCTTACCAAGGGCCAGCTCCTATACGCTCTACATGGATTAACTTATTTTAATCCTTATAACTCTAAGGCAAGACACTGCTATGATTTCAGGTTACAGGTGGAAAAACTGAAGGTGATTAATCTCTAACCTTCCAAAGTCTGTAATTCTGATGACAAATTCAAACAACTAGGTATACTCAGAACACAGGATTCCTCAATAATCCTGGGCCCCATGGGGGTCACTGAAGGGGGACAAAAGATGATGACTGATACTTTGTCCCATGAACAGCTTCTGAGAGCATGTCCTGAAGCTCCCAGGAATTCCTTTGTCACTGTGCTTTTCAAGAGGTGGATCAAAGAGAAAAGACCATAGTGAATACACTGTGAAATGACAACCATTGATTAGGCCAAAGGCAAGATAAAGAAGGTAAATACGCCTGCCAATGCAGGAGATGCAGGTTCAACCCCTGGGTGGGGAAGATCCCCTGGAGGAGGAGATGCCTAGGAATTCCCATGTGTCCCAGAATTCTTGCCTGGGAAATCCTATGGACAGAGGAGCCTGGCGGGCTATAGTCCATGGAGTCACAAAAAGAGTTGGACACAACTTAGCAACTAAACAACAGTAACAGCAGCAAGATTAAATGTGCCCATATCAACAAAGAGCAGATCTGCCATCAGAGATTTGGGTTGAGACTCAACACAGGATCTCCACTACTGTAGGCCCAGATCATTTCACAGGCAGCAAGACCAGGTCGTAATTCCAAAACAGAAGGAAAAAAAAAAAATTCCATCAAGTTAAATATAAATATGCGCTATTGACAACCCAGTCTCAGAGGCAGGCCTGGTCTCCTCAGTGATAAGAGCATTATTAAAATCCCCCACATAATTCATCAAGCCCTCATGCTGGTCAGGGCAAGGCTAATCTCCCAGTTAGCAAGTTCCAGAACAGACCAAGAGAAACAAAACCACAGAAATGGTATCTTTTGTAATTATCTGGACTCTGCTGAGCAGAGATAAAATAATCCTGCTGCTGTTTCGTGTCTGGTTTAACATGTCCTAGCAAAGAAACATCATTTAGCTTCACTGAGATAGGAAAGCTTTTCCCCCTTCTCATGTGTCAACTCTTGTGCTCTGAACATCCATGTAACAGGGTAAGTAACTGGAAAGCACAGGCTATAGCACTCTAAAGGTGCATGGTCATAAACCTCAAAGCAGGGTTGCCAAAAAGACCAGCTCAACGTCCTGTCCATCATCCATCACCAGAAGCCCTGGAGCCAAATGCTTTCTCCTTCCTGTGCTAGGGGCAGCATGGAGAAGCTATGGGGGCCAGCGCTCCCGGCCTTGAATCTACAAGAACGTGGGGTTTTGAGCAAATTTCTTATTTCTCTGAGCCTCATTTTTCTCATCTACAAAAAGGGTATGATAACATCCATGGTCAGAGGACTGCTGTGAGGGTTGAATGGGTCTCATCCCAACCCCAATTATAGTTCAGCCACCTGCTCCTGTGGGGAAGCCCCGCCACATGGAAAGGATGCCCCACCACCAACTCCATCACCACCAGTCCCTCCCTGCCAGGTAGGAGAGATCCTGGGCTCTGAAAGGGCAACAGGAGGGGCTCCTCCCAAAGAGGGGGTGTTAGCAAATGTCCCACATAAAGCTACACTTAGCAAGGGACCAGCGATATAGCTGAAAGAGAATGTGGCAAGGAAAACAGAACAATCTCCCATTCCGAGTTTCCACACAAGACGCTCAAATGCTCTGAACTGAATTTCTACCTCTCACTGCCAGAAGGAGCATAAACCTGTGAACAGGTTTAAAACATATTCACTCCCTTTTAGCCAGGAAAGGTATATTTTACCCTAATGATATAAGAATCACACGAAGATATTCTTGGATGCCCATCAGTGGTATTTGTAATAGTAAAAAACTGCAACTAATCTAAATATCCAAGGAAGGACTGGCTAAAATAAACTTGGGGTATCCATTTGACAAAGTATGGTTATTTAAAATAATGTTATTGAAGAATGTTTCAGGTGTGGTGACATGATTTCAATATAGTAAATGGGAAACACAGGAATAAATTAATATGGGTTATGATCGCCATTAAAACTGTGTGCTTACATAAACTTTAAAAGTCGGTTGATAACATATATGCTATTTAGGGCCACATGTACATAGCAAGTTTATAGACAGGGAAGGCAACAATAAATATTAAACACAGCAGAACAAGTGATTTTTTTAAGGGCCTGTGGCATCGTTAAGGGCACATGTCTTTAGTTGCATTGGTAGCTACCTGGAATTTTACATTATCCTTTATACCACTTTATATGCCTGAAATATTTCATAATTTAAAAGTTTTAAGTGAGTGTGTGTATAACCCTAGGAAGTTAATACATCAAAATGTAGCCACTACTTTGAGGTAAGAGTATAGTGAATTCTACTGTTCACATTTTCCAAATCTGCAACAAAGAACATATACTCCCTTTTATCTTTTACACTGTTTCTTCATTGGAAACTGTTCTTAAGCCTATCCCAACACTGGTATATTTTTTGATAAAGGATGTTTGATGCTAAGCAGTGCCCTGCATCAGGGTCACACTTGGCTCTTCTGCCAAGGGCCTTGCTTGAGGGACCATGAAAGAGCCAGCTCTTCACTCGGGTGTCTCGCCCACTAGAACTCAAACAAGAAAAGTGCTATGGGGGAAGCGATGTCCCTGAAACCATCCCACTCATATCCTCTGACGTGAGAGAAGATTTGTAGGCGGCTTCTGGGAGCATTCTCCACTTTGCAAATTGTTCTCAAAAGTGTTAAAAAATATACTCTGCTTCTTCTCCCCCCTCTGGAATAGTTTGTGTTCTATCCTGCCAGGAAGCTGGGGGCTCAGCCAGTGGACTGAAGTGGTAAAGTGGTGGTGAAAAATTAGAGACCAATTATATTGTCAACTAGTGTAGACTCTCCAGTCACAATTCATTTTTCACCAAGTGCTGGAGGTGGAAGGTGGGAGAATAATTCTGTGGAGATATGTCACCATGCCTTAAGACCCTTCCGGTTTCCTTTTTAAGAGGAATTCCTCACTTGCAGTCTTGGCTGGGCTCTGTGAGGCCCACAAAATCATATGTCAATCTTGTAGAATTGTCTGGAGCCCAGTGCTATCATCAGATTCTCAAGAGTCCATGACACACCCCGCCCCAAAACAACTGAGGATCCCTGTTCTGTAAGGATACACTCTCTTCTTAGCGTACCCACTCTGGTTTGGTCTCTAAGTTCAAGTTCAACAGGAGGTTGCAGAGGAGTTCAAAAGGAAAACCCTCTAGCAGGCACCTACCAGAATTAGCATCTGAGGGTTTAAAATAAAGCAAGATATCAACGAGAACGTTTGGTGTTATCTACACTCAGACACCAGTATATGCTTTTAATCAAAGGGGGAAAGTTTTTGTGTTAACATTTCCCAACTTTACGTCACAGATATATTTCTAGAAAGGGGGTACGTGTGTTGAATTCCACATACACATTGGGAAGATCCACTCTTTTCGTTGTTGTTAAAATTCACTAACCAGTAAGTATCTACGAAGAGCTCATTGTACAGCACTGGGCTGGGACTCAGTGGAAACTTGACCTCGATCCCCCAAAGATCCCTGTCCTCCACTCAGCAACTTCATGTTCAAGCATACATCTGGTGAACGTCTTTCCACTTATGAAGTGGAATCAAAATTGAGAGTTACTAATATCACTTTCCCAAGGCCTCACATCTTCCAGTATGAGTCATCCACTGGAACTCACCTTTTTTTCAGATACTTTCCACTACACATAGAAACAGGCGCAAAACAGCTCTTCACTAATGCTGCTGCGACTCTACTGGACATCATCATTTAAAAAGCACCTTTGGGGAGACTACAAAGCCATTTATCCATTAATTTATGGGACTCAGATATTTACTCAGACACTGCAGCCTTTATGGCTACAATCTTCTCATGAGCGGCTCTATCCACTAGTTCATTCTCTACCAAATACCTGTTAGGTGCAAGGCACTTCCTCTATGGCCACATGTGTACCTGTCACACACCCCATCATCTCTGTACAGCTTGGACTGCCAGTAAACTTGCAAAACACCAGCTTTCATGTCCTCCAACAGCTTCTAGGATTCTTTCACATTTTATAACGATTATAATATTACATGATATTTGGAGGAAACTGCCCAGGTTCTGGAATCTGTTTGCTAAGAAACAGGAAAATATAACAGAGAAATCAGAAAGGAGTTTGGCCACAGGTGAATCCCTAAGCATAAAGGTAGACTCTTCCATGAAAGTCTCTTTACTGTGACAAAACATGATATGATATGGTTAAGAGATACAGCAAGGGAAGGAGATGTATCTTTTGTGGCTGCATAAGGAGCTGCTGCTGCTGCTAAATCACTGCAGTCGTGTCCAACTCTGTGAGACCCCATAGACGGCAGCCCACCAGGCTCCCCCGTTCCTGGGATTCTCCAGGCAAGAACACTGGAGTGGGTTGCCATTTCCTTCTCCAATGCATGAAAGTGAAAGTGTAGTTGCTCAGTTGTGTCCGACTCTTCGCGACCCCATGGACTGCAGCCTACCAGGCTCCTCCATCCATGGGATTTTCCAGGCAAGAGTACTGGAGTGGGGTGCCATTGCCTTCTCTGTGCATAAGGAGAAAAGACATCGAATAATTCATTATATGAGTTTAGATGACTCTGATCAGAAGGTAAGGTCATGGATGCCGATCAACATGAAAACCAAATCAGAATTCATGATTGCAAATAATCCTTTCATATAAAAGAGTTTAGTAGTTCTTTGAATAAAGCTTCTAGAGATGTGTTTTTCTGAAAAATAAACATAGTTCAGGAAAAACATAGGATGAGGCATGATCTTAGAAATGATCTAGGTTAAAGTCTTACTAAATCACTACACTTCCCTGGGATTCTACTTCATTTTCAAAGTGAGGGGACTGGACTATATGACGGCTAAGAGCTCTATATATTCTGAACATCAATAATTCTAATAATTGCCACAAAATTAAAAACATTTGCAAACACCAAAAAACTTGTTGTCAATAAAGAAAGCTTCAAAGACTTCACTTGTCAACAAGAAAAGATTCAATGAGTAAAGTAAAAGCAAGAAGAACATCGTCTTTTTTGTCCTATTACCATAGCAACAGAATAAACTGGTCCAACCCACCAATCTGATGGTCTAAAGACTGGAACAAACACCATGTGGCAAATAAAGATGTGCGAATACATTAACGCTAGCTAGCGCAAGCTCCCTCTGTCACAGCTATGTGCATCATAGAAAACTCTGCCACCATTAAAAATAACTAAGATGGCATTGCTTATACAGGTAAACAAATGTTGTCAGGTGAGAACTCAATAATCTGTGTTCAATGGAGCTTCAAATGTTTACAATGGTTTAAAGACTGTATCTCGAAATTGTTTTTTAATAGATGAGGCCCATAGAGAAGAAATGACTTGCCCAAGATTACATCGTTAGTTATAGACAGAGCCAGCACCATGACCCAGCTCTTGATTCTTAGCACAGAAGCTTCATCTCACAACAGTGGCTTTTGCAGTGTCTGTGGAAGAGGAGGACCAGGCCCTAATGTTAGATGGATCCACCATGCATGTATGAAGGTTAAAGCTCCAGGGAGTGTGAGTGATAAAAAGACATGGAGAGCACAGCGGAGGCCAGAATCCTGACCCCCAGTCCCTAGACAATGAGAGCACTCCCTGCCCAGGGAGCCTTCCCAACTGTGTCTCTAGGGAGACGAGGAGGCCACACAAAACAAACGGCTGAAATTCAGCATCCAGAGCAGAAGAGGCCCGGGGAGCCTCCCCAACTATGACACTGGGGAGATAAGGAGGCCACACAAAGAAAACTACTGAAATTCAGCACCCGAAGATGTGGGCCTGAAAAAGTCCAAGAAAGCTTTTGACCTCTGTCATCACTAGCACAGTTACCAGGTCACTCACACATCTTTTGCAAACTTCCGCTTTTAAAGGAAAATACAGTGAGGTTAGCATCTGGTGAGTGTCCACTATGTACCAGGCTATGCAGGCGGTGCTCTCACTTTTACTGTTTTGTGTGAGCCTCGCAACAATTGTTAGGTTAAGTCTTTTCCTCATGAGAAAACAGAGAAGGTAGGTGTCATACAAATCTAAGTATAGAATCTTCATTCAAACTAAGCTGTCGAAACCAATGCCACTCCCTCAGCCATGCTGCCAGACACTTCTTCTGGCCTTTGGCCATGCAGCTGCTTGAGTTGGGCCAATCTGCCAACTTCCTCCACAGGGGGACAAACATCTGGTCCACCTTCAGTAGTCAGCCTCTAACGCGGCACAGCGGGCTTTATCTAGATTCTATCCAGATGCACTGATTTCATTGCTCATTTTATGAGAGAAAAGACACGAGCAATAAACAAGTGGCTTGGAAGTTTAAGCTGGCCAGACAGCTTCTTCCAGTAAAATGAAAAAAAATTTTTTTAACATTTCCCCCCAGATCCCAACCTCTGTAACTGAATCCTGGAAGCTCACCTAAAGCCCACAGCATGTTAACAAACACATTCAGAGGTGAGAGGTGTTCCCATGGCAGGGGACGCAGGAAGGACTGTACTTACACTTATATCGAGACTACAAAGGCTAACCGCATCTTCATCCTGGGTGCTCTGCTTCCGTTTCCGCTGTGAAACAAATAATAAAACAAAGTTCAAATGTAAATAAGGATTATGACTTCGATTAAGGAAAGGAAAAAATACAATCAAATAGCACATGTAATCCTTATCATTTCTACCATGTTATGCAAAGCTTTAGACTGAGTTCTAAGAAAGCCCAAGAAATACAGGAAATGATTAAGCTCTGGGATAACTGGTTTGCATTATTGTTCTTATTCAAGCTGCTACAGTTTGTTTTTCTTTATAGTTTCTTTTTTTCTAAGTGTCTCGGTATAGCAAGACTTAGAAATTTAGACACAGAGTTCAGATTTTTATTAACATGGAAGAAGACATTAGACTGGAAATAATCTAATTCACTTAAAGATATTCCATTTTTAGTGCCGTTTTATACTGTGTAAGTTAAATTTGTTCTAAACTTCATCCAGGGTGCTGATGTCACCACAGAACCAGAATGTTGGAAAGAACCTTAGACATCTTCTCCAACCTTCCCATTTAGAGCCATAAACACAAAGACTCAGAAGAGTCACTATTGGAACTGAAGAAAGCTATACTTGAAATGAATTTATGACCATGCAATCTATGGGGTTGGAAGAAATGTATTATCCTCTGTATAAAAAGAAAAGAAAAGAAACTCCATTGGCAAACACAATCAAGCTCTTCAGAGACACATTTACTTCTCTTCTGCATTTCTAGCTTAACCAGTCAGGTAAGTGTTTCTCGAGTCTCTAATTTGTGACTTGCTAAGTCTCCTACTTGGCAGAAAGCTGCCAGCGGACCGGAATCCCTAGTATGAGGTTACAGTGGAGTGGTATGAGAGACAGTTGGAGTCTTCAGCCCTCAGAGAAGTCCGTCACCTCCTGCCCTTTCTCCTCTATTAGATGATAAGAGTGAACACAGGCAGATCTTAGCACCCAGCCCTTATCTGTCCCTGACTGTCTCACTATAACTCTTCTACTATTTCTTTAGCTCAACAAAGATTTGTTGAGCACCTGTTATGCACCAAGTCCTGTGTTTGCTCCCAGGAATGCCGAGATTGGCAACTTCCCTAGTTAAGGAACTCACATTAACTCACGTAACTGTCATATTCCTGTAGGAGACACAGACTCTGGTGTGATTATAATGCAGTAAGATCCAATTATCCTAGGAAAAGTCACTTCACTTGCCTGAGTCACCCTTTCTCAACTCTAAGGTGGAGGTGGTAACATAAGCTTTTATTCTCCAAGAGGGAGAAGTAAATACAGTGATATGTATTAGCAAGCAGCAGAGTGCCTGGTGCACAGTAAATGCTTAGCCTGTGGGCTGGAGGGCTCTGGAGCACAGTGAGGGAGTCATTAGCTTGGCCTTGGTGGGGGCTGGGGGTGTTTTCTCAGAGGAGGAGGCATCTGAACAGGTCTGATGGATGAATTAAGAGTTTGCCAGACACAGATGGGGAGGAGAACGGGGCCTCTTTTCCATCACCAGCTACCTAGATGTTTCAAATCCTAAAGGTTAACGTGGTTCCATACAGAGTATGGAGTGCTAGATCCCATAAATCATTCCACTTGAGCAGTGAAAGAATTAAGAAATCCAATGCTAGGAGCCAGGATCCTCAATCAGCCATTCTGAGATAATATCCAAGAATTTCCACTAACAAGTTCACCATGTGATTGGTGATTGTCAGGGAGCCAAATACTCCACTCATGAGTTTGGGGGAGTCCCAAGAGGATGCCGAGAGCTACCTGTCATTTTGGGGGGGGGCTGCTTCATGTTCATGTAGGGACATGACCCATACTGATTCATCATTCAGTTACAATTAAAAGTGGTGCTCTGGTGTCATTGAAGCCAATTCATTGGCCTGTATTTATATGGTGACTTTGGAAGTGAGTATGGCAAGGCATAGTTTCCATTCTACAGGTAAATAAATTGAAGTTAGGAGAGATAAACAAATGGTTCCCAAGTTACACGGCTATGGTATAACACCCTGAATCCAAAATTCGAATTCCTAGGGCAAAACCCTTCACACACACACGCGCGCGCGCGCGCGCGCGCACGCACGCACACACCCCATTTAAAGCACACTTGGCAAACAGGTTATGACTCATTTGCCATTTGGAATGCCTGGCAGCGTCTGCCTTGAGTGCTGTATTGAGAAGGATTTCACAGCACAGCAAGTGAGGGGAGGCTGCAATCAATCAGTAACGTGTGCTGGCGTCAAAGAGTAGGGATATCTGCACTGGTGCCCTGCCACCCAGGACAACCTATGCCATTTCCTGAGCCTGGCTTCTCTTGCCTTGGGAGGCTACAGAATTAGACCTGCGATCTTGGGAAATCCCATGAGAGGGCGGAGGGGCTTGGGTGTTATCTGTAAAGTGGCCATTAACCACCAGGTCAGGCTGTCCTGAGGATTACAGGAGATATGTATACAGCACCTGGAAAGACGGCTGGCACATGGTAACGGCACAATAAATGGTGGCTCCCGGTATTACGCAAACTGTAAGCCACAGAGATGTATGCCGCTATCCGGTGATGTTAGATTACGGAATTCCATGATGCTGCAGTTCCATTTTGAGGGCTCCATGATTTTGTCAACATGACACATTTACAGTGGCCTTTTACCCCCAAAATCCCACCCTAGTGAAGGAGGGAGGACACTAACAGAGGCTCTTCCTCTCAGGGGCATACAGCCCTCTCCAGACCAACTCAGTACACCACACCTAGGGTTGGAACACACGCTCCTAAGCATCACTAACCCCAGATGCTTCCATGCATACCAAGAGCCAAATGCAGAGGACAAAAGTCCTCTAGGGCCTTTAAAGTAAGCCACAGCCGGTTAGCCTGGGATAGAAAGATCTCCTTAAGAAACCCATCCATTTTACAAAGTAAACTGCATGGATTATCAAAGCGGGCGTTCTTTTCAATTTCCACTGCATAGGGTGTTAGCTGACCACGGTCAGCAACACAGAAGGAGTCTGCAATTTTAACTCTGGGCCCAACGCAAACACTTCACAGGGTCCCTAGGTCGTGTGCTCATTTGCTGTTCACCGAGCACTTCTGATGTGCGAGGCCCTGCTCTGGATGCTAGGATCCAGCAGTGAACGAGCCCGGCATGCTCCCTTCCCACTAACTGGCAATAAAATGAAAACAAAAAATATTTTAGACTGTGATCTCTGCTGTGAATGATTCAGACAAGCTGTAGAGACAGAGACCAGCAGGAGAGACTCACTTCAGAGAGAGACTTTAATTTTCTGTTTTCGGGTTGACTTTCTCATGAGATGCAAGCACAGAGAAGCAGGACTGAGTCTGCCATGATCACATTCTTGGAACAGGCTACAGCACCCGGTACCTAGCCAACTCCCCCAGAAGAGGATTTCTCCATTCGTTCATACTTCTGACCCTGCTCCCTTTGAGAAGCTTGTCTTCTTCACTATTATCCAACTTCAGGGAAGGAGGGCACGGTAGAGGGGAACAAACGGGTACCCATTCCAACAGCCCAGCACCACCCTTCCATGTGCATCAGAAGTCATGGAGAGATGACCTGGGGCAGCTTCCAGGGAGGAAGCACTCTGTGTGTCAAACACCTGCATTTACATACTTGGTCTCATGGGTTCTCAGCCTATTTGAAGAGCCAGAGACCCACCCCACCCTGTTATTCTTGCCACAGTCACTGAGGCGAACGCACAGTCCATTTCCCTTTCAACTATGAAAAACAGTGTGCCGTGGGTGAGCCCGGGGACTGTGCTGTATTCTGGGCTCTCTGATTTGAGTGCATAACTTAAAACCCCAGCGTCCTGTGCTGAGCAGCAGGTCAATGAATAATCTCTGAATGAGTGACTAAAAAAAGAATAAATAAAGGAGGCCCGTGTTCTTAGGGCGACACCCTTCCCTTCCGCTAACCACCTGGCTGCCAAAATTAAATCAAAACCTCAAAAGCAAAGATCACTGAAGGCTAAAATTCTTCAACCTCAAATTTCCTTGGGGACTCAAAACATGCAAGTTCAAGCTACGATTTTTGCTTTTCAAATAAGAGACTCTTTTTCTTAACCAGCAGGGGCATTTATTTTCCTTAAATTATACAGATAAGTTTAAAAAAAATTACAACTGTTCAGACATTGGTCCAAGTGGAACACTGGTGATTTTCACTCCTCATGTGAGAAGAAGTGTCAGGTCTGTTCAAGGGTGATGCACACCCAGGACTAGGCAGCAAGCATGCACTTCCCCGAGCAACACCATGAACACCCAGCCTCTGTGCTTCAGGAGCAACGAATCCAGGATTGATAACAGCCTGACTGAAATGAAACAGCTGGCTGGATCCAACCATAAGCGACCTGATTTGGCATCCGAACCCTTTTCTGAACACTTATCTGAGTCAGGGAGGAAAAGCAGTTACGGAAGGGAATGAATGTACGGGAACAAAGGGCTAGAGTATACCGTCTGATTCCTTAACCCTGTGGGCTACATATTTCATGGAGATGCTTTCTAGAGGTGCTTGGGTGCTGGAAAAACCTCACGCTTCTTGGCTCAAAAACTGACCAGGAGGCTCTCTGTTAATCTGCAACAGGGCAAAGTCTTCTGTACATGTGTATCTGAGTTCTGATGGAGATACATGTCTCTCTGGACAGATGGGGCAGACTCTGAGACTCATTCCTGGTGACACCATCCGCTTTCACAGCACACCACTGTTCTCCAGGCCTCTCTGTGACCACCTCCTCTTAGGCTTGGCTACCTTCTGACAGCACAAGGCAGACACATAAATCTCATCAGTAAATGGTCTGGGAACAACTGTTTTTCTGTGGTTCCGGGTAAGGCTCTCCGCCAAGAGCAGTGACCCTACCTGTCCTCAGCTGATGGATTTGCAGAAGAGCTGGTCCCAGGTCTAAGCCTGTCTGATTCTTATTAGGCTCAGCTTACAGTCTCTCTAGATCCAAATCTTGGGATCCTTTGAGGTTTTGAGTCTTGGAAGCAGAGGAGAATCACAGTCAGATATACAGTGGGGTAGAGAGAAGTGGGTGCAGGAACTGGGTGTCTGCTATGAGCCATGAACTGTGCTCACCATTTAAAGAACTGTTCCTTTCCAGCTTCTCCTCAGCCCAGCCTCAGTGAGCATGGTGGTGCTCATTTTCCAGAGAACACTGAAGCATGGGACGGCTTCAGGGATTTGTTCAAGGTCACAAAACTAGCAAATGCTGGAGAGGGGAGTTTTTTCTATACCAGCTGCTGCTGCTGCTGCTGCTAAGTCACTTCAGTCGTGTCTGACTCTCTGCGACCCCATAGACGGCAGCCCATCAGGCTCCCCTGTCCCTGGGATTCTCCAGGCAAGAACAATGGAGTGGGTTGCCATTTCCTTCTCCAATGCATGAAAGTGGAAAGTGAAAGTGAAGTCACTCAGTCGTGTCTGACCCTCAGCGACCTCATGGACTGCAGCCTCCCAGGCTCCTCTGTCCATGGGATCTTCCAGGCAAGAGTACTGGAGTGGGGTGCCATTGCTGGTTCCCAAACCACTGATCCTTTCACCATCCAGTGCTACTTCTCTTTTTATGTTGTTTAAAAACAAAGTGTGATTTATTTAAATTAATATAAAAACTGTGAAGGGAAGTGTAAAAGTCTTAGTCGCTCAGTCATGTCCAACTCTCCAACCCCAGGAGCCTGGCAGGCTCCTCCGTCCATGGGATTTCTCAGGCGAGAATACTGGAGTGGGTTGCCATTCCCTTCTCCACGGGCTCTTTCCAATCCAGGGACTGAATCCGGGTCTCCTGCATTGCTGGCAGATTCTTTACCATCTGAGCCATCAGAGAAGCACATAAAGTAAATCTACATTTAAAACAATATCTGCCTTAGAACAATATAAAAAGGCTCATAAGACATTTACCTACATACCTCAAGGAAACAAAGAGAATAAATGAGACAGACTGAGTTCAGGATCCATCACTTCTCCTTGCTGTGATCTTATCACGGCAACTGATGTGTATCACAGATACTGAGGTTCTCTATAACTTCAGTCACACAGCAAATATTTATAGAGGATGAACTATGGGCCAGGCAGATTCCAGGTGTGTGAGATATGAAGGTGTCTGTGATATATTTCTGTAAACTTTGATTTCTTCATCATAGGCTTATTTGAAGGATTAAAGCAGATAAAATATTTACAACAGGGCCAGGCATATGGCAAGAGATTAAAAAATGGTAATTATTATTGCTTCTGTGGTTACCATCATAATCACTATTCCTACTATTGTCACTGCTACTTTGTTGTTATGTTTTGTTGGCTGTCGAGAGGCAGGCAAAGGAGACGTTGGTATTAGAGATGGTGGAGGAGGCAATCCTGCAGGATGAATAAGTAAGAGACCTGGGATGCAGCCTGACCCTCCTCTAAGTACCCACATCACATAGGGCTATAAATGGGTGCTCTCTGGATACCTTCAGTCACGTTTGCAGTGTGTGGTTCCCACTTCTGTCACAGAGGCAGGGCAAGTGCAAGGCCTGACTTAATTTTAAACGACTGAGATTGAATTGATTAGTGTTGGAACAGCCCTGTGATTTAATCACAGGGTTTTTCTATTTAATAACCAAGTGACCAGAGTAGCAGAAATGCACTGGTGGAGAGAGTACAGCTCCTGACTTGACAGCGAATGGCCCCTGATTAGTCATTTGTAATCATTAAATTCAAACCAGATCTCAAACCTTCCTGATTTATCTCTCTGCTGGCAAACAGCTTTGGTGGTTTCAGAGGCTTTGATGAGGCCTTTCATCTGCGCCTTCTTTAGGGAGAGATTAGAAAAGGATTTTATGTTCTTGTACTTGTCCTTAGCTGGAACTTGACTCACTAAACTCACATTTGGGCAGGAGAGGCTCCACATCTCATTTCTCTTCTGTCTCAGCTCCAGGCTGAGCAAAAACACTGCGAGGGAACCTCTGCTCCATTTCTAATACCTTATTTTAAAAAACATCCTCCCTTCTCCAGCATCCAGGAACCATGATCTTTTTTCCCCCTAGACTCTTTAATGTGCTCATGGGGTAGAAAACCTGGAAATCATGGTGCTCCCTGAGCTGCTGGTAAATAAACCTTCACTAACTTGGTGGCTTAGTGGTAAAGAATCTACCTGCAATGCAGGAGCTGGAGGAGATGTGGATTCGATCCCTGGGTCAGGAAGATCCCCTAGAGAAGGAAATGGCAACCCACTCCAGTTTTCTTTCCCAGAGAATCCCATGGACAGAGGAGCCCGGCAGGGTGCAGTCCGTAGCATAGCAAAGGGTTGGATACAACTGAGCACAACATAATATATGGTTTTGTGCTCAGATGCCATTAACTGTGGGCTCTAAAGTTAGACTTGGTAGGTTCACGTCCTTGTCATGCCACATGGTATAGAACCTTAAGGACATAATTTCTCCTCTCTGAACTTCAGTTTCCTTGTCTACAAAATAACTAAGGATATCAGGAGAGTCAAATAGATCAGTGTGAGTAAAGGGCTCACCTCAATGCCTGTCACACAGCAACTTTTCAGCATTGGTTATCACTAGTGGCAGCAGCAGTAACAGCAGGAATGGCACCGGGGTGGGGGGTGGGGGAGTAGGAAACATGGATAAAATTCCACTCATGTACAAGAGTGTACCCACTGACTTGATTTTGGCAAATCAAGAAAAGCCCCAAAGATTGATTTTGGCCCCAGAACACCTGGCCTTTAGCTTGCTGGGAAGCAGAGATAAGATCACATTAGCCAAGGAAAGGTCTTCATCTCCCATGAGAAGGAAAAGATGTTCAACCAGGCAGATGAGAGGTCAGGGGTCACCACCAGGTGTCATAGCCTGCCAGGGTCACCACCAGCCCTGACAATCGAGAGCAGCCAGTTTCACGATCATTCCATGAATATTTACAGACCACTTTTTTTCTCCAAACATTCAAGGCCAAAGGAGCAGGACAGAAGACAGAAAACTTGTCTGTCCAGGGCAGAGCACTGGCAAGTATATTTTCCAGATAGACTGCTCCAGACAAACTCCATTATGCGCACTCATCTGAGGTGGGAAAGGAGGCTCATATTCATAAAGGTTGCCAACGATGGACTTTGACAAGAAGCACAGAACCTAATTAAACAGGGCACGTTCCCCCTAAGCCTTCTAACGATCACTGTAATTGTTTTCTATTGTTTCCTTCTGCTCTCAGGGCACTGAAGTGGCTTAGTCACAATCTGTGGTTCATTATACACTGTTATCACCGGTGCCTCCCGGGTCCTCCGCTATTTGCTAATTCACTTATTTTTTTACCACCATAAAGAACTCTTATGTATTAAAAGTATTCCCACACAAAACTGTCTGAAGCCCTTATCAACAAAAATAGAAACCTATATAGCTTAGGGAATGTCGCAATAATTGCTTAATTTCTAGAGAATTACTCCACATAACCAAGGAACTCAGATGGTCCAACTGTAAAATTCAGACTCAAATGTGCTTATTGCCCATGATAATACTGGTACTTCTTCAATTGGGACTCCTGCCTTTCCCTATCAGGACAGACCTCAGTACTGGTAATGGCTTTGCAGCCACAGCACCGCATGCATTTCTGAGTAGTGCCCCTAAATACTAGCAGCCAGGTGTTTATCTATAGGAAGAGCAATTTCCCTTCAACTACCCGTTTCTGCATCCACTAGTCCTGGGGACAACTTGGCACACACAGCAGAGATGGAACATGCTAGAGAAATGGGCTGCACCTGCTTAGCCACTGTGTGTATCCTGACAACTCATCACAGCATTCCTTTAAATAAAGAAAAATTTCCCTAGTAGAACTATTTGGTGTTATCTAACCAGATTAGAACTCACAATCTGCATTGCTTTAAGGCATGTGCTGGATGCTTCAAGTAGCCCCTTTCTCCCCGCCCTCTTTCCACTTGCTGGGTTTAAAACAAAGATCTGTTAAGAATTCAATGCATGCTGGGTGCTTTCCACATATTATATCTGATCCTCATAGCTTGGACAAAGATGTCATTATACATGAGGAAAAGTGGGTCGTCACTCAGTCTCGTCTGACTCTGCAACCCCATAGACTGTAGCCTGCCAGGCCCCTTTGCCCATGAAATTCTCCAGGCAAGAATACTAAAGTGGGTAGCCACTCCCTTCTCTGGGGGAATCTATCTGACTCAGGGATTGAACTTGGGTCTCCTGCACTACAGGCAGATTTTTCACTGTCTGAGCCACCAGGAAAAGGAAACTGAGGCTTAAAGAGTTTAAATGACATGATTAAGACTGCTCTAAGAGTGCTCGGACAAAGCCAGGATTTGATATCATATCCAGCTAGTAGCTGATACTGTTGGCCCATGTCCCCTGGGCAATCACCATTCCCTGGCATGCCTCTGCTTTTTACAGGCCAGAAAGGCTTGGCTGTTAATGTCACCAGGAGCAGCCCTCAACCTGCGATGAACTGAAGTTGGCAGGTAAACACTCCAGCTTCCTAAAGCTTGAGGGGACAACTCTGCAATACAGTCTTCTCAGTTTTGACCATACACTGGAAATACTAGAGGAGTTTAAAAAGCTCCCAGGGTCTGGCTCTTGCCATCTGCAGATTCTGAACATCAGGAGTTTGCAGAAGCTCCCCAGATTGAGTCGATCATGCAGCAAAGTTTCATGCAGTCTCCCAGATGGTGCAGTCTCCCAGAAGTCCCCAGCAGGTTTGAGCCCTAGGTCTTCTCAGAGCTAACCTGTTCATGATCACACCATGTACCCCATTTCTCTTCCTCAGTCCCTCACCAGTGTTTCTGGTGACCAAATAAACTACTCGCACTTGTATCCAGGTCTGCTTCTGGGGTACTGAACCTAAGACAAACTGAACACAACTCTGTGCTTCTAAAATCAAGCAGTGGAATAGGAGGCGGGTTAAAGCCACAGAATAAAAATGGCCCATCAGCCTGACTTTGTGGGAAGCCAGGTAAGCCTTTATTTATATACTTTAACAAGAATGGAATGCCATTTTACATGAGTTTTTAAAGATAAAGCTAGGAAGAAATTTAAAGGTGAATGACCTTTGCAGTGGCTGTCCCCTGGCAAGACACAGAAAGGACTGAGTGGACCTCCTATTTAATAGCCAGAGCCTCAGTCCAGAGGCTTCATTAAGACTAACTGTGGCGGCGAAGGCTGAGACCTCCATGATACTGTCTGATGAGGAACCTCATTTGCGCCTGATCCTCTCCTGTTACAGACTGAATGTTTGAGTCTCCCAAATTCCCTTGTTGAAGCCCTAACTACCAATGTGATGGTATTTGGAGGTGGGACCTTTGAGAAGTGATTAGATGGTGAGGACAGAACCCTCATGAATGGGATTAGTGCTTTTGTAAGAAGAGACATGAAAGAGAAGATTGCTTTCTTTGTCATTTATGGACACAGAAAGAAGGTGGCTGTCTGCAAATCAGGAAGAAGCTCCTTTCCAGACACCATATGGATCAGCACCTTGATCATGGTCCTCCAAACCTCTTGAACTGTGAAAAATAAACAGCCTAAAAAAGGCATTCTTCCACCACTCTAGATATTTTTAAAGTGCAAATTCTGAATCTAGTCATGAAAAACATCTAATAGGCCCACAGAGAAGGAAACTGTACAACCTAACTGGCTTCTATTCTTCAAAAGAGTCAAAATCAAGAAATATCAAACAGGCCTGGGGAACTGTTCCAGATTAAAGGAGACCAAAGAACAAGTGGCAATAAGTGCAATGCATGATCCTGAACTGGACTCTAGACCAGGGAAAAAAAAAAGAAAAAAAAAAAACAGCTAAAAAATACATTATTGTAACAACTGGCAAACTTTAAAAATGAATGGTGGAGGAGTAATATATTTTGCCAATGTTAAACTTTCTTCTTCTGACAATTATACTTGGGTGAAAGTAATTGTAATTACTCTCATAGTTAAGTATTTAGTATATACCTATATATGTATATATAAATGTATAAAATAAGTACTCTTATAGGTATTTAGTATAACATATATATGTATATATAAATGTATAAAATAAATTTCAATAAGTATGTAATATATAAATTTATTTAAATGTATAATATACAATTATATAATATATTTATTTAAATATATAATATATAAATTTATTTAATACATATGTATACACACACATGCACACATTTATATACAGAAGGATGAGCACCAAAGAACTGATGGTTTTGAATTGTGCTGTTGGAGAACACTCTTGAGAATTCCTTCTATTCCTGCAAGGAGATCAAACCAGTCAATCCTAAAGGAAATCAAACTGAATATTCTTTGGAAGAACTGATGCTGAAGCTCCAATACTTTGGCCATGTAACACAAACAGCCAACTTATTGGAAAAGACCCTGATGCCGGGAAAGAATGAAAGGAAAAGAAGGGGGCAGCAGGGGATAAGGTTGTTAGAATGCATCACTGACTCAGTGGACATGAATCTGAGCAAACTGCAAGAGATAGTGAAGGACAGAGGAGCCTGGCATACTGCAGTCAGTATGGGGTCACAAAGAGTCGGACATGACTTATCAACTGAAGAACAACAAATCTATTTACTTATGGAGAGGGGCTTCCCAGGTGGTGCTAGTGGTAAAGACCTGCCTGCCAGCACAGGAGACCCAAGAGACTTGGGTCCAATCCCTGGGTCGGGAAGATCCCTTGGAGGAGGGTATGGCAACCCACTCCAGTATTCTCGCCTGGAGAATTCCATGGACAGAGAAGACTGGTGGGCTACAGTCCATAGCCCTCAGAGTTGGACATGACTGAATCAACTTAGCAGGCAAGCATGTATCTATGGAGAAAGACTGATACAGAGACAAAGAAATACAGAGAGAGCAAACTTAAGCAATCAGTGAAGTCTGTAAAAGGTATTCAGGAGTATCTTTTTCTAGACTTGCAACTTTTCTATAAGTTTTAAATATTAAGTTGTCAAAAGTAAAATAAAAGAAGTTCACAAACAACCTGCACGCTTTCCCCTGTCCTCAAAAAAACAAACAAACAAAAAAACAAGCCCATAGCCATTCATTCCATTTGGAGGCATCTGATATTCACCCAGTGCCCAACTCCAGGAGCCCTCAGGCCCTCAGGGCTCGACTCTGCAGTATCTGCTAACCTGTGGTGCCTGCAAGCCCCTGAGCATCTAAAAGGGAGTGAGTGTGCCTAGGTACTTCAGCAGACTTTGGTTGGGCATTAGCTGGAACACAATCCCTTAGGCTTGAGAAGAATATAATTTAAGGATTATTTGATCAAAATGTTTAGCTCTCTTCCAAATAAAACTTGAAATTCTCACAAGAAGCTGCCTATTCTTTAAGATTTTTTTCTCAGCAGGAAAGAAACAGCTAAAAGGAAAATAACTGTGTAACAGATAATTCCCCTTCTCTCAAAATGATGTACTTGAATATGCCAACAATGTTTCTCAATGGAGCTCTGCAGAATGTGGGCTCTGGAAGGACCCCTCTCCTGGTCTGACTAGAGTCATTAGCACAAAGCAGACCACCAGTTTTCAGACTAGTCTTGACTAACCTGAGAAAACACTCCTGGCAACAGTCTGCAGAGAACCTGTCAGAACAGTAATGTGAGAGCCAGTTACCATTCCTGATGTGGTGTCTGGAAAGATGTAACTGTGATTAAGAGGGACATTTTCCTTCTGCAGCTGTTTCTGAAAGGGGAGGAGGGCCTCACCACAAGACCAAATTATAGGCGAGAGGTAAAGGGCCTCAAACACCAGGGACAGGCAGGTATTCAGGGTAGCCCTCCTTCAGCAGCACTATCATGTCCTGTCAAGTTTTGAGTAAAAAGCAGGAGTAGTGCTAAGCCACAGAGGGGGCTGCAGGGAGGGGGGAGGACTTTGTGCTAAATTTTCTAATCCTGATTTTTTGCTTCAAAGCCCATCCCAATCATTTTTATCCTGAAGTCTGAAACGGAGGTCTGGATTTTGCAGAATCAAAGCACATTTATCCAACATTTAATCCATTTCCCAGGAAATCCATGTTTTACTAACAGTAGAATTCTTTCATGTCTAGAACTTTGCTGGAAATTACTAAGGCCTAGTCCAACACACAGAAAGCTCAATAAATGTGTTTTGACCAACTTACATGAACAAATAAATCCACTAGCTCCCAAACAGTGCATATAAAACTGTAGAATTTCTTTTCACGAAGACTAAAACACCAAGACGTGTCATCCATAGAGTTCCATTTTTGATTCTGTGACCCACAATATTCTTTTTTATTTTTTGGCAATGGAAATCCAGGAATGAGACTCAGATGAACGACCTTCACTCTAAAGTTTCATTCATTCAATAACGATTTTATGGAGTGCCTATTAGATCCCAGGCACTGTGCAAGCTGCTGGAGATAAATTGGTTAACAAAATACATACAGCCCCTGCCCTCGGAGGGAATAGAGATTATAAAATAATAAGCAAATAAACAAGCTAGTTTTAAGGTGTACTAAGAGTAATAATCAGTCAATTCTAAAGGAAATCAACCCTGAATATTCACTGGAAGGACTGAAGCTGAAGCTCCAATACTTTGGCCCCATGATGCTTAGGGCTAACTCATTGGAAAAGACCCTGATGTTGGGAAAGATTGAAGGCAAAAGGAGAAGGGAGTGGCAGAGGATGAGATGGTTGGCTGGCATCATTAACTCAATGGACATGAGTCTGACCAAACTCTGGGAGATAGTGAAGCCTGGCATGCTGCAGTCCATGGGTTGGATATGACTTAGCAACAACAATTATAAAGAAAGTAAACCAGGGTAATAGGAAAGCCTATCAAAGGGGGTGAGGGATGAAGCTATTGGAGGGAGAGGTCAGGGAGGTTTCTCAGAGGAGGAACAGCTGAGATGACATTTCAGTGATGGGATGAAGCCAACCAAGCACAGATGGGGATAGATGAGGAGTGAGAGCTCCTAAAGGGCCCTCATCATTAAACGTTCAAGTTCTCCCTTTCCGCAAGTCTCCCACCCAGTACCTGATGACTGTTCTGATTGGCCAGTGTCCGTGAACATGACTGTTGACATCATTTCCCATTTATAAGGATGAGAACTGTACTGGAGTAATTTTCTTTCTCAGTTTATTTAAAGAGAAAGTGAAAGTGAAGCTGCTCAGTCATGTCCAACTCTGAGACCCCAGGACTGTAGCCTGTCAGGCTCCTCCAACCATAGGATTTTCCAGACAAGGATACTGGAGTGGGTTGCCATTTCCTTCTCCAGGGGTTCTTCCCAACCCAGGGATTGAACCCTGGTCTTCTGCACTGTAGGCAAACTCTACTGTCTGAGTCAGCAGGGAAGCCCTGGAAGCCAGGAAGGGAAACTAAGGGTGAATAATTTTACTCATCTTTCTATTATGGTTAGTCATGAAAACAGCCCTGAGTTTCTCAAGACTTGTTAGTGTCCAGGAGATCCTGTGCAAAGTCAGGACTGGTCCAATTCTCCTCTCCACCCTCATTCCCTTTACTGTGAGCTCCAACCTCCCTCCCATAATCCCAATTCCTCTTTCTCTCTGTTTCCTCTGCCTTTGAACCTTCTTTCCTCTCCTTTTCTCCCAGCCAATTTCTCCTTACTCTTCAGATGTCAGCCTCATGATGGAGGTATTCTAAGATAGCTCCAAACAACAACAAAAAAATCTCTCAGTTATGGCCTCTCAGCCTCACTGCGCCTCTTCTTTGTTGTACTCACCTTATGAAAATGTTACCCTTTGCTTGTGTAATAACTGGGTTCATGTCTGTCTCCTCCTTCAAGCTAAGGTCAATGAATGCAGAAGCCAGTTCAAGTTCACTTCTAGCACCTTCCATCATGCGGGCACATAGAGAATAATGCTTTGTGGTCACTGCCTTGAAACTCTTAGTAACTTTTTAAACAGGGACTCTGGATTTTCATTTCTCACTGCTGCTGCTGCTGCTAAGTCGCTTCAGTCGTGTCCAACTCCGTGCGACCCCACAGACGGTAGCCCACCAGGCTCCCCTGTCCCTGGGATTCTCCAGGCAAGAACACTGGAGTGGGTTGCCATTTCATTTCTCATTGGACTCTGCAAATTATGCAGCCAGATCTGGAAAGGAAAAAGTGTATAGGGACTCTTCTGGGATGGGTACCCATTCTGAGGCCACCATCCTTGAAAACTCAAAGCAAGTTTTGACTACCAAGCATTGACTCATTCAAATATTAAACAAATATTTCTTGGGCAACTCTATGTACCCACAGAGTGAAGCCCTATTGAGCACAGAGCCCTAGCCATGAAGCTGGCCCTCTTTCTGCCTTCCTGTTGGATTTCTTGATCTCATGTCATTTACAGATGCTTCTGATTTCTTGCGAGGTATATCTTACCCTGAACTTCACCGCTTTCTCAACAATCTAGGTTTCACACGACAGGACCTCACTGGCATGGGCCCAAACCCCTAAAGATAAGAAATTCTTTCCCCATTAGAACTTTAGTCCTGCCTTCAATCTGCCTATAAGACTCAGGCCGAAACAGAACCTTCATCTTATGGAAGTACGTTTCTAATCTCCCTGAGGAAACGGCAACCCACTCCAGTATTCTTGCCTGGGAACAGAGGGGCCCGGCAGGTCACAGTCTGTGGGGTCACAAAGAGTCTTGGACACGAGTGAGCAACTAAATAACAACAAAGCACTTTTTAAAATTTCCCTTAAAGTCCCAGTTCTCCTCAGGATATTGTAAAAGGCTTGCTAGAAAGTGGCTCTCTGAGTTTGGCAACACTTGCCTGCTGCATTTTAGCCCGGGGCTCATCATTGATGTATCAACAAACACTTTCAGTAACCACAGACCGACACTCACTGCCCCACGCACAGGAGGTCTCAGACTGGCAAACAACGGACAAAGGTCACACAGTAAATTAAATTTATAGGCAAATTTGGGAACACTAAGTTTGTTAGCAAGCTGTAATAGTATGTTGAAAGAGGAACAGCAAAAATGGAAAATGATGTTACTCATCAGGACAGAGTATCACTAAAATGTTAGGGAAAATGGAAAAGTTGAACACCAAGAATTTCAATACGTTTTTGAACTTTAAAGAAAAAAAAAAAAAATGCGATACGTTTTACACCATTTGGACGTGTACCTTGGGCTACTGTTTCCCAGAGGATGGGTCTGGTGTCATGCTGCTTTGTAAGATTATTTTAGGCAGTATGCCTACCAGCTGTTGTGGTTTGGGCTCCCCGCACAGCAGATCTTGGGTGATGATTTAGGTATAAGCTGTTTACACACGAGGTGGGTAAACCCCACGAAGAACTGGTGAGGACTGAGACAGTGAGGTGGTGAAAGGAGGCGGCCCCCAAAAGATGTAAAGCCACCAGCTTTCAGCTGTGGGCAGCTGGAGCTGGAGAACCACCCACTGGGCCCCCTCCCACCCCCGTGAGGGACTGTACAAGACACAGCTCATAGTTTTCCACTAACAGGTGGGGAGGTAAAAGCATTCGACCTACCCCCTCACTGATGGGGAGGGGCCCCTCGGGACGCTAACCCTTGGCTGGAAACCCCTACAAGCTGAAGGACACAGGAAGTCGCACTGGGTCCCTGGGACTCTGGAGGTGACACCTGCACCTTAGGTGGTGCGAGTGGAACACTGGGACAGCGCTCGGACAGGCTTTCCTCGACAGGTCACACAAGAGGAAGGTTACCATTTTCAAGTCACTGTCCATTCCTGGTCTATCAGACTGCTGTGGTGGTAGTTCAGTCGCGGAGTTGTGTCTGACTCTTACAACCCCATGGACTCTAGCCTGTCAGGCTCCTCAGTCCATGGGATTCTCCAGGCAAAAATATCAGAGTGGATTGCCATCTCCTTCTCTAGGGGATCTTCCCAACCCAGGGATGAAACCTGGGTCTCCTGCTTGGCAGGTGGATTCTTTACTGCCGAGCCACCAGGGGAGCATCTGATTGGGGCTACCTCACCTTTAACACATACGCTATGCTTACCAACCTCAGCCTTTAGTCCCCCTCCAGGAGAGAGACTCAGGCAACAGCAGCTAGCCAGAATTTAGTTACATGGTTTTGTGGGTATCTAGTATTCCAAGTTGGGCCAGCATACTGGTTTTCTGTTTATTATAATATAAACTTTCCATTAAAGATAACTCTAAGGGGAAAACTGTTGTTTTACAGAAAGCTATTAAGTATTTGACAATGTTAAAGGCTATGGCAGAAGATGATTCATAACTGAGGGAGGTTTAGGAAACACTTTCTTTGTGGAAACTCCCTCTCCTAATGGTCACACAAAGTAACTGGCGCCGGACCTTGCTGCTCCTGACAAGCACAGAAAAAGTGACACTCTGTTGCCCTCTTCCCCAGAATGAGTGAGAAGCGACTTCTACCCCGTCCATCCTCTCAACACTCGCCCAGCCCTTCTGAAGAAGATCTGTCTGCTCAGTCATGGATTAAAAATGAAATTCATATCTAACAGGTCTAACTTTAGCCACAGGAAACGGGAGCATGTGGAAGACCCAAAGGGTGAGCCAAGCTTTGTTGAAGGATGGGCATGTTATCTTTTCTGAACCTCCTTCCTGCCTCGTTTTGGGAGGGGAGGGGTAGAGGCTCAGCTTTGGGGAGTGGGAGGGGAGTGAGGCCTGTTGAATCTGTTTCCTGGTTGGCTTTGTGGGCGGTGTCTCCCCTCTCTGGTGTCCCAGTGCTGGCTCTCAAATCTGTGCTGTGTATCATTGGGACCAAGTGATGCCCACTTTAGGATATACTATAAAAAATAACCCAAATGAGGAATTGAAAAACCTCTCTGTTGAAAATGTCTAGATACCTTGGCCACAGATACAAAATGGTTCTGTGAAGAAAAAAAAAAAAAGAAAGTTTAAGCCTAAATAGTTCTAAAACTTACATCTGTGAATATCCTCCAGCTTTATTACAATGTGAACAATTTACAGAAGTCTGTTCTATAAAAGGTTATGAGAAGTTGCCAGATCACAAGTGTTTTTTTGTGTGTGTATTACTCACTCAGTTGTGTCCGATTCTTTGTGACCCCATGGACTGTAGCTGGCTAGGCTCCTCTGTCCATGGAATTCTCCAGGCTAGAATATTGGAGTGGGTTGCCATTTCCTGCTCCAGGGGATCTTCTTGACCCAGGGATTGAACCTCGGTCTCCTGCATTGCAGGTTTCCCCACTGTAGCAGACTCTTTACTGATGGAGCCACCAGGAAAGACTTTACAAGTGTTATTACCTTTCTCTTATCTGATGTGTCAGTAGTAAGATGGAGCAACTAGAGAACAATTACCTAGTTACCTAGTTATTATCCACTTTTTAAGGTCATCAAACTAGCTATATGACCTTAGGCATCTTACCTGCTCACTCTGGATCTCAGGTTTATTATCTGTAAGGCAAGAGCACTGGTCCAGGTATCTCCAAAGTCTCCTCCTAACATTGTGTGTGTGGATGACAACATGTAGCCAAGGGGACTGCTGGGTGAAGGTGGGAAGATGGGCAATGAGAACAGCAGAGACTGGGGAACACTTTCTAGAAACAAATATGCTATTCTACATTTGCCTCAAAATCACAGATGACAACGATTCTAGCTGTATTGTTCTTGGAACACAATGTCTGTGTCCAGGTTCCAGCATAACCCAGTGCACTACACAAAGAAGGTGATCCACCAATGTGTATTAAATTAGTTGACAAAGGCACCTTCCCTGGATATCTTTTAAAGACTCAAGGCTAGTGCTCGATTTTTTACAACAGCCAAGATATGGAAATGACATAAGTACCAATCAATGGATGAGTGGATCAAGAAGGTGTGTGTGTACACATATATACATACATATATATGGAACACGTATATAACATACATCCACACACATAGGGGAATACCACTCAGCCACGAAAAGATGAAATCCTGCCATGTGTGACAATATAGATGGATCTTGAGGGTATTAGGCTAGTGAAGTTAAGTCAGACACAGAAAAACAAATACCACGTGACTTCACTCATATGAAGAATACAAGAAACAAGCAATAAAATAAATGACCCAACCAACCAAAATGAAGCATATAGATACAGAAAACACAGTCGTGGTTACGAGAGGGGAAGGGGCAGGGAAAGGCGAAATGGATCAAAGGGGTCAACTATATGGTGATGGATGAAAACTAAAGTTTTGGTGGTGAGCATACAGAAGTAGAAATACAATGTTACGCACACGAAACATAGAGTACTGTAAACAATCTTTAACCTCAACTTTTTTAAAAAGGCTAGTGACAGAAGGACAAATGAGCAATGAAAAAGAGTGGAAAATTAAGGGGTTAGGGGAAGAAAGAAAGAGAGAGCAAAAAGGAGAGTGAGCAAGGGAGAAAGGCAGGGAAAAGAAAAGATACACATCCTGACAGACAGACAGACAGTCTATTCTTGTTATTCGAGTTCATCAAGATCCGGTACATCTCCATGAACTAGGCATTAGTGAACAGCCTAACGTTTAAGGACATAGTCTGGCGTAATTCTTGCAGGTGGTGGGAACTTAGAGGCCTATACAGGGAGGGCTTCCTGGGTGGCGCCAATAGTCAAGAATCTGCCTGCCAATGTGGGAGACTCAAGAGACGTGAGTTTGATCCCTGAGTTGGGGAGATCTCCTAGAGGAGAACACGGCAACTCGTTCCAGTATTCTTGCCTGGGAAATCCCAAGGACAGAGGAGTCTGGCGGGCTACAGTCCAGGGGGTTCCAAAGAGTCAGACACGACCGAGTACGCACACACACACACACAGGGAGGGATCAGGATGTTTATAACAACAAAGGACTGGACACGACAGAAATATCTTTTCGTGCATAAATGGAGTATATGACATGCACCAACATTTCCATCAGTCAAAACCCAACTATCAATCGGACTATTTCTTTCACACATCTCTGCCCAGACCACTGCATCACGCTCGCATATGCAAAACACATCACCCCCAGCACTGCTAGATCCTGCCTCCTACCGGACTCTGCATTTGTTTCCCCCAAATTCATTTTGATCCAACCAGAATCGTAAGCACACGGGACCTCCTTGTTTCTAGACTAGTGNAACTATCAATCGGACTATTTCTTTCACACATCTCTGCCCAGACCACTGCATCACGCTCGCATATGCAAAACACATCACCCCCAGCACTGCTAGATCCTGCCTCCTACCGGACTCTGCATTTGTTTCCCCCAAATTCATTTTGATCCAACCAGAATCGTAAGCACACGGGACCTCCTTGTTTCTAGACTAGTGGTTCTCAAAATTTTTGGTCTCAGGACCCTTTTATATATATTTTTAAAAGTATCAAGGGCCCCAAACAGTATTTTCTTATGTTGGCTTTATTAATGTTTGCAGTATTAGAAAATAAAATTGAGAATTAAAAATTTTCTTATTTAAAAAATGAGTGTATTATTACGTCTTAATCTAATTATCACATTTGACAATTAACTATGTGTTAAAAAAAAATAGTGAGAAGAGCAAGACTGTTTCATACTCTTCCAATTCTTTTTAATGTCTGGCTGCAGAGGAGACAGCTGGATTCATATATCTGCTTCTGTAATCAGTCTGCTGTGGTGTGCTATTTTTGTTGACACGTATGAACGAAATCTGTTCTGAAGTTATATAGTTAGTACTTTCTAGGCCTCGGGAGCTCTGTGGATCACACTGTAGAACCACTGTTTTAAATCACCCTCCATTCTGCCAAAAGTTGTCTTTCACACACAGTCATGTCATTTCCCACGTTCCTCAAATCATGAATGGCTGCCTATGGCTCACAGGGTTGAATCCACACCTCACAAAACCCCTTCCCATTTGGACAGAGAGTTGTCTGTCCAAACTCCATTATTGCTTTTTTTTTTTTTTTTAAATTTTTGTTTTATTGCTCTGTCTTATATACCAGTACCCTGGCCACTTCCAGGTTTACATACATGCCTGACCTGTTCTTCTTGTTGATGTCTGTGAGTCTCAACTTTCCTCTTGCTAAGACTCCTATGAATCTTTTGCAATCCCATCTAAAGGTCACCCCCTCTCAGAAGCCTTCTCTGATTCACCCTTCCTTTGGAGTTTACTTTTTTGTGTTTTAAATACTTATTGTTTCAATAAGTAACTGAAATACTTTGGATTAAATTCCAAAAGGGTATACCATACAATGATAAGTAGACTTCTTTCCCNACCCCATCTAAAGGTCACCTCCTCTCAGAAGCCTTCTCTGATTCACCCTTCCTTTGGAGTTTACTTTTTTGTGTTTTAAATACTTACTGTTTCAATAAGTAACTGAAATACTTTGGATTAAATTCCAAAAGGGTATACCATACAATAAGTAGACTTCTTTCCCACATCTATCCCTTCCTCTCCCAGGAGGAAACCACTGTGACTGGTTCCTTCTACATTCCAGAGTTGCTCTAGACATAAATAAGCATATCATTTCTTTTACTCAAATGGCATTGTACTATATGCACTCAGGTCAGTTCAGTCTCTTAGTCGTGTCCGACCCTTTGCGACCCCATGAACTGCAGCATGCCAGGCCTCCCTGTCCATCACCAACTCCCGGAATTCACCCAAACCCATGTCCACTGAGTTGGTGATGCCATCCAACCATCTCATCCTCCGTCGTCCCCTTCTCTTCCTGACCTCAATCTTTCCCAGCATCAAGGTCTTTTCAAATGAGTCTGCTCTTCGCATCAGGTAGCCAAAGTACTGGAGTTTCAGCTTTAGCATCAGTCCTTCCAATGGAATATTCAGGACTGATTTCCTATATGCACTGCTCTCTACTTAATATTATAGCTTAGACAGCCTTCCACACTATCAAATCAAAATCGGCCACATTTTCTTAATAGTTGCAAATTATATTTTAAAAACAAAGCTTGTTTGTCCACCCATCCCCCATTAACTGGATATGCGGTTTCCAATCTTTTGCTGCAGCAAATATCCTTCTACATAGATCAGTTTACACATGTGAGAGCCTGGGCAGCACTAATATCCAGGAATGAAACTGCTGGGTCCAAGGGAATGTATATTTGTAAGTTTGATAAACATTGTCAAATTGTCCTCTGTAAAGGCTGTTCTAATTTATACTCCCACTACCACGCATGAGAGGTTCGATTATCTTTGCCAAGCAGTGTTACCAAACTTTTTAATCTCTGTCAGTATGGTAGATCAAAAATGATACCTTCAGTTCAGTTCAGTTCAGTCGCTCAGTTGTGTCCGACTCTCTGCGACCCCATGAATGGCAGCACGCCAGGCCTCCCTGTCCATCACCAACTCCCAGAGTTCACTCAGACTCACGTCCATTGAGTCAGTGATGCCATCCAGCCATCTCATCCTCTGTCGTCCCCTTCTCCTCCCACCCCCAATCCCTCCCAGCATCAGAGTCTTTTCCAATGAGTCAACTCTTCACATGAGGTGGCCAAAGTACTGGAGTTTCAGCTTTAGCATCAGTCCTTCCAAAGAAATTCCATGGCTGATCTTCAGAATGGACTGGTTGGATCTCCTTGCAGTCCAAGGGACTCTCAAGAATCTTCTCCAACACCACAGTTCAAAAGCATCAATTCTTTGGCGCTCAGCCTTCTTCACAGTCCAACTCTCACATCCATACGTGACTACTGGAAAAATAGCCTTGACTAGACAGACCTTAGTCCTTGGTTAAGTTTAAATGGATATTTCTATAAGAAGATCAAATCTCTAGAGTTACACTATCCAAAATGATAGCCACTTGATACATGTGGCTATTTAAATTTAAATTTTAATTAAGGAAAATTAATGGCTCAGATGGTAAGGAATCTGTTTGCAATGCAGCAGACCCGGGTTTGATCCCTGGGTTAGGAAGNTAGTCCTTGGTTAAGTTTAAATGGATATTTCTATAAGAAGATCAAATCTCTAGAGTTACACTATCCAAAATGATAGCCACTTGATACATGTGGCTATTTAAATTTAAATTTTAATTAAGGAAAATTAATGGCTCAGATGGTAAGGAATCTGTTTGCAATGCAGCAGACCCGGGTTTGATCCCTGGGTTAGGAAGATCCCATGGAGAAAGGAATGGCTACCTACCCCAGTATTCTTGCCTGAATTCCATGGACAAAGAAGCCTGGCAGGTTATACAGTCCATGGGTTGCAAAGAGGCAGATCTGACTGAGTGACTAACATACACACCCAAATAACATTTAAAACTCAGCTCCTTAGCTGCACCGGCCAGATGTCATGTGCTCAACAGGCATCCGTGGCTATTGGTTTTGGTGTGAGACAGAGCAGACCCAGAACATCACCATCATGACGTCAAGTTCCATTGGACAGTGCTGCTCTAGACCTGCTCTGTCCGACGGCCACCAGGAACCCACACGTGGGTACTGAGCACTCAATATGTGGCTCACGTGAAGTGAGATGTGCTCTGAGTGGATAACACACCCTGGGATTCCAAGACTCAGAATTGTAAAAACAGACTGTAAAACGTCTCCTTAATAATTTTTATGTGGATTGCATGTTGAAATGCTAATATTTGGATATACTGGGTTAAACAAATCATTAAGATTAATTTCATCTGTTTCTTTTTACTTCTGTCACGTGGCTAACTAGGAAATTTAAATTTACATGTGTCTCACACTCTATTTCTAGTGAGCAATGCTGCTCCAATGGGCACAGTGCTTTCTTAAGATGTGGGTTTTAGCATTTTTCCTTTTACACAGAAATAAGTGCAGTTACTATTGCTTATAAAGAAAAAGAGACTCACTGGAATCTCTTTTCTCCTCCTCGCCCTTCCTTGCTTCATGCAGATAGGGTGGGCAGCAAAATGAGAAAGGGCAGCAATCATCTTGATGACAAACAAACTGAAACAACCAGTAGACTTCCCACCTGGGTGGCTGCAGGCAGGAACCAGCGGCATCGCTGACCCCGAGCAGAGCCTGATTTCCTGGTGCCTGTTAAAACAATGCACCAGAGAACAAAGTGCCTTCGAAACTAAGAATAGAAGAGTGGCTCCAAATAAGATTTCCAGGACTCTGCAGGAACAAATTCCTCCCCTGCACCGCCCTAACCCACCTTCCACCCTTGGCTTGACAAATGGCCTGTCCCAGCCCCGCCTCCCCGCATTCTCAAGTCTGTACACACAGACAGAGGGACAGAGTAGAAAGAGGAAACCTAGAGAAAGAGGTGGATGACAAGGGCTGCCCTAAAGGGCTGACACCACAATGATTCTATGGCTGAGACACGGCATGTATGTTCCTGTCACTTGCGTCTTTAGCTAGGAAGGTGAAGAAAACTCAATTTGGCAACATAAACCATAAACTTGATAGATCAGAACACTTTCTAACCATGTACTGAGGGAATAAGACCTAATTATATCTGGGCATAAGTCATCTGCTTTCTATCTGAACATAGGTCATCTGCTTAGGGGAAAACATTAATTTATTATTATTACTATCATCATCATTATTAGCTTCTGTGCCTTTAAGCAAACAAAATAACCTCTCTGGGTCCCAGTTTTACTATCTATAAAATATATGAACTTTCCTATCTCATCCAATCAGAAAGTTCTGCGACTCTATGCATATACAAAAGAACTATCACCCACACCTTCAGTCTCGTTTTCTTGCGGCTTTAACAGGTACTTACTGGGCAACTAACATGATTTAGACCCTGAGCCTGACACTGGCATGCAAATATGGAAAAACGCTTCTTCCGCTGGATGTTCTTAATAGGTGCAAGGAAAGAGAAGAGGACAGAAGTGAAATGAACCATTAGACCAGAGTCCTTCACTTGGGCCAGCGGTCTACACAGACATTTTCACAACTGTGTGCGGCTTTCTAAACAGAACATTTCAAGATGCATGTGACTTCAGGAAGGCAGGGGGCTAGTGATGTAAAGGACCTAAGAGAGGCCAAGTACCATGCTAAATTCTTAGTCCATGGTGGGTGCCTGAAGAGTTAGCACCCAAGACAGTGCACAGGTGGTCATGGGCATAAACACACAAGCAGTTTGGACCAGAGCTCCTTCGCAAAGTCCACCTCTTTGCCCCCATGTCAGGGATAATGTCCCTGCACACGGCTTCTCTCCACTGCTGTGCCTTCACCAACCCTCTCCTTCCTCACATCAGACTACAAGCATTCAACAGGCCAAAACAGTATCTCATCTGTCTGACCTGGGATGACTGTTGCTGCCCAAAGAGGGGGGACTTATGGTGGGTTAGTTGGGAGAGAATGAAATAATCCATGTGAAACATCATTACTGGTCAGCATCCCTAAAGTACTAGCAGATATTCATTCATCGTATATGTATTTAGGACCTAATACAAGCCAGGCCTTAGGCTGGTGGTTCTCATCATCTTCATCACTTATTGGTAGCATATTTATNGTTGGGAGAGAATGAAATAATCCATGTGAAACATCATTACTGGTCAGCATCCCTAAAGTACTAGCAGATATTCATTCATCGTATATGTATTTAGGACCTAATACAAGCCAGGCCTTAGGCTGGTGGTTCTCATCATCTTCATCACTTATTGGTAGCATATTTATCTCCCCAACACAGCACAGTACTCCACATAAGTGAAAAGTGTTAGCTGCTCAGTCGTGTCTGATTCTTTGCGACCCCATGGACTATAGCCTGCCAGGCTCCTCTGTCCCCGGGATTCTCTAGGCAAGAATATTGGAATGGGTTGCCATTTCCTTCTCCCATAGTTCAGTTCAGTTCAGTCACTCAGTCGTGTCTGACTCTTTGTGACCCCATGAATCGCAGCACGCCAGNTAAACATGGGAGAAACATGCTACCCCACACACCTGCACAACTGAAACTAATTTCCAAAAAAAATAGCTCCTAGCCTCTCATCAGACTGAGAAATAGCTGTTTCCAAATTTGGCACTGCTTTTTGAAAAATCAGTGTCTAAGAGAAAAGCAATCAAGTCTTACTAAAAGTGCCACTGCCTATTAGACGCACAACACTGTTGAGGCCACAGGACCGTGCGAGTCACTTGCTCCACGTGTCTCTGTGAGGGACACTCATCACCCTCGGGATGCTCTGCAGCTCACCTCCCCACCCCAGGTTGGCGGAAGCCCCACTTCAGGAACCAGAGCCCACATTCTACCAGAGGAGATGAGAGCGCCATACACTTGCTTTCCCAGTTTCCCTGGCAGCAAGGCACGAGTGAGGCACTGGCAATCGGAGACTCCCACCCCAGACTGGGCAGGAGAAGCTGGCAGAGAAAGCAGCGCAGATACTGCAGGCTGTTCTGGTGAGGGTGGGGGCAGCTCGCAGAGGTGGCAGTGAGGGCAGATCAAGTAGCCGTGTCCTGTAACCGGTGCTGGCGGTGCAAACCATGGTATGCACACCTGCCCCGCAGGGGCAGCAGCGGTAATCTTGCAGGAAATGTTTGGTGGTATAATTTGGGTTGTTCCCGATTCCCTGATCCTTCCTAAATTCTCTGAGCTTCCGATTTCTAGTCAATTCTTTTTCTGCTTAATCAGTCACAACTGGGTTTCCTTGTTAGGGGTTAGTTCATGCGCACAGAACAAAGGACGGGCTAAAGCCAGAGGACTCCAGAAACCAATCCCAAAGAATGATTCTGAGCATAAGGACTGAATATACTCTTTCACACTTCCAATTCAATCCAATTACTGCCCTTCAGCATACAAGGCCCTGTATCACTCGACCCCTGTCTCCCCACTGGACCCCTGTCTCCCTCTACTCTCCTCCTTCCTCCTAAGCTCCAGGCACACATGCTGTTCCTCATCAGATTCTTTTCTGCCTCAGGGCCCTTGCACTTTCTCTACTGCAAACTGTTTCCTCCAACTCTTCACACTGCAGCCGCGTCTTCCTCATAGTTCAGTCCCAGCTTACAGGAAGTCTTCAATGACCAGTCTGTCTAACAGACCACATCCCACACATCATCATCTTATCCTTTATCAGAACACCCTGTTAATTTCCTTTCCAGCAGACATCCTGTGATTAATGTATTTCATTATTAATAACAATAACCACCACCACTGATCAAGAGGCTTGTTACATGCCAGACACTAGATGTGCTCTTGCTGTTGTTCAGTTTCACTAAGTCATGTCCAACTCTTTGTGACCCCCTTGGGCTGCAGCACACCAGACTTACCTATCCTTCACTGTCTCCTGGAGTTTGCTCAAACTCATGTCCATTGAGTTGGTCATGCTATCCAGTCATCTCATCCTCTGTCACTCCCTTCTCCTTCTGCCCTCAATCTTTCCCAGCATCAGGATCTCTCCCAGTAAGTCAACTCTTTGTATCTCAGTGGCCATGCATTGGAGCTTCAGTCTTTTCAATGAATATTCAGGACTAATTTCCATTAGGATCAATTGGTTTGATCTCCTTGCATTCCAAGGGACTCTCAAAAGTCTTCTCCAGCACCACAATTCAAAAGCCCCAATTCTTCAGTGCTCAGCCTTCTTTATGGTACAACTCACATCCGTACATGACTACTGGAAAAACGACAGCTTTGACTCTACAGACCTCTGTTGGCAAAGTGATATCTCTGCTTTTTAATATGCTGTCTAGGTTTGTCATAGCTTTCCTTCCAAGGAGCAGTCATCTTTCATTTGACGGCTGGAGTCACCATTCACAGTAACTATGGAGCCAAAGAAAATAAAATCTGTCACTATTTCCACTTCTATTTTCCATGAAGTGACAGGAATGGATGCCATGATCTTAGCTTTTTGGATATTGCCTTAAGCCTACTTTTTCACTTTCTTCTTTCACCTTCCTCAAAAGGCTCTTTAGTTTCTCTTCATTTTCTGCCATTAGAGTGGTATCATCTGCATACCTGAGGCTGTTGATGTTTCTCCCAGCAATCTTCATTCCAGCTTGTGATTCATCCAGCCTGGCATTTTGCATGATGTACTCTGTATATAAGTTAAATAAGCAGGGTGACAATATACAGCCTTCATATACTCCTTTCTCCATTCTGAACCAGTCCATTGTTCCATGTCCCATTCTAATTGTTGCTACTTAACCTGCATACAGGTTTTCCAGGAGACAGGTAAGGTGGTCTGTATTCTAACATGTCCTTAAGAATTTCCCACAGTTTTTTGTGATCCGCACTGTCAAAGGCTNTCATATACTCCTTTCTCCATTCTGAACCAGTCCATTGTTCCATGTCCCATTCTAATTGTTGCTACTTAACCTGCATACAGGTTTTCCAGGAGACAGGTAAGGTGGTCTGTATTCTAACATGTCCTTAAGAATTTCCCACAGTTTTTTGTGATCCGCACTGTCAAAGGCTTCAGACATTATATTAAACTCATTCAATTCTATGGTCACTCTATGAGATAGGTACTTTTTTTTTTATCCTTCACTTACAGATAAGGAAATAGGCTCAGAGGGGTTAAGGAATTATTCAAGCATGGCAGTGATGCAAAGAGTTTTGAACCCAGGCCTGCGATATGGGATCATTACCACAGGGCTCATTCAAGCAGCTGCTGACGGCAACAGAATGAGAGACGACCACAGTGCAGGCTCTGGAGCCACAGGGCTGGCCCAGCTCTCACGGAGCCCATAGCCTCACATTTCAGATCTTACACCACATGTTCTGTCTACTTTCCATAGATCCTCCTTATGAAAAAAATGCAGCCAGGTGTGCGTAAAGAGGGTGAGGAAGTCCTTCACTCAACAGAGAAGAGCCTAGCTCTGCGCTGAGTCAACATACAAAAACACCACGGAGATGCTCACAGGCCGGGGACACAGGCCTGCCAACAACGCTGGCTGCTCACCCTGCCACTTTCCACAGTCCGGGAGCACCAGTCACACAGAGGGATCACCGAGGACTATTCTCACGTTTTCCCTGAGTGAAAGCACCATTGGCCAGGGTGTTGGGAACGTGCAGGAGTTGCCAGGCTGAGGTGAGGAGGACCAGACAAAGGAGAGGAAGCGGGACAGCACCGTTCATCCAGGAAGAGGTAACATGTTCAAAGGGCCTGTGGAAGAGACAGGGTGGGAAGGCCAGGAGACAGAAGGCTGGAACCAAGGTAGGCATGCCAAGAGAAGGCTGGAACCAAGGTAGGCATGCCAAGAGAAGGCTGGAACCAAGGTAGGCATGCCAACTCTATCCTGTAGAAACTGGGGCAACACGAGCGTTTTTTGGCAAGAACAGACATGACCAGATAAAAATTCTTTTTCTGTCAGTAACAGCGGCCATGGCTACATAGCACGGGGGGGGATGTTCTGGTGCCCTGTTTGCGACATATTTAAAGCACATGTGCATGAACTAAAAGCCAGGACTGTAACAAACACCACCGAGAATTCTATGTCTATGTTCCCTGACTCTGTCCCTCTGTTACGTGAGAAGTGAGATAAATTTGCCCTTGTAACAGGAGTTAAGCACAGCCATCCCCTCCCGAACTGTGAAACTACACAGAGCTTTCACATCTGTAATTTATGGAGAAAAGAAGGAATTCCCCTGCTACTTGACTGTACAACTCCAACCACCTCTGCCCTCCTCCCCCCAGTGGGATAACAGGAATCTCACCTCTGGGTTGTGTCATCATTAAAGCGAGAGACTGACTCTTATTTAAGAGTGTTTGAGCTTCCTATGCTGAAGGAGCCTCTGGGGAATTCAGGGAAGAGTCCCCAGAGAGACCTTCTGAGGCTCAGTGAGACCAGTACATAGCCACGGGGAGTGGTATGCTAAGTCTGCAGCTGAGGAGGTCTGGGAGCACCAAGGCCAGCCGAGACGGTAACGGCACAGCATCCGGAAAGTAGGTCGGAAATCAGTGGAAGCAGTTTAGCAGAAGGACTAAGTACAGGACTTCTAAGCTAAGCAACCTGGATTCAAACCTCAGTTCCATTACTTACTGTGTTGCCTCAGGCAATTTGCTTAATTTCTGTGTGTCTCAGTTTCATCATCTGTTAAATGAGGACACTAAGAACACCCATCACAGATCGGTGTGAGGATCAAACAAATCAGTGCCTGGCACATGCTAAGTAACAGTAGCAGCTTTCGGAGACTGTGTATGATAAACAGTGAAATTTACAGCAGGATCATGGATACTAAACACCCACACGGGACAACAAAAACCAATTATAAGTACTGACAGTGGCTAGGACATTTTCAATAGGAATGTGAATCTATGCAAATAGCTGTTGTTATTATCATTATTTAAAATATATAATATTTACTATAGTATATAATCATGTCTCTTGAATAAAGCTTTATTTTTAAATATTGGATAAGGCCACAAAGTTTGGTTCAGTTTTTCCGTAAGATGTAACGGAAAAACCTGAACGAATTTTTGGTCTAACCCAATATTACATAACACTGTGCTACAGGATACATAATTATTACCTAATATAGTAATATAAGTATTTAATTATGATTGGTTGTAACCTAATTGAAGAATGAAGGGTCTGAGGAGGGGAGCCGCAGAAGCTTGTGCAGTGACTTTTGATCCCCTTCAGGTACAGCGGCAGTGACATCAGTGTGGACTCCAGAGCCAGTTTGCTGGGTCAGAGTCTGGGATTTGCCACCCATGAACTGCAGGCTCGGGAAAGTTACATAGTCCTGAAAACCTTGAGTTTTTCATCTCTGCAAAGGAGATAACAATATTAAATTCTTAGAGTTTGTACCAAGCACTGGTGCTGAAATTTATATGTTTTCACAAAAAATCTTTGCAACAGTCATGTGAATCATACACAATTATGATGTCTATTTTACAAGTGAGAAGACCCACAGCTCTGAGACGTTAATGAAATCACTGAAAGACACACAGAAAGTCTGACGCAAGCCAGCCAGCCCTCTAAGCCAGCCCTCAAGTTCTGTAGATGCGAGAAGCATGAGAAGGATGTACCACAGCTCCTCTGCAGGACGAGAGAGGAAACTCCTGTGTGCACAGGAATTACCCTTTAAGAAGGGTGTGTGTTTTCCACTGCAGATCCCTACCCTTCAGGCGTTTGCTAGGCAATGAGATTCCCTGCTGTTAAACACCTATTATTCACCAGGCATCTTGCGGAATGTCCCATCGCATCATTGACATCTCATCACCATGGCAACGCTCTGAGACAACTACTGGAGGACACTGGGGCTCAGAGAGGTTGAGGTCCTGGCCCACGGTCACTGAGCTTGTCAGTGGCAGCATCCCACGACACGTCTGTGTCTGTCCTACTTTCAGAGGCTTGGAGAGAGGTTCTGAAAACACCCCTTAACGTCCTTCACACGCCCCTCTGCCCCTCATTACCTCCTACTCCTAAAGCACAGAGCTACTTATTCTGTACCAAGATAATGACCATGGGGGCTGAGCAGGGCCATGGCACAAACTATAATTACTACAGACAACAATTTGCATTCCAAATCTGAAATGTACTCAGGGCATCACTGGAGCCCTGTAATCAGTTTAGCCTCTCCCCAAATTTCTCTGCAAATGAAGACCTACTCAGGAAACTGAGGCATGGTAGGGGGTGGGTGTCTGTTGGAAAATATGCCTCTGCCCCCAGCAAACTGCCACCTGAGGAAAAACCATGCCCCAACGTGGCCAAGGCTGGGCAGGATCGAATCCCCAGAGAGGTCAAATTCCTCTTCTGTCACAGAACAAAGAAAACAACACCCAGGGCAGTGGACACACTGGGCAAGACCACTAAATAATGAAAGGCAGGAAACACATGGGCCTCAGTGCGAGACACATGGACACCCATCCCTCCTCTATCACAGCCTGCTGTCTTGCCGATGTGTCCTTTGTCAGGGTGAGGGGGCCTTCCCACCACAGGGCCCCCACAAGCTCAGTAGAGGTTTATAATATATGCACACTGTGAGAAAAAATACAACCTCTGCTTTGGAGAAAGAGCTTCCAGAGAACCTCTCCATGAACACAGACTGCTACGATCTGGGTGCCCCTGGGTGGTAAATGAGGGTGAGGCCGGAGGAGTGGGGGTGGAAGATCCCAGAATTCTCAACCCTGCCTGTGGTTTCTTTTACTCTTATCTGGACCAGAGGCATTTGTACTAATAATTACAGCTCCTGGGTAAGTTTCTAGAGTCCTGGGTACTTGTTGACTGGGATTCACCATAGCTCCACCTTCTTTTACTAGAGAAAGCAGACAGACCACATGTCCATTTCCGTCACCCCTGATCCTGACTGAAGATTGGCACATGGAACCTCTACTGAGGTGGCGTTACATCTCCAAGACTGCCCAAAAAACTAGAGTGTTTCTCACACTTTAATGTGCACTCAAATCCCCTGGGCATCTTGATAAAAATGCAGATGCTGATTCAGATCTGTGGTGGGGCCTGAGATTCGGCAGTGCTCCCGAGCTCTCAGGTGCTGGTCCTGTTACTGCCCCAGGGACCACACGCCAAGAACCTTTGCTAGGTCACATGCTAGTGGCTTAAGCAGATAGAAAAAAAAAAAGAAAAATTCATTATTTCCTGTGTTTCCACAGTCATGATGTCAAGTGGTATCTTTGTTCTAAGACCATGAGCGAAGGAGTAAATTCAAGCACTATGCGTCTTTAAAGTTTTTATTTCCAAGTTATCTCAGTGGTGGTTGATAGGATGACTGTCCTTGCAGGAAAACCTTGTTGAAGGCTATTAACTAAGGAAAATCCAGCAGATTGTCCCTTGGCCCAAGCTTCTGGAAAAGCCCTGGGTTCTCTGAGGTTCAAAGGGCAACACAGTTGAACACTGCTTTCACGAGCATTCTCATCACTGATGTATCTCTCCTCGTCAGCGGGGTGGCCAGTCCACTGTGTTCTAGAGGCTGGGCCACCTGCCCCCTTAGCCTACCAGCATAGCTAGGGACCTCTTAAGAGCTTGAGCACTGTCTCCTCAGTCACACATTACACCATCCCAACCAGACAGGCATCCTAATAAAATCACCCAACTAATTCAACAGATGTTTTCTTTTTTTAATTTTTTTAACTGGCTGAAGCTGCTGCCCTGTCCCGTTATGCAAACAGTACACAATGAATTATTGATAGCATCTCCTTACTGTTGCCAACATAAACCCTGCCAGGCCAGCAGAAATGAGCCCGGTGACTCTAAGCAACAAGAGTTGCATGGGTTTGTTTACGTAAACACAACTAACAACAGGTAAAAGTTTTTATCTCCTCCTATTGCTAAACCAGAGACTTCTGAAATTGAGTTCTTCTAGAAATAAAACCAAATGTCAAATGTGAGAACAGAAGGCAGTTGAGTGGTGAACACCCGGAAAGCCAACTCTGTGTTTCCTACACAAACACATATGTAGACACAGATTTTTGTACCACTAAATCAACTAACTTATTTGTACTGTCTGTTTCTTGCCTCACAGTAAGGATTTTTCTTTTCTATTCTTGTCCCCTGCACTTTTGGGCATTTGCCTTTTGACTTGGGTAGCAGAAATATTTAATATATTAAATAAGTTTAATATCATTAAATAACATAAAATCACACATTAGAGATACAAGAGGCAACACTAGTCTTTAAATCAAAACCCTAAAATAGAAAAAAAAAAAAATGCCAGTGGACAAGGGAAGAGAAATGGACATTTCTTAAAGCAGAGAGATGATGTTCAAAGACTAGGTAGGCTCCAGGGAGGGAGCCTGTTATATACCGCATCAGAATGACTAATAAAACAAGATGGAGAAGCCACTTCCTGAGCCATGGGTGTTGGAGAAAACGAAGAGCAAAGTGAGGACAAGCTGTTTAGTGGCACACATGCAGGGCCTCTGAGTCACTCTGGATAATGAGATGAGTGTATTTTTAAAAGAAGGGAAAAAGACACAACATCAAGACTGTTAGAACAGGCAGCAAGAGGCTTTATTATGTATCAAGAACAGCAGATCTTGTCCATTTGTACCAATTCTGTAGGCTTGAAAAGACCATTGCAGTCTCAAACTTTTTCCTTCCTTGAGAGAGAAGCTTTAGAATTTGGCGATTAACTTGGTGATGTCTGGCAAAGATCAGCCCCAAGAAAAACACCTTCGATTTTCACTACACAAATATTACAACGGGAAACACACTTTGGGACAAGAGGGCTTTTTTAAAAGGCAAGTATCTTTTTGACTCCTAAATTCCTAAGCCAAGTTTGCAACTGATTGTCTTCAGAGTTTCAATAATAAACTAAACTCATGGCACCTTATGTAATTTTCTCTAATTCTCTCTATAATGCTAACATCATTTATAATAAAGTGATATTTTATAGTATTGTCCCAAGCTATCATCCGGAACCCATTAAAAATAATGTATCCCAACTGAGGAAGATACAACTGAGTTACCCATTAATTCTTTGGAATATTAACTCTTGGGGATGACTGTTTAGGACTTTGATTTCTCTCTTGGCTGAGTACATGGTATTCATTCTTATTAAGGTGCTTTCCTCCCCTCTCAAATATTCAAGTAAGATTTATGGATTTTTTTTTTTTTTTTAGTTGTTGTTAGAAAAGGAAGACAAAATTCCTCCAACTTCACCTTTACCAAGTTCTCACATTTAAAACTCCTCCACAAACAGATGTCATTATTTTAAAATTCCATCTTAAGTAACCATGGGATTTAGGCCAATTCATTGAGTTTCTGACTCAGATTTATTTCTGCTATGGATTTTTATTCTTAAACTTTAAGGCCTAAAACTCCACTTAAAAATTATAGTTCATCTTCTCACCTTGATTTTTCTCTTTAATTATAAAAATTATGTATGCATCTTGTAGAAACTTGGCAAAGTCAAAAATAAAACAAAGTAAAAAATGTCATTTATAACCTCACAGAGAGGAAATCATTATTAATATTTCGGCATATTTTCTTTCAGTCCTCTAAGTGAACTTTTCCATAGCAGATTATTCACTATACATACAATTTTGTTTCCTGCTTTTAAAGCCATAACAATAAACATTTTTCTTGAATTAGCACTCTTCCTCAACATCCCCTTATGGCTGCATAATATGAACTCATATGGATAAAACACAATTTATACCAGCTGTTTCACATTATCAGACATTTACACTTTTTCCATTTTTTTCTGTCACTATAATGACAACTGCACAAACACTTTTGTCCATAAATCTTAATCCACATCTCTGGTAACTTCCTTAGGATAAATTCCTAGAAGTCGGACTATTAGATCGATAGCCATAAATATATTTATGATTCTTGACACAAATAGCTTTCCAAAAAGATGAAGAAGTAACAGTGTCACTAAACATCGGTGACAGCAACCATCCTGTGAGCATTAAAGTTATCACTTTAAAAGAGGCTGATTAATTCTGCAGCCTGAAAACAATACCTTAAAAAATGTCCAATTCTTAGACTGACCTGCTGAGGTCAACGATTTCAAATGTTTCCTCAGTATTAGACTAATCTTTACTCTTCAAAATACAATGTTAATTTTTCTCACATACAAGAATGCAAACAAAACCACAAACATGAAAAGAATGTAGCCATTCGTTGGATGTTTTCATTGGGCAACTAAGGTGCTGTAGTTAAGAGGCCAAGAACAGCCAGTACCATGTACCGGTCTGTGACAGTCCGGAGAGACGCCTAGCACAGAGAGACACGAGCAAAATAAATTCAGAACTGAATCCACTGCCAAACTTCACAAGGTACATAAGATTTGAATTACCATAAGTCACACTTATCAGAAGGAATACATCAGAACGTTCAGGAATACATCCAGATTACATTTACAATTCATGCAATAGCTTTTCCACAAGAAATTTTCTTTCCTCCCTCCAAACTGGTGCACATTCCCATATACATCAAGTAAGTTCTTTTTTTTTTTTTTAACTTAATGGCACATATATGCTAGAGCAAATGGTCCAGATCCAGTCTCTTATAATCCAAGGCCTGAATTGATCAACCTACAATATAGAAAAATATCAGATAAATGGAAACCTTTTCTACCATGCTGGACATGGTTTGGAGTATCTTCCCCTCATTCTCTTTTAGGAGATGTGTCCCACTTTCCCCAATGTTGTCCACAGTTCCTGCTAACTAGGTATAACAGTAGCCATAGCAAGGGGGCAAAAAAGTATTTACTGAGCATCTAGCATGTCACAAACCCAGTGCTAAACACTTAACATGAATTATTTAATGTAATTCTCATAAGAACCCTGTGAGTTAGATACATTTTTCATATGGGGAAAAATCTGAGTCCCAGTGGGTTTCCTTACTTGCCCACCCTGGTGAACAGCAGACCCATTTGACCCTGACTCTCTGGCTGCTGATGACTGGACCAAGGGGGAGAGAAGCCCCTCCAGCAGCCAGCCAGAAGGCTGCCCGCCACCTGCGAGGCTCAACATAAGAAAGACTATCTGAAGCAATCAGGGTTCTCTTAGGGATCTGGGGACAGGGCAACTGAGACTCTCCTGAGCTTTGAGAAAAAGAGATGCTAAAAGACCACGTGAGGTTGGATCAGAGCTGGCGTTGTAACAAACCCAACAGTAGCTCATGCAAGGAGAAGACATTGGGAGCAGGACTTACATATCAGAAGATGACAGCCAGGAGACAAAGAATGAAACCAACCCACAGAGAGAAATCCTTGGTCTCTGCAGCTGTAATTCTCTTGTTAAATAGCACTTGTCTTGTAATGGGAGCAAGCACCTGCTTTCTGACAAGAACTCAATCTCAATAACCACTAAGGAATCTACAACGGAGTCATTGCTCACTGGAATGGACTGTCAGTAGCAGCTACCGTGTGCAGCAAGTCGGCACCATTTATTACAAACAACCAATGCCGCGTGCCTCTTAATGAGATCCAAGTAGCTGGCATGCCTTAGGATATTTTCCTGCCCAAAAGTGCTTAATCTGAAACAAACCAACTCTTTTGACATAAATTACCAGTGTTATAAGAAATATAAAGGACAGAAGCGCAAGTTAAATGACATTTTAGGTAAGCAATCAGATAAACTAAAATGTGAAATCCATTCTACAAGCAATTAGTCTGGTCTTTTTTAAAAAAAAATCAATTTCATAAAAAAAAAAAAAAAAAAACCAACAGGAATGAGAGGACTATTTAAGGACTTAAAAGGACTAAAAAACACAGTAACAAAATGAAATCATACAAGAATGGTCCTCAACTGGATTAAAAAACCACCAAACAAAAATCCAACCAGATGCAATGCAAGGCCCTTGAATGTCTTCAGGGAAATCAACTATAAAAGATAGTTGGGGAAATAGGAATACAGATTGAATGTTGGGGAATTAATAGTAGCTTTCTTAGGTCTGATAATGTAGGAAAATGTTCGTATTCTTAGTACACATGTATTAAAGAATTTAGAAGTGAAGTGTCATGACTGTCATACTTTGAAAAGATTTTGTAAAATTAAGCAGATTGTATAAACAGTAAGAGATAGATAAACTTAAGCCAAATGTTAGCAACTGTTGATTCTAGATGGTGGGTGTTCATTGTACTTACTTTTCAACATCCCATATATTTAAATTTTTTTCATAACAAAAAGTTGAAAAAATAGCACACATAGTAAAAACAACCATCTTGGAAACCCCTTAGGAAGACATCAGGTGAAGCCTGACCATCCTTCTCTCAATAAACCACACTTAAGAGTTCCTAAGGCTTCCCCAGTGGCTCAGCAGTAAAGAATCTGCCTGCAATGCAAGAGCTACAAGAGACACAGGTTCAATTCCGGGGTCAGGCAGATCCCCTAGAGAAAGGCACAGCAACCCACTCCTGCCTGGAGAATCCCATGGACAGAGGAGCTTGGTGGGCTGCAGCCCACGGGGTCACAAACTGTCATGTCACACACATGGCGGAAGAGACTTTGCAAGCACATATCAAAGGAATGACTTCAGTGAGCCCTAAGAGTTCCTACTTTACTGCTGGAACAAATATTGTACATACATCTTCAGTTTAGCTCCTGACAATGCTGTTGCTTGTGTTCAGGGGGAATGCAGCACAGTAAATCCCCATCAAGGTCTAGAATCACCATCACCCTACTAGGATCAACAGAGGAAAAAGCAGGTTTGCCACTCCACCCAACACTCCTTTTCTACGAGCAGGTTTAGCTGAACGTCCATAAATGAAATACACATCTGATACACCTCTATTGCAACTTCCTCAAATCAGAACTATGGTTTTAAGCAAGCCTTCATCTGTCCATAAAAAAGTAATAGGCCTAATTCCTTGTCTTTTCCCAAATGGATGTAAGGTCAAATCAGCCCTGAGGATATAAGAACACATTATACATTAGCAATGTTCTGCTGTATGGTATGTTTTCCTCTTTTCTGAACGTGTGTTAACCGGGAGGTCAGGTCAGGGGTGGGCCATGCTGCTACTGCAGCGTCTAAACCAGCTGGACCATGTGAAAGTCATGCTCAAAAAGGCTCATTCACGAGGTGTGTTCACTGAGATTTCCAGTGTCAGATGGCGTTTGCATAAGGAGAGTTTGCGTAAAGGACAAGGCTGGGAGGCCCAAAAATCAAGTAAGGGAAGAATTTTCATCATCGGGCCTAAAGAAGATAGACCATTTAAAAATGAGCTCTAGGCAATCAAGTTGTAATGAGCATTTGCTTTTAGAGAATATTTATTTTAATTACTAAAATGAATAAGTTTGTAACACTTATTCATCTTCAATAATAGAAGTATCTTAAGTATAAATAAGTGGTCACTAAGTAGAACACGTGTGTGGTAAATAAAGATGTGAAACAGTGAAAGGAGCAAAAGATACCAATCATTCATGAGGCACCTGGTTACTGAACGTCTGTTATGCACTAAATACGCGTGAGACTTCTGAGGCACTACATATATATGAGCACTTAAAATACATGAGGTTTTAGTCTGGCTGCCCACTGGAAACACTACACTGACCCCAGATCCCTTCTGCCCAAGAAACACAAATGAAATAGAAATCAGCCAGCTGTTCACCTAGCTAATTGGCAAGCTGCTACTGCTGACCAGCTACGTTTGTCTCTGAGTTTTTATGATAAAGCAAGTGTGTGTCAGTGGCCCACGGCGCCTTCAGTCTGCAGACCTCCTGCCTGTACCTCAACTCTGGCCCTGCAACCATGTCAGAGAGAAAGGCCAATGCAGTGGAGAGAGAGAGGCACACTGGCATTGTGAACTCCGGGATACTGGTGGAACCCTTCCTTCCCATCTGCATCCTCTCTGCTGGGAGTCAGCTTACTCCATTTCCCCACCTCGCTTCTATGTTTCAACTGCTTTAAACAGACAGTGTGATTTGAGCATTTAAAGAACGCCAGGGGCATTCCCTGGCGGTCCAGTGGTTAAGACTCCACGCTTCCAATGCACAGGGCTCGAGTTCAATCCCTGGTCAAGGAACAAAGCTCCCACATGCCAAGCTTTGCAGACAAAAATGAGAAAGAAAAGAAGGCACTATTTAGAATCACAATGGGTTAAACGTCATCCAATCCATTAAATGTACCATGTTGCTTTGAAGAGGAAGATGACGGGAAAGAAGAAAAGCGAGGCTTCAACTCCCATCCCTAGCTTTTGAAGTGAGCAGGAGACAGAATGTAAAATCTATCGTGGAGGGAAAAAGAAAACATGAAGGGAAAGGTTCAGATTCAGAAAATCAATGTTCCAAATTGGTGCATCCCCTCAGTTCTCAATGTTTAGAGAGCATTTATCCTCTCTAAATGCTAGAGAGGATAGGGGGAAAATGGAACCCTTCTACACTGTTGGTGGGAGTGTCAACTGGTGTAGCCACTAAGGAAAACAGTATGCAGGTTCCTCAAGGAACTAAAAATAAGAGTAGCCATATGATTTACCAATCCCACTCCTGGGCACATACTCTGATAAAACTGTAATTTGAAAATATATATTCACCCCTACATTCATAACAGCACTGTTTATAATAGCCAAGACATAGAAACAATCAAAATGTTCACCAACAGATGAACAGATAGAGAAAATGTGGTATATAGATGCAATGGAATCTTACTCAGTCATACAAATAATAAAATAATGCCATTTGCAGCAACATGGATGGCCCTAGAGATTATCATACTAAGTGAAGTCAGAAAGAGAAAAACAAATACCATATGATATCACTTATATATGGAATCTAAAATGCAACACAACTAAACATAGAAACATTTCTGGCTTGCAGACATAGAGAATAGTTTTGTGACTGCCAAAGAATGGGTGATGGGGAAGGAAACATTGGTAGTTTGAGATTAGCAGCTGCAAACTATTATATACAGAGTGGATAAACAACAAAGTCCTACTATATAGTGCAGGGAACTGTAAATCAATATACTGTGATAAACCACAATGGGAAAGAATATGAAAAAGGATATATATATATATATATAGCTGAATCACTTTGCTGTGCAGCAGAAATTAACACATTGTACATCTATAACACTTCAATAACGTTTTTAAAAAATAAAATAAAAATAAAACTCCTAGCTCCAATATTACCCAATGGTAACAGAATTAATAACAGCCATTTCAGAATGCAATTGTCCAGGATCTGCTATTATTTCAATTAATCCAGAGGACTATTACTATGTCTTATGTCTTATGAGCAGTTTATTTCAGAATGCAATTGTCCAGGATCTGCTATTATTTCAATTAATCCAGAGAACTATTACTATGCCTTATGTCTTATGAGCAGTTTATTTTTGCTCCCAGTTCAGATTCTGAGGACTGAAAAAAAAAATACCAATTAACCAAAAGGACTACTTCTAGCTAACATGGAAAAAAAAGGGGGTTAGAAGTTTTGTTTATTTGACAATCAGACCCTGGGCATCAGGATGATTACCCTTTACTATGAGATGAGAGATGGGGAAGACTGCTGTAGACAAGAACTATTTGTATCTGCCCAGTTTGCCTCTCCCCTTCCTATGGAAACTGCCCCTTTGCTCCCATGTTACTATGGTTACCACAGGAGCCAGTAGAGCTGAACTCCACACTGTGGCCCCTGCTGATTGGTCTTGGAGTGTCCACCTCATCCAGGCTGAACCAATCAAAATCTTCCCCACCAGTAATTTTGGCTCTGAAAGAGAACAAGCTGTTACTTTGCAGACGGCTGCATTTCCACAGCATGGAGGAAGGCAGTGTGCAGAGAAAATGCAGCAAACAACAGAGGAACTGGGAACCCTCATGGGCTTCAGGTGCTGCTTCCAGGGATTTCTGAGATCCTGCTGCATTCCATGAAATATCTAGAGACCTCTATAATTTTTGAAACTCTCCTTGTTTAAGCTAATTTGAGTCAAATTCTATCACCCACAGGAAGATCTCCTAAGTAATCTAAAAGACCACAGTCAAACGCATCTTTTACGTTGTATAATTCTGGAACAAAAAGGGAATAACTGAGTTGACAGCTGCATAAAATAAACAAAGGCATCTATAAATTCTGTCTCAGAAGCACAGAACCTGCACAGCTGGGGCACAAGCCACTGTGTCCCCGCAGACCTCACATACGGCCAGAAAGAAACCACCTTTGAGTCTAAACTGAGCTTCGCCATGCCTGGCATGTTTTTGGTGTCAGCACACTGAAGATGACATGGGCTTTTTCTCAGAGGTGTCTTTCACAGGGTGGCTTCTCCACTGTCAGAAGGGAAACGAGACAAGAAGACTAAGAGGAAATGAGAGACAGTTTTTCGTTTTGAAGGGGCACCTCACATCAAAAGGCATCTATTATAAACTCAAAATGGTTTAAAGACCTACATATAAGTCATGACACCATAAAACTCCTAGAAGAGAACAGAGGCAAAACATTCCCTGATATAAATCATAGCAATATTTTCTTAGATCAGTCTCCCGAGGCAATAGAAATGAAAGCGAAAATAAACAAATGGGACATAATCAGACTTACAAGGTTTTGCACAGCAAAGGAAACCATCAGTAAAACAAAAGACAGCCTATGGAATGGGAGAAAATATTTACAAACAGTGTGAACAACAAGGGCTTAATTTCCAAAATATACACGCAGCTCGTACAATTCAATATCAAAAAAGTAAACAATAAAAAATGGGCCAAAGATCTAAATAGACATTTCTCCAAAGAAGACACACAGATGACCAAAAAGTATATGAAAAGATGCTCAACATCACTAGTTACCAGAGAAATGCAAATCAAAACTACAATGAGATATCTCCTTACACTGGTCAGAACGGCCGGCCATCATCAGTTAAGACTACGAACAATAAATGCTGGAGAAAATACGGAGAAAAGGGAACCTTCCTACTATTGTGGGAATGTAAATCGGTGCAGCCACCATGAAAAACAGTATAGAGATTTCTTATAAAACAAAAAATAGAGCTATCGTATAACTCAGCAACTCCACAAAAGACAAAAACTCTAGTTTGAAAAGATATACGTACCCCAATGTTCATAGCAGCACTTTTTTTTTATAATAGACAAGACATTGAAACAACCCAAGCACACATCAACAGACAATTGGCTTAAGAAGATGTGAGATATATATATATATATATATATATATATATATATATATAGATTAAAANTTGAAAAGATATACGTACCCCAATGTTCATAGCAGCACTTTTTTTTTATAATAGACAAGACATTGAAACAACCCAAGCACACATCAACAGACAATTGGCTTAAGAAGATGTGAGATATATATATATATATATATATATATATATATATATAGTGATTACAATATTGTGTTAGTTTCAGGTGTACAGTAATTCAGTTTTATACATAAAACTGAACATACCCACACACAGGAATACTACTCAGTCATTAAAATGAATAAAATATTGCCATTTTCAGCATTATGAACAGACCTAGAAAATACTGTATTTAGTGAAATGTCAGAGAAAGATATATATGATATCACTTATGTGCGAAATCTAAAAAATAATACAAATGAATATATATACAAAACAGAAACAGACTCACAAACATACAAAACAAACTTATGGTTATCAGAGGGGAAAGATGGGCAGGCAGGGCTAAATTAGGAACATGGGGATCAATAGATACCTACTACATAAAGTAGATAAGCAACAAGGATTCACTGTTGCAAGCACAGGGAGATACATTCAACATCTTATAATAACCTGTAATATAAAAAAATCTAAAAATTATATATATAACTGAATCACTTTGCTATACACTTGAAACTAACACAATATTGTAATCAACTATACTTCAACACTTTGGGCTTCCCAGGTGGAGTCAGTGGTGAAGAACCCGTCTGCCAACGCAGGAGATATAAGAGACACAGGCTGAATCCCTGGGTCAGGAAGATCCCCTGGAGAAGGGCATGGCAACCCACTCTAGTACTCTTGCCTGGAGAATCCCATGGACAGAGGAGCCTGGTGAGCTACAGTCCATGAGGTCGCAAAGAGACGGACACAACTGAAGCGCCTTAGCACACACATACTTCAACAACAAAAAATAAACAGAAACAAAAAAGTTCAAGGGAGCAAAAGGTAACTAAAAAGGATTTGAGGTGATGAAAAGTTGATCACAGAACTGTCCCTTGTTTCTAGCACTGTTAAAAAGATAGTCATGCTGAACTTTCTCTGAAATCAAGGTATGTGTAATCAGCTTTGTTTTAGAAAGGCAATAGGCTCCCATTGCCTGGGGAAAGCCCATCCCAGGCTCACAGGCCGGCTCTGCCACTTAATGTGGCTGTGACTTCAGGCAGCGGGCAGGTATGCGCTCCGTTTCCTCATATTCGAAACGGGACAGGTACTATCTACCACGCAGCACTGCCACAGCCTTGCTTGGAGCTGATGTTAAATAATGCAGGTAAATGTACAAACTGAGGCTGCGAGAGAAGAAAAGGCCATGCCAACTTCTTTGGCAAAAGAGAGGTGAGGCCAGAGTAAACACTGAAGGGGCGAGGTGAGTTGTGAGTATGAGAGACTCTGTCACTCTAACAAGTTGTGAATTTCACAGCATTTCAGCCTGATCTTCAAGAAACATTCATCTAGGGTTTGCCAACTTCCTTCCAAAGAAGGGGGCTGGGGGTGGGTCAGGCTGCCTGGAGCAGGCACAGGACCTATTGACTGGAGATGTGACTCTGCTCCTAATTCTCTTGGCTTTGAGCCTCACCAGCATTATTTCCTGTCTGTCTAGAAACTGGACTGTCTTCAGTGATGGTACCAAACTCTTCCTTGGAGTAGGCGGTTATTAGTTAAAATAGCATTAACTGTGCCAGGAATGTACCCAGAAAGTGTCAAAGAAGAGAGAAGACTAACAGGCAACTGTAGATGCTCGGGGTGTGGGAGAGAAGGCCCAAAGTCCATGCAGGAAGAAGTCAGGGGTAGGCTAGAGGGAAGGGGCTGACAATGGGCCAGCAAGCCTATGTAACAAGCATCCCTTTCAAAGGCCAGTAAGAGCCATTTTCAACCCCGAAAGATGAATAAACCTCTACTGGTTTTGCTGCTAAGTCGCTTCAGTTGTCTCCGACTCTGCACGACCCCATAGACGGCAGCCCACCAGGCTCTGCCATCCCTGGGATTCTCCAGGCAAGAACACTGGAGTGGGTTGCCATTTCCTTCTCCAATGCATGAAAGTGAAAAGTGAAAGGGAAGCTGCTCAGTCGTGTCTGACTCTTAGCGACCCCGTGGACTGCAGCCTACCAGGCTCCTCCGTCCATGGGATTTTCCAGGCAAGAGTCCTGGAGTGGGGCGCCATCGCCATCTCCACCACTGGTTTTGAAAGGCCTTCAAATCAATCTTTTTACAAATGTCTCACATATCTAACTGTACTTTCTACCATCAGAACTATAGCCATAGATACATGGACCGCGGAACTCTGAAAGTGTGGCTAAAAATAAATGAAGACCTTTGCCCTAAAACCTATGACATACTTCTCAAACCCTGCACTAAATTTCAGGCTTCCAGTGACCCCTCAAATATCTGGACCTCCCACACCAAGAGGGATTCCCAACTCACCTCCAACAGTGCCAGGGTCTGCAGGCATGGATGGCTGCATGTTACCCATGCCATGTAACAAAGAGATCATTTGAAAATATGAGTGTTTACTATCTGGTCTAGTGACGTTTTATTTTCAATCCCTTTAAGCAGCTCTGTCGTATGTCCCCTACTCTGACATCCTGTTATGATAAAATAATTTGTTTACCTACACATCTACTAGATACTAAGGTGCATGAGACGAAGACTGTGTCTTATTCAACTTTGTGTCTTTGCTGTTGAATGAATGCTCTTTAACCTTTTATTAACAACAACCTCTTCCTTGGAGCGAATGTCCCTTCCCCACTTTCAATGGCTCCAGTAGAACTGCCAATCATGAAACTCTGTCAACCCAGCTCCCTCAGAGGAGCACGTGACCAAGGTCTGTCCAGTGCTCTTGACCACAGTCTCTGGCCAAGGTATAACTATGTGAGCGGAACCAGGGTAATCAGAGTCCTATGTTGGGATTTCACATCGGGACTCTGGAAACCAAAACTCCCTTTTGTCTGGAAACGTGTGGCTATTTGTGGTCATCACCTCCTTCCAAAACAGTTCACGTGCAGTAGCAGAACATAAGACCAAAACCTCAAAAGCAACAAAGCAGAGAGCGTATACCTGGATACAGCTATACCTGAAGCCTATCCATCAGTTACATGAACCAGTAAATTTCCCTTTCCACTTGAGCTTGTTATAATTGTGTTTCTATCACTAGCAGCCAGAAGAGTCCGACTAATACACTAAACCTTACTTTTCCCAACTGAAGATGAAAAGGTTTGGGGTACGACATTAAGGGCTTCCCTGGTGGTTTCAGTGGTAAAGAACCTGCCTGCTAATGCAGGACACACAGGAGTCACAGTTTCAATCCCTGGGCCGGGAAGGTGCCCTGGAGAAGGAAATGGCAACCCATACCAGTATTCTTGCCTGGGAAATCCCATGGACAGAGAAGCCTGAGGTTGCAAAGAGTTGGACAGGATTTAGCAACTGAGCACACACAGGCACACACACATAATGTTTAAAGTCTCTTCCAAAGCCTCAGAGTTTAGACATTTCTTACCAAATGGNCAGCATCATCTTTCAGGATTTGAAATAGCTCAACTGGAATTCCATCATCTCCACTAGCTTTGTTCGTAGTGATGCTTCCTAAGGCCCACTTGACTTTGCATTCCAGGATGTCTGGCTCTAGGTGAGTGACCACACCATCGTGATTATCTGGGTCATGAAGATCTTTTTTATATAGTTATTCTGTGTATTCTTGCCACTTCTTTTTAATCTCTTCTGCTTATGTTAGGTCTGTACCATTTCTGTCCTTTATTGTGCTCATCTTTGCATGAAATGTTCCCTTGGTAGCTCTAACCTTCTTGAAGAGATCTCTAGTCTTTCCCATTCTATTGCTTTTGAACTGTGGTGTTGGAGAAGACTCTTGAGAGTCCCTTGGACTGCAAGGAGATCCAACCAGTCAATCCTCAAGGCAATCAGTCCTAAATATTCATTGGAAAGACTGATGCTGAAGCTGAAACTCCAATACTTTGGCCACCTGATGCGAAGAACCAACTCATTGGAAAAGACTCTGATGCTGGGAAAGATTGAAAGCGGGAGGAGAAGGGGATGACCGAGGATGAGATGGTTTGATGGGATCATGGACACGATGGACATGAGTTTGAGTAGGCTCTGGGAGCTGGTGATGATCAGGGAAGCCTGGCATGCTGCAGTCCATGGGGTCTCAGAGAGTCGGACATGACTGAGCAACTGAGCTAAACTGAACTGAACCAGATCCAGAGGAGCTGACACAGGGTAAGACACCTCCCAGGGTCCCACCTCTCTGAGGGTCCCGCCTTCTTATTCTCCCCATTCTGTTCTGGTCTCACCTGTGATTTGCCTACCATAACTGTCCCAACGACAACCATGCTCCTGGCTTCTCTCCTTGAACATATCTGTAGCATTCATGTTCTAGTGAGAGACGGCACAGAACCACCCCTGGTCAGGGAGGATAGAGAAATTCCAGGCCCAGGAATTGGTGTTGTAGCACCCAGGGCCTCTGTCTCCTTAGAGGAGCACGGGAACCAAAGGACACAGCCAACAATTAGCAGCAGTAACTCATGAAAGGACTGAACCACTTGGTACATAGAAAAGATCTGTCATCCAGGTGTCACCAGCCCTTCCTGAGGCTCTTGGCAGCCAGAAGCTCCATCCAAAAAGAGGAAAATCACAAATGTGATTCCTAAGACTTTAAGAAGTCATGAGATCTGCAGTGGATCTAAAGGGAATGACAAGGAGGCGGTTACCATACACTCACTCAGCAAGATCTTCCTTAAAATTATTGACATTTTGAAACATCTCTCTTTTCCCCAAATGTCTGTTTCTTAAGACACTGACCACGCCTTCTCCCCACCTCACGCCCTGTCCCATGCTCCCTCCCTGGCCCTCACGTGTCTCCATCTCAATTCTCATTTAGAGCCATGCGGTTCTTTCTCCTCTTGCCTTTTCCAATCCATCTCTCACCATCTCACCCCTACCCCCAAACCCCACACATGTCCAGGACATGAGAAAGTAACCCAGGCTCCTTCTGCTTTACGAGCTGAAAAGGAATGGAAATGCAAATGCTTCTAATGGTTTTCTCTGCCACATATATACAAATGGGAAATTTGCTAAACCCTTTCCTTCCAAATAAAGAAGAAAATGAAGAGTTCATAGAACACGTGTCTTGCCCTAGAACAGTCTAGCAGGCCTCAGCATCACATTTCATTACAGAAAATGTATCAATTAGATAATGCCTCCCATGTTTTCCTCCTGGCATTCTGGGTGCTTCTCATTCTTTGGTTCCAATCACCATAACTATGCTTACAGAGGTGGGAGTGGCGGTGTTCCCACTGGCTTGGGTTTTCTTCCACGCCCACTAGGTCATGGAATATTATGCTCCAAGGGACAGAGGGATGACTTTGGCCACAGAGGAATCTGGCAATTGGCCAGGCCCTGAACCATCTCCCTCCTGGTGTGGTCTTGAGGTCCATTTGTCTGACTTTACCAGGAAGCCACAGGGGCCAGAAGAATCAAAGCAAAGACAAGAGACCAAGATAAACACAGCTGACCTGACCACCTAAACAGACTCTAGTCATTTCGACACTTTTAACTATTGGGGGAAATCTTACGAGCTGGCTATGAATTTGAGGGCTGATAGGAAACTGAAGTCAACAAAGCATTAGATTCTGTTATCTATGTGGTTTTTATTAGCCAGGGGCCAGTTGTCTTCTTGCTCCCTTGCAGCAAATTACTAGTGTTAAATGTTACAGCAAAGCTGTGACAGACAGAACATCCCTTAAACCAAGTATGTGTCCAACAGTTCCCTTTTCAGCAGTAAGATCTACAAACCAGACTTGAGCTTAAAAATTCATGAAACATTTTTCAAGGACAAACAGTTGAAGAAGTTTCAGCCAAAGGTAGGGTTATCAAGTTGTCCCAGCTTGCCCAGGACTGAAGTTTCCCAAGACATGGGGCTTTCAGCGCTAAAGCCAGGACAGCTCCAGGCAAATCCTAGATGGACCTCAACCCTAGTAGAGGTTGAATCAGAAGGAAAGGGGTGGTACACTCGAGGGAAGGTAGAGAGGGAGAGAAAATAAACACCTTCAAAACAGTTCAATCTCTCTTTAGATCAAAACCAACTACAGATGTCAACCGTGTCAAAGTGTGTACAAACTATTTTTTCAAGAACGGGTTTACGGCCAATGACTTTGGGAGATGCTCCACGCAAACTCCATCAGCTCTCCTTCACATGGTCTCCGTGCACATCAACACACTGAAGGCTCTGAGAAGTCCTGCATGGTGAACATGCCTTAATTTGGTGCTCTCATGGTGTCCCAAGTCTGTTGCACCACACAAGCCTTTTTTTTTATTTAATGTTTATGATCATCCAACTGAACACTCTTTGAGAAATGGGGGTTGGTCTTGTTCACAAAACCACAATCAACCGAAGAGGTACATGACTTAGACTCGGTAAGACACAAACATCTACCTAAGAGGCCAACACATTTCTCTTTGTATTCAGTTAAAAGCATACTGAAAACTTAGGTAAAAGAGAGCCGTGATTTGTATTTTTAAAAAGACATTTGGGGAAAATGACTGAGGTGTATGTAGGATATTGAAGATGAACTGGACCAGTAAAAATACTGCTGAAAGACTAAAGAACCTGAAACATAATCTGAAGTCAATTTTGTGTCAGATATATGTGAGAGATTTATTCATTCATTCATTCACCTTAATTAAGCACGTATGTTCTAGGCACTGTGCTAGGCCCAGGGATAGTGCAGTAACGAGAGAGAGTGATAAGGTCTCCCATGCTTGGGGCTTCCAATCTTAAATGTCACTACACGTTAACTAACGATCTTTTAACAATGAGAAAAAGAACTACAGGGATCCACAGGAGATGCCTCTAAGTCAGATTTAAGGGGTGGACACGATTCGTTCCCATGGAAGGTGATGTCAAAGCTTAGACCCAATGGATGAAGTGGGTGGGCCAGTCCAGTGTGTACAGGAGGGTGGTGTCATGCAGCAGGAGATTGTTTTGGGCACAAGGTACAACGTATGCAAAGGCCTGTTGGTGATATAGAGCTCAGAGCATACTCTACACAGGCAAGAGCCCTGTTCCTGAGTCAGAGCTAGAATTCATTTTGACACTCAGGTGGGCCACTTTGGCTACTATTATTATCACTATTATATAAAGGAAGAGAATTTTGCATCAAGCAAAGGTTAAAGCTGACCCTCCCTACACCTCTAAGGGTCTAGAGCTTTGTGACCTGGAGAATTCCACGATTCCCTTCAGCATCTAACGTTTAAAGCTTACAGACCTCTCTCCTTTTGTAACGTAAAGCTCTCCATAAAGTCATACAACTACATATGAACAGACAGTATATTTCTGACTTCTTTTTCCTTCGCTCTGCACCTTCCTTGTTCCCCCCAAAACAGCCACAGTGCCCACTTCATCAACCTTGACATCTCCTGGCTTCTTCATAAGATGTTTCCCATAACCCAACACCTACAAAGCAGGCAAACATCACTGGGTACTTACTGAACCACTTGAAGTTTTTTCATTAAACCACAGGCGCTCATGCAAAGATGACTTCCCCAGGTGGAAAAGCACACAAGCTTGGCGGTGACTTGGCTAGTAAAGTCCACCTCAGCTGAGTCCTCTCTGCAGCACCCGGAAGAGGACAAGTTAACGGGTGGGATTGTTCAGGGGAAAACACTTACCGCTCTGAAATTCCAGGCTTTAGGAGATGGAAACATGGGAAAGTTGTTCTGCCGCTGCCGTTTAGGCCTGGAAGAGGACAAAAAATGAGATGCGCTCATTATTCAGAGGAAATCACCAGTTTCAGATGGAATTTCATCAGAAGGAAAGATGCTTGCAGAAATGGTCCAGGCAGGGTGAGGTGGCTGGAGTTTTCTATAGCTCAGCAATCTTGAGCAGCCAAACACACTCTAGACTCCTTCCCAGGCACCCGGGAGGAAAGCTCCAAAGTCACTGAGAAAAGTCAATCCCTCACCTTTAAAAACAGGAAAATTTAAAAGAAAATCGAAAGTCTAAACTGGATGCAATTATAGAGCCAGACCAAACTCCAGTCTTTACTTTTCGCAAACGGAAGGCTCCCAAAGGGATGCCATCAGGTGATGTTTGTAGCTTCGGGTGCAGCCAGGAACCCTCCCTTGTTGCTCGCTCGCTGGGGAGTCCCTGCTCCTCCACACAGGCTACACTTGGGCTCCCCGGACTTCTAAAGGGATGACTGACAGGACAACTGTTAAGCAGCCACTGCCTAACAAGTCAGAACTGGCTTCCTTACCTATTAATCTCTCCCCACAAATCAATCTCCTTAGATGCAACAGAGGCAGGTTCAAGTCGGGTCCACACAAGTGGCAGGTAAACGGTACAAAAGAGGAAAGATACGGGAAGGGTCTGGGAGGCCGCAGACATACCAGGAATGCCTTACTTCTGTCTTGTAAAGTGAATGCAATTTTGTGATTGCAACATACAAACAGGAACATGTATTATGACGTTTTTATGGAGCGGCAGACACAACTGAGCGACTTCACTTCCACTTTTCACTTTCATGCATTGGAGGAAATGGCAACCCACTCCAGTGTTCTTGCCTGGAGAATCCCAGGGACGGGGGAGCCTGGTGGGCTGCCGTCTATGGGGTCGCACAGAGTCGGACACAACTGAAGCGATTTAGCAGCCGCAGCAGCAGATAAATGACTCTTCCCCAAAATGCTATGTCTGTCTATACTGCTAAGTCGCTTCAGTCGTGTCCGACTCTGTGCGACCCCATAGATGGCAGCTAACCAGGCTCCCCCATCCCTGGGATTCTCCAGGCAAGAACACTGGAGTGGGTTGCCATTACCTTCTCCAGTGCATGAGAGTGAAAAGTGAAAGTGAAGTTGTTCAGTCGTGTCTGACTCTTAGCGACCCCATAGACTGCAGCCCACCAGGCTTCTCCGTCCATGGGATTTTCCAGGCGAGAGTACTGGAGTGGGGTGCCATCGCCTTCCCCGATGTCTGTCTATATGGATAGTCAAATGCTGTGTTTGCTCACTTCACTGAAAAGCATCCCTGTAGGAGGTCCACCTTGGACTTTCCCTGAGGGTTAGTCACTGATGTGCTGAAGGGCGGTGGTGCTGGCTTTTCACATGATACTCAGCCCTCTTCTTTGACCTCCCTGCCACAGTGAGCAGGAATGCAAGGTAGGATGCTTGTGGTGACCACAGCACCGGCTCTGCAGAAGGTCAGGCCTGTTAAAAACCTGGACCGGCCCTACCATACCAGAACGCATCAGGTCCACCCCTTGAATCAGGCAGAAGACATAAACAAACAAAACACAAGGTAATTATAACAGCAGCAGCCGACAGGCACTGAGAACTTAAAACAGGATATGCTGAGCAGTCACTGTCACTACCCTCCACTGGGAGCTGGGGCTCACTGTTGTACCCACTTCATAAATAAGAAAACCGGGACCTAAAAAAATATTAAGAGACTTGACTCTCATCACACAGGTGAAATTGGGACTCCGGTCTCAAGTGTGTGGTCTCCAATCCCACAGCATTTCACTAGCTGTGTGACCCAGAGCCTGAGGTTGAAGCTCTTGAGCTTTCACCTTCTTACGTGCAGAGCAGGAGAGAGAATGCCCAGCACCCAGAGCCAAGACGAGGGCAGGGCGCGGACTCCAGTGCTGTCACCGCTCAGTTCTCAGCAGATGTCAGCCCAGGGCCCACAGCAGAGCTGGGACAACTGGCTGAAACAGATGGGAACTCCCGCCGGACGTGGCTTTGCATCTAACCCTTCTTCTGTCTCACCCTCCTCCTCCCCCACGCATACAGTGGAAACCTAGGCTAATAACCTCTCAAGACAAACAGAGCAAATGTGGGTGGTTATTTAGATTTAATACTCTTCTCTTATTAGGTACCGTGTTGGTCTCAGCTCTTCTGAAGACAGCTTTAAAAACAAAAAAAAAGCACACACACACACAAACTTAGAATTGAACAGTACTTCTCCCTGGTTACCGTTCCCTCTCCTCCCAGGTTATAATTGGGCTTTGCTCTAATTACCCGATGAGCTTCACTGCTTCCAAAGCAACAACATATACCAGAACATTCTGAGTCAGTGTGTCCCTGTTTCACACGCTGCAGTCCACAGAACATGACAGTCATGCTAATTAACAGTGACGGAGTTACATGATGTGCCAAGGACTGTTCTAAGTATTCTGCCTACACAATCTAAATCTTAGAATAACAGGAAGATGGGTTCTTCTGCTATGCTATAGTGTAATGTTAATACATTACAGTGGCACTACATATTACCATATTTTATACATTTACATGCATGGCCTTGCTGCTGCTGCTGCTGCTAAGTCGCTTCAGTCGTGTCCGACTCTGTGCAACCCCAGAGATAGCAGCCCACCAGGCTCCCCCGTTGGTGGAATTCTCCAGGCAAGAACACTACACACATTTAAATATACAATAATGGTAACCGCATATCACAACATGTTTTCACATAATATTGTACATTATTATGGCATAATCCCATATTAACAGACAGGATAACCTGAGGTCCAGAGAGGTTAAACCAGATGTCAAAAGTCACATAGCTGGTAGGTGGCCAAGGTGGGATTCATGCCCAGATGTGTTGGATTCCAGATTCAGGGGATGTAGCCCCTCTCAAACAGAGAGAAGCCCCACCAAAGAGGGCTTCCATGCGTTTGGAAGAACGCAGCCTGGGGGTTCCTTGTTAGCAGTTTAGCGGGGCCTCACACTAAGAGGCCCCATAGACAAAGACAACGCATCAGAGCAAGTCCATCAGTCCAGGGCACTCTTGGGCAACACGATCACACCCCGGTGGCTGGGGAAAGTGCCAGGAAATCTACCTAGAAGACGGCGGTCTCCAAATGCTGCTCCCCACCCTGGCATTCCACCACCAGCCAGGCTTCCAGATCATTCACCTTGGCTGCAGTCCCTTTTTACAATCTCATCTGGCATCAAGAGTCCCCTGATAGTTTCCTTCTCTCCAGCCAAACACGTGGCCTCGAAGGACAGATTCGGGGAGTAAAAGGCACCCTCCTGAGAAGGCTCCTTTAGGAAGCCCAGGGGAACTGGCAGGCATGAAAGACAGCATCTCAGAAGCCAGTCAAAGCCAGGTGGGCACCACAGAAGGGGCAACCAGTCCTGGGTATGTTTCTTTTGTTTTACAGGCAACTTCTTCGCACTGTCAGCAAAATCCAAGGGAGAAAATGGCACTTGGTTTTACAGGCTTCTCAGAGCCAAGCTACACTGGAGGGAGTTCTCTGTAGTATATGGAGTCCTAAGTGACCCAGGTCTGTGCATGGCATGTGCACACACGGTTAGGAAGCACAGCCCACCTACGGATGTCAGGAGGGCAATGCTGACCAGGGATCACCCACCTCCACCCTCCACAGAGGGAGGGGGTGATGTGAGCCAGGGCTGGGCGAGCGGCAGGATAGAGACTGCAGAGATGGGAGGCACATATTCTTGACTGGAAGGAGGTTACAATCTTAGGAAAAACTGGAAAGAAAAGTTATAAACTCTCCATACTAGGGAGAGCTCACAGTAGATACAGAAATGCCCAAGTTAAGAGTGAAAAGTCAGGAGTAAAGGTGCATCTAGGGAAAGATCTCAGATTCAGGAGTGTGCATGGCTGGAATCAGAATCAGGTCAGGAGTGACAGGCCTCAGGGTTAGAAACAGAATACATTTTCCCACCACATTAAACAAATGTGACTCTCCCACCACCAGAGAATGACGACTGCATCCACAGCATCTCCCAAGCGCCTGGGAGTCTGGCTGCTGCTGCCGCCGGCTCTGTGGGGGCCGAAATCTGGTGCCCAGGCCGGGGGCTCCAAGAGTGCCTCCCTCCCTCTCTTGCTGGGGGACTTCAGCCAGGCCACCTACTTTCTACTCCCCTCGAGCCTCCATCCTCTCATCTGGAAAATGGGGATAATAATCTCTTTTTATAAAAATGAAAAATTAATGTGCTATAAAAAGGGAATAAAAATAGTTGATTTAAAAATAACAATGTATTATACAAATGTTTAGCAGAGAGTCTGACATTTAATAGCTGCTCAAGCTTGCTGTTATTATTACTGAGTCAACGTAACCAGTAAGGAAGATATCACTTGCCATTTTCATTGGCAAGGCTCCTGTCAGAGAGACAATGAAATTTACAACTGAGTCTTACAAACTGTGTAATGTAAGTAAAATAAAACAAAGGCATTAACGTGCTATGAACATTTTGTTAGGTGACAATAACATGGTCATAAATATGAACATAATGTAACTGTGGAAAGAGCCCTGCCTTTCTACTGATATTTCCTGGTTTCCCACTCCCCTCTTTGTCTTCAAAGATCACCACCTTTGTCAGCATGTTTTATGTGTTGCAAATATTTTAATATCTTAACTGTCAGTCCAGAGCATCTTGCTAACAAAACTTTCCTTGAATTTCTTTTCTTTTGTTTTACCTCTCTCTCCATGAGAAGCTGTAGAATTACTAGGAAAACAGCTATACTTTAAAAGAAAAACTAAAGCCAGGTATTTCTAATTCTGGTTGGACCACCGAAAATGTGGTTTATTTCTTTCACTTAAATGTCTTTTTAGTTTCTGAGTATATAATCAAGGATGCACTGGCAGGTGCTTACCCCAGTGAAGACCCAAGTCTTCCTGGAGAAGCTCACTGGAAAGAGTTTGCAAAATGGACATCTCATTACTTTGGCTTGTCTTTCTCTTAAATGTAAGTAGAAAGGCACTACTTGGTACATGTTTCTGTAGCTCACTGACTCACACTCAGCCTCATTCCAGTCACGCCATGGCTGCAAGCCCAGCTTTTTACTTCCTGATAAATTATGGAAAAAAGAACTACAGAACCTCAGATTGCTCAGCTGGTTCGATCACTCAACACCAGTTACATCCTCTTTACAACAGTCCTTTTGGGAATACACCCTGAAAGAGAGCCTTCTCTCCTTGGAGAATGAATCTGTAGCTCTTTATGTATAACAGACTCATTAATTTCTTTCCCTCTCCTTCCCGAGCACTACTATACCCCTACACAATGCCACACGTTAGAGAGACTGTGGCAAAGGAAACACATCAGTTCCTACTTTCATGGAGCTTGCAGAACAACCAGACTAAAAATTGAGGGGGGGCTGCTGTGGAGAGTGTGGTGGTAGGGAGTGCCAAAGAGCCTCAATCAAGGTTTGAAGAGCTAGAAGAAAGACTCGGCCAGATGATGAGAAAAGGGAACTGCAGGCCAGGCCCCAGGAAAAGCATGTTCAAAGTGCAGGAGGTACAAAACTGATCTTTGAAAAGATTAATCAAACAGACAAAACTGGTAAAACTGATCAAGTTAAAAGGGGGCAGGGAGAACACTGCAAATACTATTATGGATGGAGGCATAGAGCTCTGGACACAACATCTAGTTAATGACAAAACACTGCTAACAACGCCTCGACACCGTTAAATCTGAAAACTTAAAACACACATTCCTTCAAAAGATGGAACTTCTCAAAAATATCTCAAGGAGAAATAAAAAACCTAAAATCTCAATAACTAATTTAAAAAAAAAAAAAAGAAAGAAAGCACTGAACCAGACAGTTATATTGATGAATTCTACAAAACTTTCAAAACAGATCATTCCAATCTTAGCCAGGCTGTTCCACAGAAGATAAAAACGAGTCCAGAGGTAAGGAGAGACAACACATTTGAACAACTGGAATTAAAAGTATGACAACTGAAATTCTGTGAGTAAGGAAATGGATTAAATGAACCTATATTCATTAGCTATACTCATTCTTATCAAATGGAAGACAACACAGAATTATATAATCATGAAAAATCTTAAAAAAAAAAAAAGAATGAAAATTCAAGTCACAGGAGATACCCATATGGTATGATACTATTGAGGAATGCACAAAGTAACACCCTGTTTATGGCCACATGTAGGAGAAACGTAAGACTAAACAGGCTGTATCAACTGCAGAAGGCAGCTTCCTTCCCTCTGGGGATGAAGAGGGGAGAGCGACTGGGTGGAGCACACATAAGGCTTCCTCTCTGCGTGGAATGTTTCCGTTAAAAAATTCTGAAGCCAACAGGGCAAAATATTGCTGCTTATTCAACCTATATGGGGATACAGAGGTGGATATTATAATAGCTGATATTTTGCTATATGGGTGAAAAATTGTAGAACTAAAAATAGTAATAAACAGGAATAAATCACAGCAAAGCTATGTAACACAATCTCAAGCATCCATTAAGAACAGTGAGGTAAGTCTAAATCCTCACTAGCAGAAACCTTAAAATATGTGAAATAAGACACAAGACAACATGTAAACCCATTGAAGTTCACACACACACACACACACACACACACACACACACACACACACACACAGAATCAGCAGTGTGTGTGCAGGGTGAGGGCCCTGGAAGAGCACACACCCGACTGTTGACAGTGGCTGATGACATGGCTGGGGTGGGGGCTGGGCGGCATAAACGTTTACATTATGTATTTTTAGATCATTACTATGAGAACCTATTGTGCATATGATGGAAATCATAACGATGTTTATAAAAAGGCCCTGACAGGTGGAGGCGGCGGCAGAGAGGCATGAGAGGGGGTGGAGCAGGTGGCCAAGGCGAAGCCTTAAAAGCTGGGCTTGGGGGTAACAGGGTGCCGCTGAAATTGTCAAGTGAGGAGTGACGTGAGGAGGACTGCCTTTAGAAAGATCCCTGTGGATAAACTGGGAGACCAGGACTGACCGGCCCCAACTCTTTGAGACAGATAAGCTTCATCTAAATTATATCATCTGATTGATGCCTGTCATTTATAGCTTGATTGCTACTTCTGTCTCGGGTACTCCTTGGAAAAGGTGTACAGATTTTAATTACATTTTGTCTATAGATTATAAGATAAAGTGAAGCATGTATCTCCTGATCCTTTTTAAGCTGACCTGTCTTTATACTTAAAATGTCTTTTAATAGTAGGCTTTCCTGGTGGCTCAGATGGTAAAGAACCTGCCTGCAATGTACGAGACATGTGTTCAATCCCTGGGTCAGGAAGATCCCCTGAAGAAGGAAATGCCAACCCACTCCAGTATTCTTGCCTGAAGAATTCCATGGACAGAGGAGCCTGGCAGGCTACAGCCCATGGGGTCACAAGAGTTGGACACAACTGAGCAACTCTCATTCACTCACTCAGGACTGACATATACACACTACATAAAATACATAACTAAGAAGAAATGGCTGTAGAGCACAGGGGACTCTACTCAACACTCTGCATGGCCTGTATGGCCAAAGAACCTAAGAATAAATGAACAAAATGAGTGGATATGTGGATATGCATAACTGATTCACCTTGCTGTACACCTGAAACTGACACATTGTAAATTAACTACACTCCAGAAAAAACTCTTTTAAAAAGAAAGATCCATCAGGCTAGAGAGAGGAGCAGATAGCTGAGGGGGATCCAGGGTGAAGGCAGAGACCGACGGGGAGGCTCCTGGAAGCACACAGATCCACTGCAGCCTCTCTCGTGGGACATCCTCAAGATTCTGAAGGCAAAGAAGTCAAGTCTGTTCAGACTGCTCTCCCGTTCTCTACCCATGCGCCTGTTATTTTTAGAACAGCACTCATTGTTCAATAGAAATATCACGTGGGCAACATACGTAATTTAAAATTTTCTATGAGTCACATTAAAATGGTAGAAAGAAAAAGCAGGCAAGTTTAATTTTAATAATACAGTTTCCTGAGCCCAGTATATCCAGATACTATTATCAGTTCAACATGCAATCAACAGGAGAAAATTAGAAATATTTTACATTTTTTATACCAAATCTTCAAAATCCACTGAGTATTTCACCTTGCAGCCCATCTTAATTGGCACTAGCCACATTTCAAGTGCTCAGCAGGGACAGGTGGCATGTGTCTAGCCTACTGGACAGCTCAGTTACAGAAAAACAGCACTTACAGTTTCAAAGAGCCTCAGACTTTGAAAATTCACTGCTCTATGTTCCAGCAGTTAGCAACCACTCAAAACGTGTAAGTTGAGACCCACATAAAGTGGGACAGTCTCCAAAAAGATATCGGTATCCATCTGAATTCAGAAACAGTCAAAGGTGCAAAGTATTTTTACAAAGGCTTTAGAGACATGGTCTCTAGAAAAACCAATGGCGATGACCTTTAGGTCACATGCCTACTTGAATGGAGCCACAAATGAAATTCTTTCCCAAATGGAGCATCTCTCAAACAAATGTTTAGGATCTGTTGCTAAATAATAAAGAATTGCTCTAACCAAACCAATTCCAAAATTAACCAAAAAGAAGAGACTGAAATGATTTTTAAACTCGTGAAATTATAATATTTATAATTCCCCTTTTGTGAAACGTTTGTTCAGGTTTATTTACTCATTTATATAAAGGGATTCTCTCTCCTGTTATTGATATGTAAAGACTCTTTATATATTCAGGATACAGGATGAAGCAAAGTGTCTAGCACATAGCTGATAGTCTAGTAACCATATTGAAAATATATAAAATTTTGATCAAATAATGAATGAAAATGGATAAATGTGATATACATGCATAAAATGGAGTATTATTCAACCACAAAAAGGATGACATCCTGATACATGCTACAACATGTAACAATCTTGAAAACCTTATGCAAAGTGATAAAAGTCAGACACAAAAGGCCACATACTGTATGATTCCATTCACATGGAATACTCAGAATAGGCAAATCCATAGAAACAGCAGACAAGTGCTAGCAGGGTAAGAGAGCAAATGGACAGTGGCTATTTAATGCATGTGCAGTTTTCTTTGAAGGTAACTTTTTTAAAGTTCCAGAATGAGATAATGGTGATATACGCACAATACTGTGAATGTACTTAATGCCACTCGATTGTTATAACACTTAAAATTGCTAATACTTCGTTATATGTAGTTTACCACAATTTTTTAAAAAGTGAGGGTAAAGTAAAGCTGTTTGTTGTTCAGCTGCTAAGTCATGTCCAACTCTTTGCAACCCCATGTAATATAGCACGCCAGGCTCCTCTGTTTGCAATTTTCAGGCAAAATAAAAGATACACATCTCATGGAAAAAAATGCTCATGAATAACAATGCAAAGTAAAATGCTATTATATTAACTATTCCAGAAAAGGAAAATACATAAATAAAAGCCAGGAGACCATTCTGTACCGCTTGGGAACTGACAGAAATGGCTGAGATGCGAAGTTTTACTGATACCGTGAGAAATCAGCCCTACTAGTCTGTTTCCGAGGCACATATTTACGTGAATTATTCAACAATGATAAAAATTCCCACAGCCTCTGGCTTTCTGTGCTTCCTCCCACTCTCCACTCCCAACTGGGTGTCTGTGCTCAGAGCTTCTGCAGCATTACCCATTCTGTCTTCTGCTCCCAGCTCACAAGCCATTCTGCTGTGCTGCTTCTTACACTGGGGCTTCCTGCAAAGCTAGTGTCTTCAGGACAATCTGTCATGAGTGCAATCTTCCAGAAGACAAACTGCTACTGACAAATTTCAGTGACTCTCAGGTGGAGCCATCAAGGGACAGTTGGGCACAGTGGTTAAGAGCGCAGATGCTGGAGCAACCTCTGCTATTCACCAGCTGTGTGACACTGGGCGAGCGACCTAACCTCTCTGTTCCTACTTCTCCCTTCTGTAAAATGGAGGTTATTTACTCATTTACACAGTGCACTCATAACACAGTGCTACTGTGCAGATTAATTGAGTTAATATATGTAGAGCTCTTTGTGCCTGGTACACAAAAGGTGAGCTTTAAGAGTTATCTTCCTTCTGGGTGATGAACTAGAAGGCCAGGTCTTTTGGGTTTTAGTTCTGGGTGAGCTGGGAAGCCACAAAGGATTCTAAACAAAGAAGAAACACGGTCTAAGTTTTAAAAGGACTGATCTCAGTGCTGCATGGAGATAACAGCTATCATGGAGATAACAGCTACAGGACAAAGGGCAGGGAGAAGGAGAGGGTGGCCAGATGAGGGGCAACAGGGACCTGGACCAAGACGGTGGCAGCAGGGCTGGTGAGCAGTGCGAGAATTATGTACATATTTGAAGGTGGGGTAACGGGATTGGCTGGTGGGTTGATACAAGCGGTGAAATAAGAAAGAAAGAAAGGACGCTCTAAGAATTCTAGGCTGAGCAACTGGCTGGGTGCGGAAGACTTATCAGAGCAACAGTTTTGGGGACAAAAATCAAGAGCGGACATCATCGCACTTGAAATATGATGAGCGTTTTGGTTCGGGCCTCTAAATAGAGATGTGGAATCTGCAGCTGAATTTAAGGAACTAGAGACTGTATTCAAGAGTCATCAGCCTTTAGACAGAAGAGGAGTCCTGACAGAGTGAGCGGGGGCATCCCAGAGGCTAGAGAAGAAAGTGTTTAGGGGCAGGGCTGCTCTACGATGTCATTAAGTAGGGAAAGGAGAAACGCTCACTGAATTTGGCAAAGCAGATGTCCCTGGTGACTTGATAAGTCGAGGAAGTAAGTGGAGCTGAGGGGACAAGGGCTGAGAGGGATATGTCTGCAGATGACCCAGAAACATTGTTCATAGAAAATACAAACAGACAAGGATCTTAGGTATTGGCTAGTCCACTGAGTCATTAAAATGTGAGCTCCCCTCACACCTGGTGCTCTGTGACAACCTAGAGGGGTGGGATGGGCTGGTAGGTGGAAGGGAGGTTCAAGAGGAAGGGGACATATGTATACTTATGGCTGATTCATGTTGATGTATGGCAGAAACCAACACAATATTGTAAGGTAATTACCCTCCAATTAAAAATAAACAGATTAAAAAATAAACACTTATGGTCCCTATGCACAAATAATTCAGTTACAAGCATTAAAAGATTTACAAAGGTATAGCTGTCCTGTTGGGATCCCTGATAAGACATTTTAATGTCTTAACTAAAATGCTACAAAAACAGTGATACTGGAAGCTTAAAAAAAGAAAAAGAAAAAATGTAAGCTCCCTGAGGACAGGCATTTCTATCTTTTTAATGCCTCATCCCCAGCTTCTGGTACATGAAAGAAAATATTTGTAAGACTTCTTTGAACTTTCTTGACATCTCTGGCCAAACAGTACAGGTCAACAGGAACTTTCTATTCCTAACAGGATGGTATGGAAGACAGTGAGAAAACACATACACAGATATCCCAAGATGGAATGTTTCACAGTCTCCTCCTTTGACTGAAGAAACTAGACTTAATTCTTCTTGGCATTTACTCAGCACAAAAATAACGTTTTCCGGTTACCCCTTGTTGGCATCCTGACCCGCATCATCACTGCATGGATGACTTCTCACTGGCAGTGCTACGTTTCAAATAGTCGAGCTAATTACGAGCTAGTCTAGTTAGCAGAAATTACAGGATATTTTTGAAGGGATGCTTTGTAACAAAGGTCTTTCGGAAATCCAACTGAAGAAAATTATTTTTTCATATGCTCCGAGTACTGATCTGCAAATGCTGTTTCTAAAGCGTTTGGGGGTTGCTTTTAAAAGCAGGGGGATGGTTCTCCCTCTTCCCGCCTGTGACCATCTGAATGATGGCACACTGTCAACGGGAAAGGCTTCATTACCTCCTAAGGCAATCCACATCCTGCCTCTCCAGGTCACAGCCCGGCAGAGAGCAGCTTCACGTCCCTCCGGAAAGGATAATTAGCTTTCTACCCTTTAATCAAGGAGCAACAGATTGTTGTTTTTCTAAAGTTTTGCCTGGGGAGAGCCTGTTCTTTCCCGAGCGCGTGTTTTTCTAACCAGGACTCCTTGTACGCGCCTTACCTTCCTATGAGCCGACACTGAGGGCACCGACCCCCACCCCTCATCTGAAATGAGAAACTGGAGCTCTCCACTGATGAGTCAATGGCCCGCAACTCCAGGGATGTGGAATCAGGTCTCGGTCACCCCAGTTTATCAACACCACTGACCTCTGCCTTATGAACCAGGAGAATACTCAACTTCTCTGTCATGAAAATGACATTTTTAAAGGTTTGGTTTTTTTTTAACACTTACTATGTGCCACTGTTCTCAGTACTTAATAAATATTAACTCATTTAATCCTAAAAACGATTTTACAAGTAGGCATTGCTATTATTCTCAACTTCATAGATGAGGAAAACAAAGCTCAGAGAGGTTAAGTGACCTGTCCAAAATCACACAACTAGGAGGTGCAGAGCTAGGATTCAAACCCAGGCAGCCTGGCTCCAGAAAACCTGAACCGAGAAATGGACGTTAAAACCACTGCAGAGTCAGTGGCAACAGAGGAAAGGAGATGGGGACTAAAACGCTTGCTATGTACCAGACCTAGAGCCAGTGTTACAGGGTTGGTTCCTCTTTATGTGAAATGCAACTGATCTTAAATAACAGTAATAAATAATCAGAGATTACTCTTATCACTTTTTCTACATCTGCAAGTAAAAATCCATTCAAATTGGTAAACTTTACTGTGTGCACATTATGCTTTGATTAAAAAAACAGCTGCAGCTTGAAAAAGTTAGTGGCTCGACTTCCCTGATGGTACAGTGGATAAGAATCCGCCTACCAATGCAGGGGACTGGTGTTCAATCCCTGGACTGGTTAAGATCCCACGGGGCACAGAGCAACTAAGCACCGCAACTACTGAGCTCAAGCTCTAGGGCCCGCAGGCTAAAACTACTGAAGCCCGAGAGCCCTGGAGCCTTGTGCTCTGCAGCAAGAGAACCCACCGCACTGCAACTAGAGAGTAGCCCCTACTCACGGCAACTAGAGAAAGCCCAGGCACAGAAAAAAGCCACGTGCAGCCAATAAACAAATAATATCTAAGAATCGATCCCTCCTCTCTTTAGGACGCTGAGAGAAAATGAAAAAAAAAAAACAAATGGAGTACAATGTCAACATTCTAAAAAAAAAAAAAAGTTAATGGCTGAGTTTTCTTAATGTTTTACATGGATTTGGATCAAATAATCCTTAGGTTCATGTTTAAAAAAATCACCTTGAACTATCCAATTTTTGTCTTAAGAAAATTAAGAAAAGCCTTTAGAATTGTTCCAGTTAACTATATACAAATCAGAAACAAAAAGGAGGGGGATAAATTCATGTTTTTCAAATCTTGGAAAGCTCTAACTCAAAAATTATATTTACAGACACCACAGTTTACCAGTTCCTCTCTGACAGAGGCTCCACAAGGGCTTTTTGCCTAGAGAAGAGCAAAAGAAAGTCCTCAGTTTTTTTTTTCTTTTTTTTTGTAATATATTGATCAGATGCTAATAAATCAGTATGTAGGTGGCCCAATTTTCCAAACTGAAAGTCGCAACCTTTAAAATTAGTCTTCAGAATTGAGCATCTCTAACAAATGTTCTGTTGATTCCAACTCCAAAAACATCCCAAAATTCTTAAATTAGCCAGCATCACTTAAAGCAGTTTATTGACTCTCTAATATAGGACCTACCACAGTCTCCAAGGTAATTAGAAGCTCCATAAATGCTGTTTTTGGCAGTAACTGGGGGCACACATTAAAACATGTTTATTCCCAAACTGTCAGTGAAATATGGCGGTGGGATGGGACCACATCAGACTTGTTACAGCTTATGTGCAGAAAAGGGAAAGGTGATGCTAAGGGCACCGTTCAAACTGAGATAATTTCACCACTATGACAAACAGCAAGCCACCCCCAAAATTCTGAGTAAGAGAATTACTCAGAGGAAGGGAATTCTGAGTAAAAGTGGGAACTATTATTACTAATTCAATAATAATAAGAATAGTAATACTGCTGCTGTGCCTTTTCTGTGGCTTAATTCATTTCATTTTCATGGGAGCTCTAACAGAAATAAGGGCCATAACAGAAGAGAAGGCTGGGGCACTGAGAAGTTAGACTTGCAAATGCCCCAGAGTTAGAGGTCAGGGCCAGACAGCCTGATTCCAGGATGCCTGCTCTCAGCCAGAGTCCCGCCAAACTGCCTAAGAATTCCGGCTACCTAATCCACAAAAGCCATAAACTGGGAGAGAAAAATTAACCATGTTGATCAGTTACGTGCTATTTATCAATTATTTCTATCAAAGATGGTCCAGCCCATTCTCTTGGGCACCTCATTTTCCAGCTCACCAGCTGGTCTCCTGTGGGAACAGGGCCAGCACTTGCATCACTGTTGCCGTAGCTGCTGCCATGACAACCGCATCCTGCCACCCAGGCACAGGTGCGCTCCCCGTCTTTGCTCCAGAGCCCTGATTCAGGGATGCGGCTCCTGAGTTCATCTTTTTACCTGCTTCCAACTTGCTCAAGACTTTACCAAAATGATAACCTTCTGGGGGTTCCTCAGGTCCCCGATGCTTCTGGATCAGACTAATATGTATCAAGGTGGACAGAGAGGTGGGATTCATGAGGCTATCCAGAGCTGCAGAGCAGGCGGCTAACCTCCCGAGGGGCCTCCGTGCCTGGCAGGGCTAGGTCTGAGTTCTGGCTCTCTGGCCCTTGCTTTCTGGGGATCCTCAGCAAATGACAGGGTCTCTAGGAACTTGTCTTATGTGCGAAAACCAAGGATAATATTAGATTTTACGCTGCATAGCGTTTCTGTGCAGTCTAAGCAGACTGGAGCATGCTAGGTCTGAGTTCTGGCTCTCTGGCCCTTGCTTTCTGGGGATCCTCAGCAAATGATAGGGTCTCTAGGAACTTGTCTTATGTGTGAAAACCAAGGATAATATTAGATTTTACGCTGCATAGCGTTTCTGTGCAGTCTAAGCAGACTGGAGCATGCTAGGTCTGAGTTCTGGCTCTCTGGCCCTTGCTTTCTGGGGATCCTCAGCAAATGACAGGGTCTCTAGGAACTTGTCTTATGTGTGAAAACCAAGGATAATATTAGATTTTACACTGCATAGCGTTTCTGTGCAGTCTAAGCAGACTGGAGCATGTAAAGGCCATACAGGGGAGATGCTGGCTGTTACCAATGACTACTGTCAACTACTGTCACCACGCACTGGCCCTGTGCTGATGCTGAGAGAGGTCAGGAGCCCTCATCCTCTTGCTGCCGCCTTGACAGATCAGCAGCCTGACATTCAAAACAGAAAGTGCTCCTCTGGGCAGCTCATGGATACTGACCCCAGGGCTGGACAGGCCCCACAGACTGCACACACCCAGCTGAGCACAGGGAGACGTGAGAGCAATCAGTGGGGACCCCGAATTCAGTATGCTCCCCTCCACTAGGCTGCGTGGCTTCTCAGAAAAAATCAATTTATCAAAATAAACCTGTTACTTTTATTCAATAAAAAATGCCACTCAGTGAAAGACCTTTTTAAGATGCAAAAGCCATGTGTGAACCTTTGGAAATCTTTAAGGTGAAATGAGGGCATTCAGAAATTTTTAGAAAATTATGAGAAACATAAGGTTCACACTGTCATCTGTGGTCATTTCTTAGGGTTAAGATTGACCCCGGGAACCTGCACTTGCAATGGTACACATTCCTACACTATCTGAACTTTTAGGATATACATAAGTGAATTCCGTAATCAGAAAATAGCTTTTTTAATAAAAGAACACTAAAATGTTTTGCCATAACATAGTTCACCAAAGAAGAAATCCACACAGCCAATAAACAAGAAAAAAATGTTTACCCTCCTCCAGTTCAGTGGCTCAGTCGTGACTCTTTGCAACCCCATGAATCGCAGCACGCCAGGCCTCCCTGTCCATCACCAACTCCCGGAGTTCACTCAGACTCATGTCCATTGAGTCAGTGATGCCATCCAGCCATCTCNTCTTTTAGAATTTTCCACAGTTTATTGTGATCCACACAGTCAAAGGCTTTGGGATAGTCAATAAAGCAGAAATAGATGTTTTTCTGGAACTCTCTTGCTTTTTTGATGATCCAGCGGATGTTACCCTCCTTAGTAACTATCAAAATGGAAATTTAAATAAAGAGCACGTTTGCCTTTCAAACTGGCAAATGTGACATGGTCATATCCAATGCAGGCAAGAATGCGGAGAAGCAAACATTTTGCTTCACAATGATGAATGAATAAATTAGTATAATGTTTCCACAGGATACTTTGGCAGCATTTTCCAAGAACCTTACATTGACCCAGAACTTCATGCTTACAATAATTAATTAGACCAAAAAAGAAAAAGAAAAAAAAAAACCCACAAACTTGGGCTCAACAACCAGAATATAGCTCCTGCTGTTGTTCTGGAGGGAGAAACAGCACAGCTCACATAGCTGACAAGAGGGACGGGCTGCTGAGAAGGTGTCTTGCGAAATTCTACAGGTTCAGTGTGTAAAATAAAGGCCACAGACTTGCTTATTCCACATGGTGAAAATATAAAATTTCTGCATTAGGTGCTTTTAATCACATGCTTCGATCCCAGACACACTTGGTTTTGCATCTAAGGAGACTGAGATCCAGGCTTATTAGATGGTTTGCCTCCAAGTGGCTGGGACAGGTTCACAGTGTACTCACTTCCCCAAGGGCAGAACTGTCACCTTCAAGGCCCAGCACGGTCTCTGTGGTGGGGCCAAGCTGTGCCCTAGTCCACAGCAGGCCCACACTGTGGGTGGGGATACTTCTTTAAATTCCTCTTCCCCCTAAGAAGCCAGGAGCTCACCGCCCTGCCCCAGCTACCGAGACAAGAACAAAGCTGGGGTCTGTGAATGAAGCCCTCTCACTAACAATTAAACAACCACCTTCTGAGAAGGTCTCACCCCGCCAGGTCTCCAGGCGATTCTTATCAGCAATCCCTTCTTAGCCCGCAGCCACCCCGAGGCTCAAAGACATCAGCCTCTCTGTCTTACATCACCCAGCTCAAGAGGATGTGAACCCCACTCAGCCACACTCTCACCCCTTTCTAGCAGTTTCCTCACTATAAAATTGGTAGAAAAATAGCAATCACTTCAGAGGGGTTTTTGTGAAGAGTAAATGAATCAATCTATAGAAAATGCCTGGAATGTTTCCTGACCTATGGGAAGCGCTCTGAACAGCTCTTATTATTTCATGGAGACTGTATAGAGTAGTGGTTAAGAACAAGAACTCTAGAGCCAGCTGCCTGGCTTTCAGATCCCTTATCTACCACTCACTGGCTCTGTGCCTTTAGGCAAGTTACTTAACTCTCTGTTTGTTCATCAATGAAATGATAATAATAGTAACCTCCTGAGTTGACAAGAATAACTCACATTTTCTAGCCGAGCTGCTGATGTACTCAGGGCAGAGGAACAGCGACTGTCATGTTCTATAGTGGCCTGCCTGTGGCATACAATACTCGTTAGGTGTTCTGAACTTGACACCATGCTAGTCCACCACCACCTCCAACAGAAGTCATCAATCAGGCGATAAAAACCTAACATGCAATCATCTATTTAATGCTGACAACACAAGATTATTTTTCAGATTTATAGGTGGAGAATCAGAGGCACAGAGAGCTCAAGTAACTTGCCCCAGATCACACAGCCAGGAAGCATCAATGATGCCAGGCTTCAAACCACATCAGTCAGAATGCAGCACTCTTGGCCCCTGCACTGCTCCGCCTGACCTTCACATAACCCAGGCCACCTCTTTGCAAAGCTGTATGCCTGCTAGCACTTCCTATGGAGGGTGATGCCCCTGCTAGCACTTCCTATGGAGGGTGATGCATTGCTTTTGAGCTTTGAGATGATTCACTATCAAGCCCCCTACTGTGTCACACGAACACTGGCCCCAGGGATGCCTGATGAACAGACGGATAAGTCACGCCAGCACAGTCACCAAAGAGCAAGGCCAACATCATCATCACCCTCCCTATCCTCCTGGTGTGGGTGCAGCTCTGGAGACAAGCCATTAGCATCAGAGCAAACTTCTGGACCGAGACATGTAATCGGTGTCTTGGAAACGCCTGCTGACATCCACACAGCTGGTTTCCCCCACAGCTGTTGAAGGTCATGTGTTGTTTAATCTATGGCCTGCTCACAAGTTCACGCTGGAGGGTGAAGCCAGGGTAAATCTTCCTTAATGTGCCATTTTAGCCTTTGGAGCATGAGATTTGTGGCAGCGAGTTCCCTTCCCATCACCAGACTAAAAAGCTGACAAAGCTTCCCTGCAAAACAGATGGCCAGAGCTACAGGTAGGGGCCACCAAGAAACACCGTCTCTGGGGCTGTTCTCTGCTTTTCACAGCTTCCTTAGCAATTCACCAGAACTAGCTGTTGGAGAGAAAAAACAAGACAAAACAAAATCTACCCACGTGTTTCACCAGGACTCATAAGCCTGTACTGTTTCAAACCTGGTCATTTTAATTGTCTGTTTAACTGTTTATTTTCAGATAATGTGCCTAAAACTCAAATAGGTAAGAGCTGGAAGGATCCTCAGAGAACCAGCTAATCTACCACCCTGATTTAGAGACTGGAAAAGTAAGAGTTGGCTCAAGAAGGAAATGGCAAACCTATTCCAGTATTCTTGCCTGGGAAATCCTATGGATAGGGAGCCTGGCAGGTATAGCCCATAGGGTTGCAAAGACTCAGACGTGACTTAGTGACTAAACAACAACAAGGTCACGTGGTCTGTGGAAAGAAGCCCCTCTGAAAACATCCCTCTGCCTCCAAGAGTAGCTGGGATGTTCCGAAAACCACGTAACTTCCAGTGTCAGAGAATCCTGCACTTGCAGCCCAGCCCTCCTCGGCAGGCTCAGCAAGCCAGGTCAGATTCAATTCCTCCTTAGCCTGACTGTCCCAGTTCAACCACAGTTAACCTGTATATACCTTAACATATAGCCCTCAGTTAAGCCTACATGCCACGTCTTGAGCACCCACTGAGCTGCCTTTTCCATAGGAAGACTCCCAATTTGGTGTTTAAACTCAGTCCCCACGATGCAGGTAAGTCTTCCGCGATGTGGAACAGTCACAAGAGATTGGACCGCCACTGCAGCTCTGAACACTCTGCCTATAGACCCCACCATTTGGTATCTTCCTCTGTTTATTTCTGCTCTGCTCCATTGTATAATCACAACTCTCTCTGGGCAGGGAGTTGTGTTTTCCTAGAACCTAACCCATCCTGATTGGAAAAGACCTTGATGCTGGGAAAGATTAAAGGCAGGAGGAGAAGAGGGTGGCAGAGGATGAGATGGTTGGATAGCATCAGCGATTCAATGGACAATGAACTTGGGTAAACTCTGAGAGATGGTGAGGATCAGGAAGGCCCGGTGTGCTGCAGTCCATGGGGTCACAAAGAGTCAGACATGACTGAGTGACTGAACAACAGCAGCAACTCATCCTCACAGAGGAGGTCCTCAACCCAAGATGAGTAGACAGTAAGTGAGTAGACTCACTCACGACAGGTAGGTGAGCATGTTACAAGTATGGAGAGAGGGGATGGGCCCCCTAACTAAAACTTTCTAATTTGCCAATGTCATGAAGAAATGCTTATATTAAATTAAAAAGTGTGGTATAAAGTTACATCTTTGAATAAACTCATATTTTAAAGAAATAAGGAAAACACTGTAACATTGGTTTGTGGTAGAATTTTTTTATTCCTTTGTGTACTTTCCATTAGTTCAACTGCCAGTGTTGAACTACAATCAAGTGAATATTCTCGCCCTTGTTGTTGTTCAGTTGCTAACTTATGTCTGACTCTTCGCAAACCCATGGACTGCAGCACGCCAGGCCTGTCCCGGAGGGAAGGGACTCCCGGAGTTTACTCAAACTCGTGTCCTCCAACTCAGGANTGCCAGTGTTGAACTACAATCAAGTGAATATTCTCGCCCTTGTTGTTGTTCAGTTGCTAACTTATGTCTGACTCTTCGCAAACCCATGGACTGCAGCACGCCAGGCCTGTCCCGGAGGGAAGGGACTCCCGGAGTTTACTCAAACTCGTGTCCTCCAACTCAGGAATGCCATCCAACCATCTCATCCTCTGTTGTCCCCATCTCTTCCCACCTTCAATCTTTCCCAGCATCAGGGTCTTTTCCAGTGAGTCAATTCTTCGCATCAGGTGGCCAAAGTACTGGAGCTTCAGCTTCAGCATCAGTCCTTCCAATGAATATCCAGGACTGATTTCCTTGAAGATTGACTGCTCTGATCTCCTTGCAATCCAAGGGACTCTCAAGAGTCTTCTCCAATACCACAGTTTAAAAGCATCAACTCTTCAGTGCTCAGCTTTCTTTATGGTCCAACTGTCACACCCATACATGACCACTGGAAAAACCATAGTTTTGACTACGCAGACCTTTGTCAGCAAAGTAATGTCTCTGCTTTTTAATATGCTGTCTAGGTTGGTCATAGCTTTTCTTCCAAAGAGCAAATGTCTTTTAATTTCATGGCTGCAGTCACCATCGGCAGTCCTCTATTTCCTAGAGTTTTCTCAAACTCATGTCCATTGAGTTGGATTAGAAGGATTCTTGCCATAGACTTTCATAGATTCTGAAACTCGAAGGGCCCATGGAGGTAAGGATGATATTTTGGATTAGTTTGGCTCTCAGAGCAGAATTGAAGAGGGAGGAAAAGAAAACACAGAGGTGAGCCTGGCCTTCCCCAGTGGAAAGAGATCCTTCAAGAGTCCTCAGTGGCCCCAGGATGACCAGCTCCCTCCCGACCCCGACACACACCTGCAACCAGCAGCAGCAACCCCAGTTCTCCTTCTCGATCCTAGAAATCCAGAATGTTAGGGGAAAGTAGATTTCTTTTGGAGCAAAGGATGGTAATTTGTTCAACACTGGCCTATGAATGCTTCCCAAGAAAAACAAGGAAATCTGACACAAAACACATGAATTTAAATTAAAATAGATGTGCAACCCTGAAAAGCACCGCTGCTGCTCTGGTACCATCGCTGTGCGGAGGCTAGAGCAGCGCAGGCGGCCCCAGACAACACGGTCCTCTGATGATGCGATGTGTGCCGCTCCCAGGAGCCCCGGGTGCTCCCTACCCCCTTGGCTGGTCTCCGGGCATGTTGCAGTGACATACGGGGTGGGCAGCAAGAGCTCAGGGCCAGCGACTCTGTAAAGATGGACAAGACGACCAGGTTTCTGAGAGGAGGAGGGATGACACAGTGGAGAACAGTTGCCTGCCTCCTGCCTCCTGCCTCCGCCTCCTGTGTTCATCCCACAAACCCTTCCTGAGTGCTCCCAGATTACCAGGCGCTGGGGAGACTGAACCCTGCAAACCTGGAAACTGCAAGCAAGTTGGGGAGAGGGGTGAAGAAACCTTAAGAAACAACCAAGTGAGTGACCGAGATATCCACAGATCTGGGTCAATAAGTGGGAAACAAAAGCAAAGGATGCAAAGTTATTTCTGGCTTCCCAAGGCTGTTCAGGACAACACTGGCTACTAAGTCCTATGCAGTTACGCCCACCCTCAGGTTTCACCAGACGCAACTTACTAAGCAGACTGTATTTGAGCACTGTAGTCTATGAGAGAGGCATGAATCACCAGCAGAGTGGATTAACTGTAAAAGAAACACACACAAACTGGAGGCGTCCCTGCCACCCTGAGACCCAGCAGCAAGGCAGGAAGTGCAGGGCGTGGACCAGGCCTGGTCTTGGGAGACGGACAGATTTGGGACTAGTCCTGCTTCAACCTACAAAAGCTTCCCAGGGCCCTCAGAGTGAATCCTCCTTTGCTTAAAGAGCCCTGCCGCCCTCAGTCAGCCCCCACTGGCCACAACTCATCCTCGCCCCTCCCCGTCTTATTCTCTCTGCTCCAAGCCTCACAGTGGGGATGCTGGGCCCTCACCTCCTCCCAACCCCCACAAGCCTGGACTTTCCCTGACCCTGGTCTGGCCCCACACCCTGACCCTCCCTTCCACACCACCCTTTCTCAGACTTACTTCTTCCACATCTGCTTCTCAGAATTCTATACTGTGAGCTGTGTGTGGGTGGAAACCATCCCACCCTCCTGAGGGCCTGATCCCCAGCTCCTGGAGCAGCACCCGGGGCCTGGAGGGGCCAAGGTGAATAGATGGAAAAAAGAGAAAGAGATCTTCCCTCCATTTCTCAGGAGCCTGAGCCTCAGTTTCCACACCAGTAAATGGGGATCAGACCGCATGCTGTAGGGCGATGACAGCGTGTTCTGTCTTCCTGCTCTGCAGCTTGTCTCTCATTTTATTTCACTGCCTCATTTTAAAAAATACACTTTTACATGCAAAGTCACTCTTTGACGTGCAGATATGAGTTCTGATGAACATTCGCAGGTGTATGCCCACCCCCACATAGACACCCCAGAGCCCTTTATGCAGCCCCTTCGTGATCTAACCCTCCTCCCCACCCCAGTTCCTGGCAACCATTGATCTGCCTTCTGCTCCGATAATTTTGCCTTTTCCGAAACACCATGTAAGTGGGATCACACGGCACGTCACCTTTTACGCCTGGCTCCCTTCCCTCTGTGCAGAGTGTGCTGTGTACAGCGGTTCCTTCCGTTTTATTGTCTTCTCCCCAGAGGAAATCTCTTCACTCTACTGAAAACAACAATGGACCTGCTGCCTGCTACATCCTTTGGCAATGTAGCCACCAACGTTGTAGAACCGTTACAGCCTGGGAGGTAACGTGAACTGGGAGCCCAAGATCACCCTTCCTGGCTGTGTCCGTGAGCCAGATTCTGAGCGCTGTGCACATCCCCCTACAGCCTCTTTCTGGGGTCGCTCATCTGCAAAATGGCCAACACCACCCAGACTTTCTCGAAGAAGATGCCCAGCTCCGGTTGCTGACTCAGAGAGTGGAGTATCATCAGGGGCAGGACAGGCTGCCAGGAGACGGCTGACAACCTGGGGAGCTATTTCAGGGCAGCAGTTAGGGGGTGGGGGCAGCTGGCTGTCCAACCTCTTGGGAACAGTGAACAGGTGAGAAAGAAGTGGAGGCTGAAGAGAGGATGAACTCTCCTGAGAACACTGGGGAGAAAATGAAAAAGAAAAATAGGGTGGTGGCAGCTGTCCCAGTATCAGTAATGATCATCACGGTGGCCAAGGGACCACAAATGCTTACACTTGGGCCAAGAGATGTTTACAACCATCCTCTCATATAATCTGCACAAGGTGATGGGCAGGTTCTGGTAACATTTCATCTCACGGTTGAGGAGCTGGGGGCACAGGGAGCGTGCACAGTGTGCTGGCAGGTGGGGAGGCTGAGCTCGGACACCGGTTCTCACCCTCCTAGCCTCGCCTTTGTCTCAACTAGAGCTGAGCGGAGCTGCTGGTGATGCGAAGGCTGGGCAGGAGCCGAGGAAGGAAGTGTGTGGCACAGGACGGAGGCAGAAGGGAGAGAGCCACAGAAAGGGGACTGGAAGAGGAGGGGACCCCAGGGTGTGGGTGGATAATGCCCCAGGGCATGCTTGTACCTACAGGCTGCTGTACCAGAGGTTTGTTTCCTTCTTTCAGCTGTAGAACCCATGTGTCAAACCAGATTATATTCAAAACCCAAGACACAATAAACCTGGTAAAAGCAGAGCTGCTCTACTTGAAGGGGAGGAGGAGGAAGAACTAGACCCACCAACCTCCCCTACCCCTGCACCTCCATCTGGCGGAACTCAGGACTCCAGAGGGCTCCACTCTGGGAGGATGCTCCCTGAGGGCGGGCTCTCTCTCCTTCTGCCCTTTTTCTTTCAAATACTCAAATAACAGCACATTCAAAACTAACATTAGTGGAGAAGGAAATGGCAACCCACTCCAGTATTCTTGTCTGGAGAATCCCATGGACAGAGGGGCCTGGTGGGCCACAGTCCACGGGTCGCAAAGAGTCAGACAACTGAGTGACTTTTGGTGCTGGTGGTGGTGTCTATTATAAAATCATGTATAAATGATTCTAAAATCATTATAACTTACTTGCAAATAAAATCAAAATCATTTGTAAAATAAAATTAAAAAAAAAACTAACATTAGCCAGAGCTGCACCGTATTGGGATCCAAATGGGACTCAACAAAAGAGTAAGCATGGACAACACCTGTGCAGGGTCAAATCTGGCTCCTCCCTCACCAGCAAAGTGACTCTCAGCAAGCGTCCGACCCTCACAAAGCCTCCGAAGCACCAGTAGTTCCATCACCTCTTGGGATTTTAAGAAAGACGAACAAGTGGACATTTGTAAGAGCTCTTAGAACAGCGCTGGTTAGAGTGCGATAAGGATTACCTATTAATCACATCAATAGGATTAAAAGTGTGATGGGGGGAAAAAAAGTCCAGTGGAAGGAATTAACATATCCCCATGGAAAGTACAACGTTCTGCATGACCCAAAGCTGTTCCCTCCCAGGACTGGCCTGTGAATGCTCTGGTTTTTGTAGCCATCTCTATCATTTTTGTACCACTGGGAGGAAGGGCCTGCACCATGGAAGTGTGAAAGTCATGAGACCTGGCAAGGAACGCTCACCTGGGTGGGGCCAAGTATCTATTAACTGGTGTTAATGCAACATTCTGTGCCTGGAGAATCCCATGGACAGAGGAGCCTGGGCAGCTTTGGTCCACAGGCCGCAGAGAGCCAGACATGACTGAAGAGACCAACACGCGCCCACTCTGTGCCCTCTGCCCCATTTCTGTCTGAATCTGTGCTCCATGAAGCTGGGAAAAAACATCTTCCTCTTAAGAGGCTTCAAATACTCAGACAACAGTAGACAGATTTTAAAATAACAGGACAGATGTTGTAGCTCTAAAAGAGGAAAGTTCCCTCCATGAGAATGGGCTGGAAGTGAATCTTTTCCAGGACTGACTTTTCCTTGAGAGAACAAGACTCCTGCCTCCACCAAAAAAAGTCCGCAGCACAGTATGTGGGTGAAGAGTGCCCTCTGCTGGCCAGCAATGAGAAAACCTCAGGGGTTGCGCCGCGATTGGGGACGGTGAGGGTGGGCGGGGCGAGTCTCAAATACCCTATGTAGCTCTTCTTTTTCCCTTTTGTCTTCTTTCCTTTCCTGTCTTTTTAATTAATCGGAACTGCAAACATAAATGCTTCCTTTCCTAAAAGGAGAAGAACAGAGAGAAAGAACAAGGTCAAAGAGAATTTCCTTCCACTCCTCACTTAACGTTTTCTTTCTTGGAGCACATGAATGTCACCTAAAAATGGCCCCTGTGGAACTTGAGTCTTCAGGTGGTCCACAGCACCATCCCATTTCCATCCTAAGACCTGATCAGATTCCAGGTTTCACAGACAGACACCCTGACTCAAAGCCACCTGACTCCTCCCAGAACCTCTAGCAGGGGCGGGGCAGGGGG
>SJYA01002835.1:2991959-3004491 GCA_006410615.1 Neotragus moschatus | reverse complement strand
GGGCAGGGGGGGGGGCGGGAGGATGGGGGGCATCGGCCTGCAGGTAAGGAGATCCCATTGGCATGGAGGACAGGTTGATTCTGGCTCAGACCCAGATGACTCTGGATGGCCTGCTCTAGAATCCGGGAACCTTCGAAAAATACAGCCTCCCACCTCAAGACTAGACCACAGCTCTCTGCCAGGCTGTGTCCCACAGCTGGGGCCCCCACAGCCTCAGTCTCCAGCTGGAGCACCAGCCCCACTCTCCCCCAAGCCTGACCCTGCAGGTGAGTTCTCACCCTCTGGGTTGCGTGCTAGCTCAGACAGAGCACCAGAGCCCACCCGGCGGAGCTTCACTGCCCCTTCATCATCACTCACAGCTGTTGCAAAGTCCCCACTGAGCTCCCTTCTCTGTAACAATAATAGGAATTGCCATTGACTGGAGGTCCACTAACTGCCAGAAACTTGACATGTACCGCTTTAAAAGAATCCTTCTGACCTCAAGAGGCCCCTTGAGCACGTCCGGGGGCCTTCGCTTTCTGAATGAAGGGCAAGAGCTATTTAAAGTTTGAGGCTACTCGGCTTCTTGTCCAACAACTAAGGAGTGACTTGGTCCTGTCTGCCTCCCCCAGCCGCAGTTATACGGTCTGAGTTCATCAGTCTCTACGTAAACTGAGTCAGAGGGAAGACAGGCAGGATATGGAGAGATGAGGGAATACTTCTTCCAGAGTGCATATAGGGGGAGTCTAAGGGGAGGAAGAGAGAGGTCTTAGGGTGCCTGTAAGGCCAGGTGAGCTGGGGACTGAGGGAATGAGAAGAGAGAGGAGTTCCTAAGAAGGGCTGCTCTTGGGTATAAAATGGATCCCCTTTGAGTCTTCTTTGACAGATGTAATGAAGAGGAGAACCAACAGACTTTGAACCTTTGGACATAGCAAAACCTGAGGTCTGGAGTGTTGGAAGCTTTGGTATCTGCCCAGGTTACACGCCAAGGTTCCAATGAGGAAAGAGGCCGGCAGAGGGTCACCACCTTGCTAAGGCCTGCATAGCTCATAAGGGCAGAGCCTAAATCCAAGCGCACCTGCCTATACTGTTCCTTCAGCGATGCTCAGGCCTCTGGGAGAAGGAAAAGACGACCACCTAACAGGCCAGGGGAGGGGCAGACATGAGACAGACCATGGTGACTGAAAACCTCCACAGCGAATCGCACAGTCAGTGATGTCAAAAGCACCAGTTCCCTCCCTTCCCTCCTGTGTCCTAATCCCTGAGCTCGCCGTGGTTCTGAATGCCTCTCCTCACTGCTGGATCCCTGACCTGCTGTCCTTTATTGCCCCAAACCCAATTTGGCAAGTGCCCTGCTACTAGCCTCCCCCAGGTCTGCATACAGTGTGTGTTGTTCTGACCCCAAGCTCCTCCAGCAGGGTGGTAGTTCTGGCCCCAAACTCCTCCAGCGGGGTGGTGGAGGCACAGTTTCTCACAAACATTGTTTCTCTCTCCTGGATTAAACACCCGGCCCTGTATCTGCCAGGTGGCAGCCACCAGGTCCCTGGTGGCTCAGGTGGTCAAGTGTCTGCCTGCAATATGGGAGACCCAGGTTCGATCCCTGGATTGGGAATACCCCCTGGAGAAGGAAATGGCACCCCACTCCAGTCCCCTAGCCTAGAAAATCCCATGGACAACAGGAGCCTGGTAGGCTACAGTCCATGGGGTCGCAGAGAGTCGGACACGACTGAACGACTTCGCTTTCACTTTCCTGCACCTGACTGAGGAAGTGATCTTCTTCCCATGTGTTCATTCATTCACCAAATAGCCACTTGTTTCTACTTTACACCAGGCACTGTGCTAGCCACTCAGGACATAATGCTACTTAAAAAAAAGTTCCAAACTAGGAAATAAAGCATGCCTCTTTAACATCACCTATAGTCAGCACCTGCCTATAGCGTAGGTGACTTCTGACTCACCATTTGCTTTTGATTAGGTCCCAGACTCTGTCAGTTTAGGATGTGAACTCGTAAAAGACTGGTAAGTTGTAAGTAATTTCTGCCAAGTATTAAAAGATAATTCCAAAGGTTATGGTGTTATTTTTCTGAAGAACCTTAACAAGTTTTATATCTAAATGTATTGTCTTATCCCAACATTCTTTTCTTCACAATTTTCTATGACTATATGTATATATATGTACACATATATACACACACAAATGAGAGTACATGTATGTGTATATATACATACTATATATATACTTATATGCATACACACACACACGTATGCATACATATCACATATATCTTCCTGGATACCTCCTAGATCCAGCTTTCTCTTCCTTATCCTTCTAGTTTTCTGATAAATGAGTTAAACAGATATTTTACCCAGACTAAGTATATATTTATACAAGAGTCAAAGAAGGTTTTCAGAGAAAAGCAACCTTTGTGTGAGATCTGAAGAATAAAAGGAGGAAAAGCATCCCAGGCAAACACAGCAGCATGTGTAAAGGCCCAGTGGTAGGGAGCACAGCACCCTGGAGACCTGGGAAGATGGTCACGCGACCTTCATGATCTGCCACTGATCCTCTCAACCAACATCTGCTATATCAGCATCATGACAGGACTGTTGAGTCCCTCCTGTCTGTCCCAGCCACACGCAACGGCTGTGACCTGAGAACACAGAACCGGCCCCATCGGGGGAGATGAAGAACTGTGTTCCCTGGATCAACAGACTGTAACTCCATGCCACCCTTCTCAAATGACTGGGGAGAAGCCAGGTACAGGACAGCTGGCGAGGTCCCCGTTCTTGGGGGAGAGGACACCTGTGCAGTGGACTACACCCTTGGATGCCAGCCTCAGTATGTGGCACAGAGGAAAACAGAGGTCCCCAGACATCAACAGCTCCACACCAGGCCTTCTGCCAACCCCGTGCTCCATGGTGGGTCCAGCTCCACAGGCTGCTCATTCATCAAGTCAGCATGGCACAAACCCCTGCTCAAGGGGGCTTGCTAAAACCTGCAACAGAATGATCATTTCTGCACATTTCCACTAAAAACAGCAGTCTACATTCAAGTTGTATAGCCGCCTCCTGAGAACAGGGGTTCTCTGTCACACACAGTTTAATCAGCACCACCCCTGGGAGCAGAAGACTCCGGCCAGAGACCAGTAACTATGTGACTTCGGACAAGTTGCTTAACCTGCCTGAACCTCGGTGTTCTCCTCTGGAAGGGGAAATACTCACGTGTCATTAGAAGACTCAGTGTTCGTGGACACAAACACAAACCCAATATAAATGGGTCTTATTTTCATAGTTGTTATAATTATCTGATGCTATTTTTAAAACATAACGAGGGTTTAAGTACATACATACAACTCTATGTGGAACTTGGGCAAAATTTCCATATAAAAACGGAAAGCCCCAAACAACAAACTGACAGAAACATGGGCAGAAAGCAAGCTCTCGTCTCAAAAGGCTGACAGGCGTTTCTGGAGCGATGTTGCATCAGGCACAGAGCCGGGCACTCTCTTGCTTCTACTCGGGTGTTAAAATAATAAAGTACAGAGAACTCACGTCCATTTGTCAACATGTTCAGGTTTTTCAAAAGAGACCACTAGGTGGAGAATATGAATATTCCTCTAAAATTGTTTGCCAGAAAGGGAACAGAACTTTGACAGCCCCGTGCACTTCACATTTTTGAATATGAAAGAGTTCATATTTTTCCATTATCATATGTCTCAAGATACAAGATATTAGTCTCAAGATACTAGCACTCATCTGGACGGGTCATCTTTTAAATAATTTTTTCTCATTAGACCTATAATAACTAGCACATATGAAGTACTTCCTACATTCCCCTGAATCCAGGATGACAGAAGAAAACAATATATGTACCAGGAAGTATGGCTAGTGCACAAAGCATCTATTCTCAGCCTCGGGTTCGTCACCCCTCAGGATATTTACTGTATCGAAGGCTAATGTGAAATGCTTAAAATTAAAAACAAAGTCTCCCAAACATTTTAACTTTATATGTTTAGGAGATGAATGAAGAGCCCTCATAAGATCAAAGAGTGAGGATCTTTGTGGCACTAGCACATAGGAGGCATTTTTTGAATCAATAACTTCCAAAGTAGTTGGAATTGAAAAGAGGTGTTCAACAGGCTGCCACTAGGGCAGGGGGCAAAAGAGTAAAATTTCTTAACTGCACAAGATCCCCAGAGAAGGCGATGGTACCCCACTCCAGTGCTCTTGCCTGGAAAACCCCACGGATGGGGGAGCTTGGTAGGCTGCAGTCCATGGGGTCGCAAAGGTGGGACCCGAGTGAGTGACTTCACTTTCACTTTTTCACTTTCATGCACTGGAGAAGGAAATGGCAACCCACTCCACTGCTCTTGCCTGGAGAATCCCAGGGACGGGGGAGCCTGGTGGGCTGCCGTCTATGGGGTTGCACAGAGTCGGACACGACTGAAGTGACTTAGCAGCAGGAGCAGCAGCACAAGACTTCATCTCACCCCCCACTTTAAACACACACACACACACACACACACACACACACACACACTATGGAAAACAGTGTGGAGATTCCTTAAAAAAGTTGCAAATAGAACTGCCATATGACCCAGCAATCCCACTGCTGGGCATACACACCGAGGAAACCAGAATTGAAAGAGGCACATGTACCCCAATGTTCACTGCAGCACTGTTTATAATAGCCAGGATGTGGAAACAACCTAGATGTCCATCAGCAGATGAATGGATAAGAAAGCTGTGGTACATTTACATGATGGAGTATTACTCAGCCATTAAAAAGAATACATTTGAATCACTTCTAATGAGATGGATGAAACTGGAGCTGATTATACAAAATAAGCCAAAAAGAAAAGCACCAATACAGTATACTAACACATATATATGGAATTTAGAAACATGGTAATGATAACCCTGTATGCGAGATAGCAAAAGAGACACAGATGTATAGAATGGACTTTTGGACTTTGAGGGGGAGGGAGAGGGTGGGAAGATTTGGGAGAATGGCACTGAAACATGTATACTATCATGTAAGAAATGAATCNATATATATGGAATTTAGAAACATGGTAATGATAACCCTGTATGCGAGACAGCAAAAGAGACACAGATGTATAGAATGGACTTTTGGACTTTGAGGGAGAGGGAGAGGGTGGGAAGATTTGGGAGAATGGCACTGAAACATGTATACTATCATGTAAGAAATGAATCGCCAGTCTATGTTTGATACAGGATACAGGATGTTTGGGACTGGTGCACGGGGATGTTCCAGAGAGTTGATATGGGGTGGGAGGCTGGGGGGGCGGGGGAGGTTCAAGATTGGGAACTCATGTACACCTGAGATGGAAAAAAATAAAAATTAAAAAAAAAGAGAAATCAAATGGTAAATGGGGACTAGTCCAAGAGTTATGAATAATAAATGAGGCTGTAGTTCCTTTGCACCCTGTGGTGCCTAATCCTTATACTTTATTGTTTGAAATTCCTGAAAGAGCTCAATGTTTCTCAGCAATTGATTTGAAAGATGCCTTTTCTTCAGTGCCTTTGATGGAGGAAAGTCAATTTCTATTTGCCTACACAGCCAGCTTCTCAGTTAACCTGGACAGTTTGGATTTCATGACGGTCTTCTCTTATTTGGACACAGTATGTCACGGGATCTACAAAACTTTAATAGCTCCAAAGCAGTGGTGTTACAATATGTAGATGATATTTTGCTCTGTGCTGAGACAGAGCAATCTTGTTCACAAGCCTCAAAAGACTTCTTAAACTTTCTGGCAGACTGCAGATACAAGGCATCAAGAGAAAAGGCTCAGCTTTGTCAACAATCTGTTAGATATCTGGGCCTAATCATATCAAAAGGGACTAAGGCCATAGGTCCTGAGACAAATAAACATATACTAAATCATCCCCTACTCATGACTTTAAGACAATTGAGAGAGTTTTGGGGGATCACAAGCTACCGTCGCATTTGGATTCCTGGTTATGAGGAACTAGCCCGGCCTTTATATAAACTTATAGCTGAAACTCAGCGGGCCCAAACTGACAAACTAGTTTGGTCTCCAGATACTAAAAAGGTTTTTAAGGTTCTTCAGACTGCTCTCCTGCAGGGTCCCACTCTGACCTTGCCCACAGGGTCAGAATTTAGTTTGTTTGTCACTAAAAGAAAAGGTGTGGCCTTGGGAGTTTTGATACAACACCAACGACCTCACCAGTAACCTATTGCCTATTGAAGCAGAAAATTAGATGTAATTTCACTTGATGGCCCCACTGCCTAAGAGTAATTGGGGCAGTGGCTTTACTAGCACTTAAAGCTTTAAAAATAACTAATGAACAAAATCTTACTGTACTGACTTCTCATGATGTGAGTGAAATCTTAAATTCTAAGGTTAATATTTGGATGACAGACAGTATGCTTCTTAAATATCAGTCATTGTTGTTAGAAAGACCCATAACTAAGCCTAAAGATTGTAGAAATTTAAATCCTGCTACTTTCCTACCTGAAAAGGAAAATGAAACACCTGATCGATCACAATTGTTCCCAATTCCTAACTTTATGCAGTTGGGGAAGATCTAATGGATACCCCATTAGACAAGCCTGACATGGAAATATTTATAGATGACAGTTCTTTTGTTTGAGATGGAAAATGTAAAGCAGATTATGCCGTGGTGACTGCTGAACAGGTTTTAGAAACAAAATCTCCCCTCCAGGGAACCAGTGCTCAGTTAGCGGAGATTGTGGCTCTGACCTGAGCTCTAGAGTTGAGCAAGGGACAGCGAGTAAATATCTACACTGATTCTAAGTATGCTTATTTGACTTTACATGTTCTTGTTACAATATGGAAAGAAAGACAGTTTAAAATAGGAGAACCTATTAAACATTTCAGGGAGATCGACTTTTAACTGCTATATATTGTCCTAAAGAAGTAGCTGTTATTTATTGCAAAGGACACAACAGAGATGGGAGTAAAGTAGCTGAAGGTAATCAGCTGGCTGACTGTCAAGCCAGAAAAGCAGCATTTTACAAAACCCCTTCACTACAGATGCCTTTGACCTGGACAGGTCCTGTGGAACAGTGAAAACTACAATATACTCAGGAAAAATTAGAAAAATATGAGAAAAAAGAAACAAAGATTACTGATAAAGGGTGGTTACAGTCCAAAGATGGACGACTAATAATTCCTTAAAGTGCTCAATGAAAAATTCTTAAGGGTTTACCTCAGAGTTTTCATTTGGGTACAGAAAGTACTTACAAGATGGCTTCTCATTTGTTTGAAGGTAATGAAAACAAATATGTAATGAAAATATGTAATGAAAATATGTAATGAAAACTTTAAAGAATATTATCAAAAGGTGTGATGTTTGTTAAAAAAAAATAATAATAACCCAAAGACTGAAAAGCTAGCAAAATCTGGATTACAATGAAGTGAAAAGTATCCTGGAGAGGACTGAGAAATTGATTTTACTCATATGGAGAAAGCTAATGGATATTGTTGCTTACAAGTTTAAGTAGATACTTTTACTGGATGGATTGAGGCTTTTCCCTGTCATTGTGAACAGGCTAAGGAGGTTATAAAGATTTTAATCCATAAAATTATCCCCAGGTTTGGGCTGCCACGGAGCCTTCAGAGTGACAATGGCCCCGCCTTTAAAGCTGCTGTAACTCAGGGGGGTGTCTAAGACTCTAGGAATAGAATATCACTTACACTGTTCTTGGAGACCCCAATCCTCAGAAAAGGTTGAAAAAGCTAATGACATTATCAAAAGACATCTGTGCAAATTAACTCAAAGAGACGCAAGACAGTTGTATTAAAGTCCTACCCATAGCTTTAATGAGGGCTTGAATTGCCCCCCAAAAGGAGGGACTATCCCCCTTTGAATGTATTTATGGAAGGCCTTTGTTACACACAGACATGGTTATAGATCCTGAAACCTTGGAATTAACTAGTTATGTAGATCAGATCTCAGCTTTTCAACAGATATTAATAGAACTCTGGGGGATGACTCGTGACCCAGCCTCTGAGTCAAACAAGCCTTTATTTGAGCCAGGAAGCGAGGTCCTCATAAAAACATTGGGGTCTGGGGGCCCATCCCTAGAGCCCCTCTGGGAAGGCCCTTACCAGGTTATTCTTTCTTCTCCCACAGCTGTCAAAGTGCCAGGAATTGATTCATGGGTACATCACACTCAAGTTAAGAGGTGGCACCCTGACCAGAACTAAGTGGCATCATTTTATGTCTTTACTTTCTATGCTCTGACTTTGTACTTTTCAGATGGGCTTGATAATCTATTTGAACCTACTTCTACTGACTCCAAAATCCTGTCTGCTGTTTGATCCTCAAGACAATGCCTTCCTGTCCTGGGCTCAATCCTATGCTGCATTTCAGGTCTAACTTCTGGGTCTGCGGAGCACTCCCCTCTTCATCAGTGGAAGGCTTTCCATGGTGGACATCTCCACTTCAAAGAAAAGACTTTATCCAANCTTGATAATCTATTTGAACCTACTTCTACTGACTCCAAAATCCTGTCTGCTGTTTGATCCTCAAGACAATGCCTTCCTGTCCTGGGCTCAATCCTATGCTGCATTTCAGGTCTAACTTCTGGGTCTGCGGAGCACTCCCCTCTTCATCAGTGGAAGGCTTTCCATGGTGGACATCTCCACTTCAAAGAAAAGACTTTATCCAAGTCTACAGATACCTTCAACAATAATTGCATGTGATGCCTCTTCTTAAACTGATGACATCTAACAACCTTAAGAGGACTGATGTAACTATGGATATAATGTGACTTTTCATTTTGATTTTAACTTGGTTTAATGACTATTTTGCCTTACGTCTGTGACTGTATAATGGGGTTTTCTAACCGTCTAAAAGCTTTTAAGTTACAAATGGTTGTCCAAACTACTAAAAGTGCCACAGCCTCCTACAACTATTACTTGGGGTCTCTGAATCAGAGACCCTCAATATGAGGGTTAGGAAAATATGTTGCCTTAACAATTTAGGGACCACGCCCCTAAAAAACAGGAAATAGTTATGGAAAAAAAAATAACGCCCCTTTCCTTTGGCAACATAATTCTCCTAAAAGAAAAGGGAAAATGAGAGAGTCAATTCCTAGGCATATTGATAAGAAGTCCAAGTGTCTCCAAGGAGAGAGGGGTCTGGAATTCTCAAGGAGGAAGAAAGGACAAACTTTTTTTCCCCCTGTACATTCCTTAGGATTACATAACAATAATGTATCCTTCTTGAAAAAAGGAAAAAAGCTTCTATCTAATCCTGTTATCTTAAGGTGAAAATTATTGGAGTAGGTCTAGTGAGGTCTTTACAATCTCCAGACATTCTTTTGATTCACTGTAATAACTAATTAGAGAGTATATAACTCCATGGTTAGCACTAGCAAGGGGGCATTCTTTTTATTTTTTAATTCTGTCACAGAAACACAGTTATCTAAAACTAAAAATATTCAATCTTACTTCCTAAGATAGACCTCTACTTCAAGTGGCTTACAACTCTAAAATGGATAGATATCTAGAAAAGATAAGAATATTGCTAATATAGATATTTCTAACTAGTTGTAAGTCCAATATAGGAAATGTATGTCTTTGTATACAAAGTAAATCAATTCTATTGCACAAGATAGCAGTGTTCAAGGATGTAATAGAACAATATTCAATAAAATTAATAGAACAATATTAGAACAATATACAACAAAAATTTTAATGGTTAAATTTTCAGTCTCTCCAACCTATAAAAGTTTTTGTTTTTTACTTAATTGCTTTTTCAGGGCTATGAGGCTCTTTTATATTCACACTCTAAATAAAATTATGTGCATTTATTTCCAACATGTCTCTCAAGGTTATATGCATGTGACAAAACTATTTCATTTTCTATTGGAATGTTCTTTAAAAGCTAGATATGAATCCTCAACAAACAGATAAACATGCATATGCACTTACAAAGGCACAATGGTCTTTTTACTCAGTTTGTAAATTTATTCACTTAAATTGAACTCACAACTATAAAAATATATACACACTGTAAGGAATCAATGACTCTTGTAAACATTAGTTCTCATTAGTATTTCCTTTCTTTGTGCTTGATTTTTTATGGTTTATTATTTTCCAACTCTAACACTTTTAAGAAAAAAAAGGAAAGTAGTTAATATAGACCAAAGTTATAAGATCTGTTACTTTGTGTAACAAATATTCTTTCTTACTCAGAATATATACTGGCTATTTCAGTTGTTTTTATAATTATTGGGTATGTTTGTCCAATTATGCTAAAATTTTTGGGGAAAGTGTACACTATATACACTTTTTAAAAAATATATTTATAAACTTCATTAGGAAATATTGAAGTGTTTCAGAATGAATTTATTAAAGCTAGAACTCAGCTCAGTTTTAACCAGAGGTTATCACATGAGCATTATAGTCACTAAGCATGACTCAAACTGAAATACCTATTGATGGAGTAATAGATAAAAAGCTCCTCTTTTACTTTAAAATTATCAAGATCAATAATATATATCCTCATTATTCAGGTTTTCAATTGATTGTTCCTACCTCAGCACCATTTCCTCTATTACTCACAAAGACAAACACACTCATACACACACACACACACACACACACACACACACACCATTCCACAAACGCCACTCCCATGAGTCTATCAAAGGTAATCTCACTATTTCCATTCTTTAAATCATTGAGTCAAGATAATTAAGAAAAATAGTTGTGTTATTACTGGAAATTAACTCATGAACTTGGAAGTGATCTGCCAACATCTTAATAATATTTGATTTTAGAAAATTAATCCATCAAAAAAATGGTGAAGAACAAAGTCCTATCACAGGGTGCTTGTGAAGATGAAGGATAAAATAAATCTGCAAAACCCAGTGTGATGATGGATACATAGTAAAGGCACAATTTATGCTGAATTTTTACTTCTTTTTTGCTTTAGAAAAGCAAATTATATACTCTGATATAGCTCTTTTCATAATTCCCACAACACTGATATTTTATATTAAGTAAACTTTGAGAAGTTTCACTTGAATTTATGAGTTGGCTTTCTTTCGTAGAGGACTCAGCACCCTGCATCAAAACACTTTGGTATCTGGATTTGAAAAATGGAATTATTTGATTATATAACAAAATGAATTTTGTTCTTTTACGTATATAATATCTGTGTAGCAATTCAATTCAATTATTACAATGGATTAATCAGATTAAATAATTCTACTTCCAAGTAGCACTAGCCTGTAAGTTAAGAGTTAAGAACTTTACTTTTAGCTGTTTAGCTCTGAATTTAGGAACAATTCATTCATTCTCTTCATTCTTCCTAAATAATTTAGCATTGCTTTCCTACATGTAATTTAACTTAATTGCATTCTTTGCAGCTTCATGGTTCTGTTCTCAAATCAGAGGAAAGAATTTACTGGGAAAAAGTAAAGGGAAAAAATGCCATAGGTAAAAGTGATCTATTGCCACCTCAGAGCAATTGAAACTGAAATACCTACATTAGATACGGAAATTAAAATGAGAGAAGCAGCCTGTGTGTGAAAAACAATAGCTGAAACAAGACAATAAATGATAAATGTCATTACTGTCATAATTAAGAACACTATTGAATGCTGGGCATTGAATATAGTTGAAGAAAATATCTGCCTAACCATGACAGCTGCTATTAGACTTATGACTATTTATGAATAATGAGAGTAAATATTCTGTTTTATCAAAATATACAGACATTAAATTGTTCATGTAAAAAAACCCATTTTTATATTATCGTGACTAGCTTGATTATTTTAAAATGCTGTTGTTTAGTCACTAAGTCAAGTCTGCAACTCCATAGACTGTAGCCAACCAGGTTTTCTGTCCATCGTATTTTCCTGGCAAGAATAATGGAGTGGATTGCCATTTCATCCTCCAAGGGATCTTCCCAACCCAGGGATCTCCCGCATTGACAGGTGGATTCTTTACCACAGAGCCAACGAAAATGTAGTGACGCTTTTTGGTCAAACAAATATATTATCATCTTAAAAACAACCAGTTTATCATCTGTTTAAACCAAGGTTTCCATTTGATACTTGAATTTTCTTCATAGCACTACACAGAAGTGATTGCTTGTGCTTGAAAAAATATATAGATGAAATTATTGCTACTTTCTGTCGCGAATGTTTCCACATTTGTAAAATATTCATCTCAAGAATTTATATATTTTGGAAGAACTGTCTTTACTGTAAACAAAGGACAAAATTGCTCATCACCCATTTCTATAAGAATTAAGTCATAACCTACTCCATTTGCTGACTGATAACAATTAAGATGATAACAGGATTAGGTACTCTGTGCTTTGGACAAGCAGGCTCCTTAGAGAGTTAGGTGCATATTTCAGGAAGAATCTTCATACACTCAGATTCTTGCATCTTACCATACATAGAAAAGGACTAAAATAGTTTACTTGAGATATCTGTTCTTTGTGATTAACAATAATCTTTCACCAAGATGTATGCTTGACTACACATATTCCTTAGACCAAAAAAAAAAAAAAAAAAAAA
>SJYA01002835.1:2923993-2991861 GCA_006410615.1 Neotragus moschatus | reverse complement strand
CATGTATACTATCATGTAAGAAATGAATCGCCAGTCTATGTTTGATACAGCATACAGGAAGCTTGGGACTGGTACACGGGGATGATTCAGAGAGTTGATATGGGGGGGGGGGCGGGCGGTTCAAGACTGGGAACTCATGTACACCTGAGATGGGAAAAAAAAAAAACAACAAAAAAAACCTGGTCTCAATATGAAACTCCAACAGAGAGAAACCTAAAAAAAATAGAAATTGAAGCTAGAATTGGAGAATTAAAGGTTTTCTGGTAAAACTGGGAGGAAAATTTCAGGGCTAATGTAACAGCACTAAGGACTCCTTCAGTCCAGGCCCTGAGGACTTCTGTTTAAAATGTAAATCGGTTATCAGGACCAGGTAACATATTAATACCCACCAGTCATTAAGCCCCACACGTGATATATGGTAATACTTCAACTGAACTAGCAAAGGGCCAGGCTCTGGGCGACGGGGTGCCAGCTGGGTGAGTTTCAATGCAGAAGAGAAGAGGAAGACAGGAGCTGGCACCCACTAGGTACAGGCAAACAAGAGCTCTTTAGTCCCATCACTGTCCATGTCCCTATCAAGTAGATCTAGAAACTGGGGTTCCCAAATTAAAGAAGAGACTCAATGAAAAGCATCATCATTCCCCCTATATCCACTCTGTACCCCATCAGGGGTCTTCAGAGACCCCCTCTATCTCCTTCATTTCTGCATTTATTTTGTTCAGACCCTTTCCTCCCCAATCCAGTCCCTTGTCTCAGCTCCCCCTGCACACTGCAACCAGCAAGAAGCTGTGGAATCTCAAATCCAGTCATTCCCTCCTCACTCCTGCATCCCGTTTCAAATCTCTGAAAGGTTCCATATCTCTCATAAAATACAGCCCAAGATAAAAAAAAAAAAAAAAAAAAAGGACTACACCCATCCTTACCCCACCTACCTGGACCTGTTTCCTGGGAACCCCACTCCAGCCTCCCCCACTAGGCCTCCAGCCCTGGAAAAGGGACCCCTCCCCCTCAAGACACCATCCAGGCTATGACGCTTGGTTCTGTCTGAGCAGCTGAGTCAGCCCAGTGGCACCCTTTGTAAAGAGCCTTCCTGACAGATCTTCCCCATGGACCTCCGTCAAGACAGACCACTCCTCTCGATTGCCCCATGTTACCTATCCATCCACATACCCTATTACGAGTCCCTTTGGGGCATGTTCCATCTGTGGTCACTTCTGCCCAGTGCACGGCCTGGAAGAGAACTGGCCTGAGGGTACTGCCCTATTGGAAAGGGGCTGCTACCAACAGAAAGAGCAGCTCACAGGTGAGCAGGAGGTACTGAAAATGAACTCTTCCCCTGACAGCTCAGTGGCGGACTTGTCTGAGCAAGAAGGGAGAGGGGAGAGTGGGGTCTGGAAGCCTCTCCATAAACAGGGTTGACTCCACATGGTGCCTCCCTCGGGGCAAGCTGTCACAGGAACTCAGAGGAGCTGTTTGTAGGGGCTTTTTCCACATCCACATGTGCTTTTGTCCTACTCAACAGAGAGGGACACTCTGGGAGTCCAATGAGAGACCCCAGCAGGCGGCGGGGGTGGGGTAAATGATCCCAGCATTCCCCCTGCACCCCTGCCCCACCACCCTGTCATTCCCCGTGTAATTACCAGGAAACTCAAACGGCTTTCCATTTTCCCTCCTCCAGGGGCCCCATGTTCCAACTTAGAATTCCTGGAGATGCTTCAGCAGGAATTTCTAAAAAAATCTTCATTTTGCAAAAAGCCACACTCCTGACAAACTTGTATACAGTTGCAAGCAATGTTGCAAGCAGGTTCTTCTGCTTCCTTATTTGCAAAATGAGGTAGGTGAGATTTAATTGCTTTTGATGCCCTTAATCTATGATGTACAGTTTTGTTTTTAAGGTTCTCAAGTTATTTACGCAAACACCAAATTGATCTCATCACAGACTGCTGCTCACTTTCCAGTACCAAATTCTTAACAGTCAGCCTACACATAAACAGTTGAAAAACAACCACCCTTTTATTCAACCCATAGAACCACACAAAAGAAAAAGATGCCAAACACTCTGTGCACAGAGAAACCCCAAACCTGTGAGATCAAACAGGAGGGGGCCCTCCGCTCAATTCCTTGGCAAGGCCGTTCCTTGGTTACAGACACTTGCTTAATATTTACAAATCTCAACGTTCATTAAATGTGACCAAGTAGGTGACCTGGCTCCTTCTCTTTCCAGCCACCCTGTCTTTTCTCATTTCTCTCCCTGCAGCCAAGAGCAACCTGGCTTGACCCAGGGCACTTCCTGGCTTGAGCTGCTGCAGGGCTCCCTGGAGCAAAGTCCACGGCCAGGGCCCTGAGGGGGCCATGAGCCCCTCCTGGTCTCAGTCATCCACTGAGGTAGCCACAGCCAAGCCCCCAGGCCAAGCCCTGTAGCCCAGGGACCTCACAGACCATTCCTCAAGCCATTTTGGCCAAACTCCAGTGGAAAGCCGGCAGCCAGCCATTTCGGTTTTCATGACTTGGCTTTTAACTCACATTGTTTCAAGGAATGGCCAGTTCAAATCTGGCCTGCCTTCATCCTCTCTTCCCATTGTGGAACTGATCATTTCAGGATCCAAAGGAAGCCATGTCCACGTGTGTACACCCATGGGTACATACAGAGTCCCATCTTCAGCAGATACCATGAAACAGATCCCTGTACCCATTTAAGCACCTCGTTCTGGGGCCTCCATACGGTGAGAACCTCACTGAATTCTATTACTAGTAAGTGATCAGGTCTGACTTTTTTAATATTTTTATTTTTTAAATTAATTTAATTGGAGGCTAATTACTGTATAACGTTGTAGTGGGTTTTGCCATACATTGACATGAATCAGTCATGGGTGTACATGTGTTCCCCATCCTGAACCCTGCTCCCACCTCCCTTCCCATCCCATCCCTCAGGGTCATCCCAGGGCAGCAGCCCTGAGCACCCTGTCTCATGCATCGAACCTGGACTGGCGATCTGTTTCACATATGATAACATACATGTTTCAATGCTATTCTCTCAAATCATCCCACCCTCGCCTTCTCCCAGAGTCCAAAAGACTGTTCTTTACATCTGTGTCTCTTTTGCTGTCTCGTATACTGACTTCTTGATTATTTATAACTGGAGTTTGCATTAGCTCAGCCAACATATTAAATGCAACAAGGATTTCAAAGTTTTTTTTTTAATTAAAAGTCTTTTAATCAAAAACATTTAACTTATTCTTATCCTACTTATCAAGTCAATTACTTTGAGAAATACCACTAAAAAACATATGGTCCAATTCAAAACACAACCTGTATTATATAAGCTGGTTGTAAGGAGTAGGTGAAAAAAATCCCACTGAATCTTTAGCACAGTGGCTGGCCCACGGAAAAGGTTCAAAAATCATTAGCTATTATGATTATGAATGTTATAATTACTCATCTACAAAGAGCTTCCTACCTAACTTTACAAGTTACTCTCAGTACATCACATACACACATGCAATGACCAGTTAGAGGCAGATTTACAGTAAAGCAAGGATCCTTTTTTCTCAAAAAGGATTCCCTCAAATTATATACGCAGGTGGCCCCACAAAACCTGGATCCTTCCCTGATTACAAGTAACAAGCCACGCTCACATTCACCTCCCCCATTCCATTCCTCCACTTTCTCCCTCCTGAACATGACACTGATCACTCCACTTGCATTTTCACCTTACTATGAAACGATAAACAACACTGTTTCTATACGTAAGCTTTATATAAGTGGAATCATATCACGTTATAATCTCTTGCTCTTCTCTATTGATATTTTATATTTTTAAGATTGATTCATATTGATATACGTAGGTAACTACTCTAGAGTCCTTGATTGTATGGATATAATAGCCATTTATTTGTGCATTGTTCTGTTGATGGATATCTTGGGTCTTTACCATTTTCTTCTGTTACAAACAAAATGGTAGTAAGTATGCAGCCATTCCTGTTCAGATCTCCTTGGGGACCAGCATTAGCCAGAGTTTCTCTAGGGAATCATGGCAGACACTGATGCATCTTTTGTCCTTAATAACAGAACTCCATGTGTTCTAGGTTGTAATTAAACATCGTCACCTTCCCAGACCTCCCTGTAGCTACAGGAAGACACATACCTCAGTTCTGGTCAAAGATAAAACTCTACTGAAGATTCCCAAAGACTTTGCTTCCCTTGATATAGTGATGGCCCCCCTTCCTCCCCTGCTAGAACGCAGACCTGAGGGCAGGAGATGAGTAGCCATGGTGTGAACATCAGGACAAAGCCTCACCAAGGGTGTGGCAAAGTGAAAAAATAAAAACAAAAAAAACCTGACTTATAGACAACTGTATTATTCAGGTACTAAATTAATCTCTTCCTAACCTTTAGCACTACTTTACTTAGGTATCATTCTATAAAGAAATGGAATATCAGTTCAGTTCAGTCGTTCAGTCGTGTCCAACTCTTTGTGACCCCATGAATCGCAGCACACCAGGCCTCCCTGTCCATCACCAACTCCCAGAGTTCACTCAGACTCACGTCCATCGAGTCACGTCCATCGAGTCAGTGACGCCATCCAGCCATCTCATCCTCTGTCATCCCCTTCTCCTCCTGCCCCCAATCCCTCCCAGCATCAGAGTCTTTCCCAATGAGTCAACTCTTCGCATGAGGTGGCCAAAGTACTGGAGTTTCTGCTTTAGCATCATTCCTTCCAAAGAACCCCCAGGGCTGATCTCCTTCAGAATGGACTGGTTGGATCTCCTTGCAGTCCAAGGGACTCTCAAGAGTCTTCTCCAACACCACAGTTCAAAAGCATCAATTCTTCGGCTTCAAAAGCATCAATTCTTCGGCAGTCAGCCTTCTTCACAGTCCAACTCTCACATCCATACATGACCACAGGAAAAACCATAGCCTTGACTAGACAGACCTTAGTCGGCAAAGTAATGTCTCTGCTTTTGAATATGCTATCTAGGTGGGTCATAACTTTTCTTCCAAGGAGTAAGCATCTTTTAATTTCATGGCTGCAGTCACCATCTGCAGTGATTTTGGAGCCCCAAAAAATAAAGTCTGACACTGTTTCCCCATCTATTTCCCATGAAGTGATGGGACCAGATGCCATGATCTTCATTTTCTGAATGTTGAGCTTTAAGCCAACTTTTTCACTCTCCTCTTTTACTTTCATCAAGAGGCNATCACCATCTGCAGTGATTTTGGAGCCCCAAAAAATAAGTCTGACACTGTTTCCCCATCTATTTCCCATGAAGTGATGGGACCAGATGCCATGATCTTCATTTTCTGAATGTTGAGCTTTAAGCCAACTTTTTCACTCTCCTCTTTTACTTTCATCAAGAGGCTTTTTAGCTCCTCTTCACTTTCTGCCATAAGGGTGGTATCATCTGCATACCTGAGGTTATTGATATCCCAGCAATCTTGATTCCAGCTTGTGTTTCTTCCAGTCCAGTGTTTCTCATGATGTACTCTGCATATAAGTTAAATAAGCAGGGTGACAATATACAGCCTTGACGTACTCCTTTTCCTATGTGGAACCAGTCTGTTGTTCCATGTCCAGTTCTAACTGTTGCTTCCTGACCTGCATACAGATTTCTCAAGAGGCAGGTCAGGTGGTCTGGTATTCCCATCTGTTTCTTAATTTTCCACAGTTTATTGTGATCCACACAGTGAAAGGCTTTGGCATAATCAATAAAGCAAAAATAGATTTTCTGGAACTCTCTTGCTTTTTCCATGATCCAGTGGATGTTGGCAATTTGATCTCTGGTTCCTCTGCTTTTTCTAAAATCAGCTTGAACATCAGGATATTCCCCCCCCAAAATGATGAGTTAGCCTTGTAGTCTTTTATCATAAAACCTAAAGTGAGATTCTTAAATTAGAAATATATATATTATAAAGACAAAACTTTGTTCTTAAATGTCAGTAGTCAGAATAAGCAAACCAGAAAATGGAACACTTATCTAAACTCTTCCAGTGCTTAGTAAGAATAAGATGGTGATAGCGTTAATAGATAATATTCAAAATGCACTTACCACATGCCAGACACTGTTCTAAGAACTTCACATGTATTCAATTAAGTCTCAGAAGAAGGAAAGTATTATCATTATTCCCATATTAGATTAGGAGCCTCCACAGACATTAAGTAACACCAACATCACCCAGACAGTGAGTGACAGAGCCAGGATCTGTGAGTTTAGCATTTCAGGGCATGTGTTGGTGTGGCAGGCTAAATAACGACCCCTCAAAGACACCCACCTAATTCCTGTGAACACATTACTTTATGTGGCAAAAGGGACTTTGCAGATGGGATTAAGTAAAGGCTCCTGTGATGGGGAGATGATCCTGTTTTAGCTGGTTGGGTCCAATCACCTCCCAGATGACCAAAGGGGCCCTATAAGAGTGAGGTGGAAGGTCAAAGCAGTAGTAGGAGATGTGATGATGGGAACAGAGGGTGGAGGGAAGCAAGGGAGCTGCAGGCCAAGGAATGCAGGCAGCCCGTAGAAGCTGGAAAAGGCAAGGAAACAGGTTCTCCTCTAGAACCTTCAGAAAGCACCCAGGCCCATCGACACCTTGACCTTGCCTCAGCGAGACTGATCTTAGACTTAAGACTTCCAGGACTGTAACATAATGCCTGTTGTTTAAACCGTTAAGTTTGTGATGATGTTACAGCAGCCCTGGGAAATGAACAGTCGAGAATTCTGACCCCCGACCCCCACCCTCCTGAGTCCGTGTCCTGCAGGAGCTCACTCATCTGGGGAGGTAAGCCACCGCCTGCTCCTAACACCAGATGCCACAGGGGCCACAGAACCCCAAAATGAAGCACTGGGGGGTCCCGGGAGAAAGTGTCCGGTCCTCACGCATGGGCCCCTGGCCATCCCAGAAGAATGCCCTTGTCATCCACAGCTGTCTACAAAGTCCAGGGAGATAATGCGGGTCTGGAGCCACTGGCTAACGGTTTTTTTCAAGGAATTCATCTTCTAATGAACCTGCCCTGATAATGTTTCCACATTTGTGTGAGACAAAACTTGGCAAGGGAAAGGGCAACACCCTCACAGAGCTTCCTTCCTGGAACCCTCTGGTGGCCTGTCTGGATTTACCAGTCCGGCCTTCCTGCCCTTGCCTCCAGTTGGGCCCCCTGCACCTCCAGACTAGTAATGCTTGACATTTCCTTTCTCCCCAGCCAAAGTCAGGCCCATAAACAGACTGTTCTCAGGTAAGAGACACAGACTCATCTTCAATCCCCAGCTCCCCTTTCACGGAAACGCCTCCCACCTGCACTGGCCTCCACAAGTGCCTCAGTCTTCCCCAGTCAGACCAACAAACTGAAATTTGTCACGTACCTAAGTAACAGCAGCATCCAAGCAATCCTTATAATAAACGGGGGCACAAAAAGGAACAGGCTCCTCTCTTTATATGATGTTCTTTTTAAAATCCACAAAGAAGTCCAACCCTTCCTAAAATGCAGAATGTATAAGGCCAAAGTTTTAAGCTACACAATTGGGCAAAATGACTCAGCTTCTGTTGATCTTAATACATGAAACACACAGAATTGGGGAGATGGGAATATCCAGGAATAATGATAGAGAAACAGTATGAGGATTTGTTGTTGTTATTTAGTCTGTGGCTCAGCGGTAAAGAATCTGCCTACAATACAGAAGATTCAGGAAACGCAGGTTCAATCCCTGGGTCGGGAAGATCCCCTGGAGGAGAGTATGGCAACCCACTCCAGTATGTTTGCCTGGAGAATCCCATGGACAGAGGAGCCTGGTGGGGATACCATCCATGGGGTTGCAATGAGTCGGACCCGACTGAAGCACACAGTCGCTCAGTCTTTTTTGTGACCCCATGGACTATAGCCCTGCTAGGCTTCTCTGTCCATGGGATTCTCCAGGCAAGAGTACTGGTGTGGGTTGTCATTTCCTTCTCCAGGGGATCTTCTTGACCCAGGGATCAAACTCTCATCTTCTACACTATCAGGTGGGGTCTTTACTGGTGAACCACCAGGGAAGCCCAAGGTGAGTATTTATTGAATACTTAATCCTGATTATCGTATCAACCCTACATCAGAGGTACTAATATTAACTCTACTTGATAGATGAGCAAATTGAGGCACAGAGGGTCTAGTAACTTGCTCACAACCACAGCCCGTAAGCAGCAGAACAGAACAAGAGCCCCAGGAGGCAAACGCTAACTTCAACAGGAAGTGTTTGCCCTAACCCACCTGTCACCTGAGTGTCACCTGTCCCCACCCTCACACAACTAGTTAAATGGGCTTACAAGGCTAGAGAAAAGTTACCAAGGTAAACTGCACAGCAGGGAAGCCCCCACATGGATCACAGAGGCCCAGGGAAGCCCTGTAATCAGGACCTGCCTTCCAACTGCTGGACAGCCTGTCCCTCCTGTCCCACCAGCTCTGTACCCAGACTGCATTCGACCCTGTAGAGCAGCTGAGGGTGAAGATCTGAAGCTGCAAACCAGGTCCTTCAAGGAGTGAGGGTACCAGCTCCATGAGGCTCTGTTCTCTAACACATAAAAGGTGTAGGGTGATGTTTATAGCACCCAGCACAAGGCCTACTCAACTTGACATGTAAACAGAAGACTGTGGGCCTTGGAATAAAAATAACCCCTCAGATTTACTTACCAAAAATTATCCAGTGTACCAAGCCCTTTACATATACCATCTCATTCAGGATTAATTTCTTGGTAGGACACGAGAAAAGAAACACGGGTCAGGAGAGATGGATGCACAACACACCGATAAATAACTTGCCGGAACACTGGAGCTGCCCGTGGACCCATCACCCCAGTGACTGTAAGTAAAGTCATCCCCAGCACCGGGTGCAGTTGGTGCTTAATAAATGTCGAATGAACCATGGATGGACAGGAACCATTTTTAAAAGGATCTGCCACTTTCCCTGCTTCCTTGGGCCACACGAAGCAAGTGTATATATAGAAACCGCCCCAGCCGCACATTCGAGTAACGTGAGGGCAAATCATGAAGAGGCCCAGCTATGCCCATCTGCCAGGAGAGCTCCCAGCTGTTGGTGTCAAAGGCTAGCGTGAAGTAACATGTAACCTCCACGCCGATGAGACAGATTGCAGTTGTTTTTAAACAAACCATCACAGTGGCTCGGGGCGTCTCTCGAAGCAACCCCACACCTTCAGCCAAGAAACAAGGAGTTCGGTAGGCAGAGCGGCATCCTCCAGGCTCCACTGTCGCAGACATCTTCCAGGCCATCTACAAACAGCTCTCAGGAGCCCACAGGCTGACAGGCGGCATCCGGAGATGATCAGATTTCTATCAGTACCAACACATGGCACTTCTCCCTGGCTCCCATTCAAGATGCCAATCCTCCCCTCAAGGGCTGCTAATACTTCCTGAATAATCAAGCCTTTAAGGATCGGCCCTGTATCAGTGGTACCCACCACCTCGCCAGTGTTCTGCCTGCGGCTGACAAACCCCCCTGACGTGGTCTCGATTTCCCTGTGCCCCCTTCCTCTCAACGATGGCCCCACACACCCATCTCCATCCCAGGCAATTAAGCAACACTGCCCCCAGACTCTCAACACCACAACAATCTTCCTCCTGACCTTCAGAGAACAACCCTCCCTGGCTGATTTTTCCTTCAGCTTCATGGCGTCAACTTGTTTCAGACTCTCTAAGTTCAAAACCACTGGCCTAACATCCTGGTGATTCCATGTATACTGAGAAGTCAGGCTGTGATTCCCGCTGTGGAAGGAACACAGGGAATGCCGGGCACCAGTCATGGTGTGTGTCTTGATCCGGGTGCTGCTGACTGCAAAGGCGTGTTCAGTACGTGAGAGCCACATGGGTTACTTGTAGGCTTCTCTGCATGTGCCGGATTCATCTAGAGAAGGTTCATAAATAAAACTGCTCATTTGCATGGATTCTCAGTGTGTTCTAGAACTTTAGGGGCTGGAGCTGGGGGTCAGTTACTCCATTTTCATCCTCATAAGTCACAGGGTTTCTCAACAGCCTGCAAAACCAGTTGTTCCTGTGGTTGAGACCCACAGACCACACTGAGTTCAGAAACTTCCAAAAGCACAGAAGGAAAGGCAGCCACAGACGTGCTGCCATGGCACGTGGCTCCTGCGGACACTGAGCCAGGACTGATTTTGTCTGCTCCACGATGGGGCCTGCGCAGCGACCACTTGGCCTTCTAGAAGAAAACAGCCAGCCAGCATGGTTTTCTGCAGAGTGTCCTATTTGTAAAATCATGGGTGCTCACAGAGGATGAATGCTCTGATTGAAACACGCGTTGTTTTCTGAGAACAGAGGCCATGCCGGCAGCGCCTGCCCCAGCCCTTCACATTCCCCTCCCTCTCGCAGCCTCTTCCGAGCTGGCCGGGGATGGGTGTGTTCCGGGAACTCACTGCTCATGAGTCACCCTCCCAGGGCCTGATGGCTGCTCCTGGATTCTGATCAAGTTCTTTCAAGAGACTGGGTTTGGTGTTTGGGGTTCACGCTACAATAATAAAACATCTTTTTCATGAGCAGACTGAGCAGCACATGAATGAATACATGAGCCTCAAGACTTCCCCTCCCCTCCTGTGTAACAGGAAACACTCGTTTCTGGGTCCCTTGGTCAGAGAGTCATATGGTCACACCAGCCATTTAGCAACAGTGAATTTCTCATCACCTTATCCCAGCAGGGCTGCTCTGCTGGGCAGCTGGGGTGGGACGCCACGGTCCAGGGGCAGCCTGGTCTTTGCTGGCCAGAGGACAAGGAGAAAGTGGCCTGAGACCTGGGGGCTTATCCTAGCCTAGCTTCATGCAGGCTGAGACCTCCAAAATACTTTACACTGCATAGTTCTTGGGCAGAAAAGTCTCTGTTGAGCCATACTGGATGTACACTCTGACAACAGATCAAACCAGTAAAATTAAATCTGTGCACTTTGCAGGATGATGAACCTGAGGAGGAGGCCCTGCCAAGAACAGCCCCTTCTGGGAATGCATGAGCGCCAAGTGAGTCGGGCAGAGGGTTCATGCTTCCTGGGGTGCCTTCTCCCTGAGGTTCCTCTGCTATAGCTCCTCGGTTGAGCCTGGGTGATGCTGACACCTGCGGAAAAACTTGACTCGAAGGCCTTCTTGGAAGCCAACCAGAAACAGACTCCAGACAGCACTGGGAGAAAAAGGCCTGTGGTGGGGACCCCAGAGATCTGGACTCAAATCCAGCTCTGGGACCATGGATGAGTCACTTCTCTCTGGACGTGGGTTTCCTCCTCTGTAAACCCCTCAAAGGCATCAGCACAGCATCTCTCAAGTCCCCTGAGTGCTGGTGGCTTTTCAATTCCGGCCCACCAGACTTGCGTAATTATTTTTTCTAATTAATTGCCAACATTTCAAAATCTGGAGGGCTCTTGAGAATTTAGAGATTTTACTTTAAAATCCCAAATTCTGGATTCTCTTGGGATATCAGCAGACACTGGCCACAGTGGGCCCACATTACTCATAGGAGGCAGAAACTAGGAAACAGAAAGAGTTCCCAGAAAAGGGAATGAACCACCCCAAGCTGATGCCCTGTGAACATTCAAGTTGGGGACTCGAGTTCATAAGTCTGAATTATTTTGTTCCTTTAACATATTGCTCAGCTTTTTCATTTTTCACTTCAACTGGAACACTCACTCATGAATAAGCTTTGAAGTCAAAATACCTCACTGGAACCAGTACAAGCAATCTATTACGTGGGGCTCCATAAAGCAGGTGACATATATATATCCCAGCCTGCCAGCAACTCTAACACTGTAGGTCCAGGGACCCAGGGCAGTTTAAAAGTCCTCTCGGGCTCTCTGACCTCCATGGGCTGTCTCCTCAACCCTCTACCCCTCAGCCAGGGACATATGTTTGGGAGCCAGGACAGTGAGGTCAGAGGTGGGCGGGTTTCTGAGAAGGTCGGGGCCACATCTGCATTTGGTCATCCTTCTGGACAGGCCAGCATGTGCAACGCTGCCTGTGGGCCTGCCAAGTCGCTGGCGGGGATGAAGCAACAAGTGAGTCGCGTTGCAGGCAGATGCGAGGAAGAAAGGCGCAGAGAGGGGAGACGCAGGTGTGTTGGGAACGAGAGGCTGGGGTCAGGAAGATGGGGCCTGGACCCGTGTCTCTGTAAAGGAAACATACGACCCATGAGCTGCAGGAGTGGAAACCCAGATCTCAGGGCAGTCACACCTCACTGGTAACCATATTGTAACGACGGCAACAGTGAAAGGATTGGCGGCAGCAGGACAGCTAACAGTCAGTGAGCTCTTCCTCGTTACCTTCATCATCATTACCGCCACTTTAGAGATGATGAAACTGAGGCCCAGCAAGGTCACAGACTTGAGCAGGATCACGGGGCAACAGGAGGTGGGGAGGGAACCTGACCGCAAGCAGCTGCTTCCTGAATCCCGGGGCTCTCTGCTGCCTCGTGCATTGTGCCTCTCATGTTCAGGATTGTGACTAAAACTCTCAGTGCAATCTATCGCATGCATGTTCCTCGCTGTGAAATAATGATGTTATTTACACTGACCTCTAAATGCACGGATCACTCTGCACATAGAACCGCGCATGCTCCTCTTTATGCATGGCATGGAGGACATTCAAGATGAACTCTGACCACCTGCAACCTGCACCTTACTCGCCAGCTTTAGGTGTGCGAGTCACTATGTGCAAGTCACATGTGTCTTTGGCCTTGTTCACAGTGAAGTGAATGCCCCTTCAGAGACCTGACTCCCAGCACACCAATCCCCCAAAACAAAGGTGCCCAGTGTTTGAGAAAAAGCCCAAATAATGGGGGGGGGCATTCTTCTTGAAAGATAGTTACGGGGCTGTTTGACAAAATGTATTGATACTGTGCTCCAAGGAAGAGACGTTGGGACCCTCACTCACTGCCCGTCTTACTTTTAGAGACACCATTAAACTTAAGAAGAACAGATTAGAAGCAGCAAAACCTAAAGAGGGGAATGAGAAAAAGAAGAAGGTGGTAACGGGTGACATAGATATCCAGAGGAGACCAAGAGGAAATTGCAGGACTTAGCACCAGGGAAAAGGTCTCAGCCCCTGGTTAAAGGCACAGGGCTGTGTGCAAGGCTCTGTGATGAAGCTCTAAGTTGGCAACATGGAAAGTCAGAGGGGGGCGGTGAAACTGGGGTGGGCGTCCCACTTCATAAAGCAGGGAGGCATGAAGCCTAATAAAGAAATACTTACTGGCACCATCAATGAAAACAAAAACATTTTAGGAATAGGTTGTAAAGTTCAACCACCTGGAACTGATGTGAACATGTTGGGTCTAAGCACATGATCTTGAACGAAGAAATCTCATGGCTTTCTGCTCTAACGGGGAACTCCCTGGAGATTGCTCCTTCAGACACACTGCTGACAGTGTTTCAAGTTTGATATTGAGTCGCTCTCCACCCCATCTACCTGCAGGCAAGTATATGCCTCCTCCTTTGCCCACCCCCAAGAGGACACCTGGCACCGTGTGGAGACATTACTGGTTGTCACAGCTTGGAAGGGGAAGATCTGATGGCATCTAGTGGGCAGAGGTGATAGACGATGCTGAACACTTCACTGTGCACAGGACAATCCTTAACAAGCAGGAACAACCCTGGCCAAAATGTTGCGGTTCGAAGGCTGAGAAACCCAGATCTAAACCAAGGCAAAGGCGGCAGGTGCCCCATCACTGTCATTTATTTCTCTGTCGTGTGACTGCGGACTTTTATGTCTTCACCTGTACTCAGGGATAATCACTCCCAAACCCTACTGGGCTCTATTGGGAATCAGGTTTTCAAAGTGCTTTGTTAATCACAGGTCTCCCTCCACCATCATCTCTCCCGTTGCCTGCAGAGCCTCCGACTTGATTGAGGGGAGAGAGAAGCAGTAGGATCTGGTTAGGTGGAAGGGGCCACCAGAGACTGGTCCTGGGTCCTGCATGACACCCACTGAGGACGAGGACTCCCTCATGGAGTGCCCGTGAGGGACGATGCATCCTGAGAGAACCTGATGGCCTAAACAGCCCTGCTCCCCTTCAAGGGGAGCCAGGAAGAGTGTGATCGATTATGGGCTGGGATCTACAGGGCAGGGCCTCAGCTCCATGACCCGCCTCACAAGCCAGGAACCACACTCCTCCAACACAACACAACACAACACAACACAACACAATAACAGCAACAACAATGATGAAGATGATGCTGAAAATTGATACTGCTCAAGAACTAAGCCCTCTTCCCGGATTATCTCCTTTAATCCTCACAACCACCACAGGAGGGGGATAGGGTGACTACCTTCTCTTTACAGGTGAACTAAAATCACTTGTCCAAGGCCTCACAGCTCAAAACAAACTGGCCTCCACACCCAGGACTCAGATACCACAGTCCACAGCCTTAATGGCACCATCCTCCAACACTATACCACTTGCATCACCACCTGAATTTCCATTCTGGAAGAAAGCTGGAAACTCACCGGCACAGACAGCACAATCTCAACTACAATAATCAATGTTTGTGTACATGCATGCCAAGGCAAGGAGGAAATTTCCTGCGGTATTCACTGATTAAACAGTATTTACTGATGAGTAGTAGAATTATAAGTGATTTTTAAATTTCCTCTTTATGTTTTTCTAGAATCCTCAAAAAATTTTAGCAATAAAAAGCAATAGATAGTAATAAAAATAAACTTATAAAAGCAGAATGTTATAAAATTTGCTTTTAATTTTTTAACATCAATTTATTGCAAAAATTTATCAAAAAACCTGAAATTACTCTCTAGACCAGAGGCTGGCAAACTGTAGTCCAAGGGCCAACTCCAGCCTTCTGCTTGTTTGTATAAATAAAGTTTTATTGGTACTTAAAGATTTAAATGGCCTTCCCTGGTGGCTCAGATGGTAAATAAAGCATCTGCCTACAATGAGGGAAACCCGGGTTTGATCCCTGGGTCAGGAAGATCCCCTGGAGAAGGGAATGGTAACCCACTCCAGTATTCTCGCCTGGGAAATCCCATGGATGGAGGAGCTTAGTTGGCTACTGTCCATGGGGTTGCAAAGAGTTGGACACGACTGAGCGACTTCACTATCTATCTACTATCACTAAAGATTTAAATGCAAGATATGACACCATAAATCTCCTAGAAGAGGACTTAGGCAAGACATTCTCTGACATAAATTTTCTTAGATTAGTCTCTGAAGGCAAAAGAAATAAAAGCAAAAACAAACAAATAGGGCCTAATCAAACTTAAAAGCTTTTTCACAGCAAAGGAAACCATCAACAAAATACAAAGACAACTTATAGAATGGGAGAAAAGATTTGCAAATGATGCACCCAGCAAGAGCTTACTTTCCAAAGTATATAAACAGCTCATACAACTCAATATCAAAACAAACAACCCAATCAAACAATGGGCAGAAGACCAAAACACATTTCTCCAAAGATCTATAGCTGGTCAACAGACACATGAAAAGATACATCACTAATCATTAGAGAAATGAAAATCAAAACCATAATGAGGTCACCTCACGGTTCACATAGGTCAGAATTGCCATCATCAAAAAGTCTACGAATAATAAATGCCAGAGAGGATGTGAAGAAAAGGGAAACCGCCTACACTGTTGGCAGGAATGTAAACTGGTGCAGCCACTATGGAGAACAGTATGAAGGTTCCTTAAAAAACTAAAAATAGACTTACCATATGATCCAACAATCCCACTCATGTGCACATATCCACAAAAGATGATAACTCTAATTGGAAAAGATATATGTACCCCAATGTTCATAGCAGCACTACTTGCAGTAGGCAAGATATGGAAGCAACTTTAAGTGCCCACAGACAGATGAATGGACAAAGTAGTACAATGGAATGTTATTCAGCCACAAAAAAAAGAATGAAACAATGCCATTTGCAACAACATGGATGGACCGAGAGATTATCACAGTAAGGGAGGCAAGTCAGTAAGTAAATATTACTTACTTGTGGAATCTAAAAAAGAATGAAAATGATACAAATGAACTTACTTACAAAACAAAAACAGACTAACAGACATAGCAAAAAAAAACCTTACTGTTACCAAAGGGGAAAGGAGGGAGGGATGAACTAGGAGTTTGGGATTAACAGATACACAAAATAACAAGGACATACTCCATAGCACAGGGAATATATTCCTATCTTGTATATATATTTCCATTATATCCACCTATAATGGCAAAGAACACACACACACACACATAACTGAATCATCTTGCTGTACACCTGAAACCAACACACCGGAAGTCAGCTACACTTTAATTTTTTAAAAAAATTAATAAAGTTTCATCAGAACACAGCCATGTTCATCGCTTACGTGAATGTCTAATGCCCACTCTTTCATACACCTGCAAGCTGAGCAGCATGTAGACATATGGGAACACTACACCCCGCTTTCTAATGTAGCCTAGAGATGGACCTCTTACTTCCCCACCTCTAAATTTCCCCTCTCAGTGTGTGTCTTTTTTGTTCCAGCCCTCAATGGATGAATCAGGAAGCTCATGAAACTACAGCCCCTCCTTAAAGAGGTATCCATACGATTTCATACTTTTATAAAATTTGGAAAAGGTATTTTAATAAAATTTGGAAAGGGATATTTTTGAAATCTTTTTCTGTTTATAATTTGAATCTTTTTGTAATTTGAAGCCCCCACAAATTATACACGTTTTCAGACTCTTCAAAACTGGATCTGCCCCTACATAATGCCCAGACATTTCCCCACCTAGTTCTACATTCAAGACCACATCACATTCAGCGGCAAGAAGGGTACTGTCCCACCAACCCACAGGCAACTCTAGCCATGACAAGCAGTTTGATTTCCAATCCCCAGATAGCAACTCTGCTGGACTGAAGAGCTGCCCTTCCAGGGACACCCAGGATCCACCAGGAAGCTCATGGAGCCGACCAGTCCTGAGAGGAGCCTGAGGGCACCAGCGTCCACAGAAAGGAAAGAGGAAGGCCTGCTCTCACACACTGTCCTTCAGCCATTCCTTAGCTCCACTGAAATCTCACCATCCAATGCAATTTATGTATTTTCATGACACACGTAATCTGCACTCTCCAACTACAGAGCCTTTGTAATCAGAGCACTTCCAAATAAGTGGCAGGTGGATGATCTAAAACTGCTTTCTAAAAAAGCAATGTGGCTTGGGAGACTAAGAAAGGGCGGATCAAATCACACAGTGTGCGTGCAAACAGTGGACGACTGTCTATTTAAAAGAACTCTCCAACGCATAGCACAACCGTTACGTGGGGCATTTACATCAATCAGGAGCCGCCAGAGTCCAGCTGTCCAATCAAATGCCCCCTACCCCTGGCTCAAAGGTCAGGTGGATAGCGTCCCTCCCTGGTCTATTCTTATCCCCCTCTCCCTGGTGTGGGGGAGGGGGCATCTCCGTGGAGTGCAGCTGGTGGTCTTGATAAGCAGGTGTCAGGGAGTTGAACATGACCTTGCTCATCAGCTGGTGGGAACCAGGCAGACAAGGGAGTCTCTGTATCGCTGTCCACGGGGTCCCAGCCCCAGAAACAAGACACAGTGAGGCCTGGGGGAGGGAGGGAGGAAGGGAGGGAAGCTTTCACACACACCGCCCTGACCTGCTGCCCCCCCACACCACGTCATACACCAGGGGGAAGTCACCAGACAAAAGGAAATCCACATCATTTCACTCGGGAGAGGAGAAACTTCCACCGAGAGGAAAAGAAAAATCTGACCATAGGATGTGTTGAAGCATTTCCCAAACAGCAGAGGTAGGCAAAAATAAGCTGAGGAGATGGGTTTTGAGGAAAATCAAGGGGAAAGTCAACATTCTCTGCGGAGCTGGCAAAATCAATCAGGAAAACTGTTGGCAGAGGTGGGAGGAGATGGAATGTAAGTTCACCCAGCTGATTCCATCGTACAGCCAGCCAGGGCTGTGTCAATGGCTGTTACTGTACCAGCCCCTGGAAGGGGTCCAACATGCAGGACCCGCTCTGAATGTCCACTAACCCAGTTTCTAATTAAATGTGGGTTAACTGGCACTGCTCCTTACAGCTCAAGGGACCAATTCAGAGCAGAAAGGAGCATTTTTCAAACTAAAAAGGCCAAGCCAGTACCTTTTATTTTCTCACATCCTTTCAGTTGCTCAACGTGACCCACTGCTGGCAGCACAGAGTCCTCAGTCCTTGGAGAAATCAACCCTCCGCGGCCCCCTCAGCTGCCGCCGTGCAGTGACCGAAGCACCGACTTGGCAGACGTGAACTTTAACTCCACTCCGCTTTTCCCATGCTGTGGTCGCCGCTGCCCCGGGGATGAGTCACCCGTGAAAGCCACCCATTGTCCCCAACAGACGAAACGCTCAATCCCAGAGAGTGGCGCATTCACGCTTCTCCAAGAGCCAATCTCCTCTTGTGGTCTCTGGAGGATGCTACTGCCCGAGCAGTCTTCTCTTCCCAAATCAGCTGCCAACACAAACGTGAGAGAGACGGGCATGGGAGACAACTTTCAGAAGTGCCAGGACAAAGAGAGCATGAACTCTGAAACTCAAGGCAAACTTCCATTGAGACATTTAAAGGCACAGAGAAATACCAGCCAATATGTTGGCAATAAAACGCCACAGTTATTATACAGGAACTAAGGCCCTGGGCGAAGGAAGTATGTTACACACCTCATCTCACTTAATCCTCGGAACTGCCCTAGAAGGTAGGCCCCACTATTAGCCTCATTTTACATTCCAGGAAACTCCAGCACAGGGAGGCTAAGTGAGCTACCCAAGGTTACACGGTGGCACAGTCAGGCTGGGAACCAAGGCAGTTCATCTTCAGAGCGTGTGTTTTTCAATACCATGCCATCATGGATTACAAACCTAATTTAGCAATTGTGAGCTTCAAGTTATGCTAAAGTGTTCACATTTGGGGGAGGTTGTGATTTTTTCAACTCACTTTTATGTCACTTCTCACTCTTCTCCCAAGAAATGCTATAACCTGGCTTTTCAGATATAAAAACTGCTGGTATCAGTCAGTGTGCTGAGCATCAGTTATATATCATCACATTTAATCCTCAGAACCAGTCTATGAGGTTGGCATTAATATCATCCCCTTCAGAGATAGAGACACTGAGGTTCAGGGAGGTCACATCCTTGCGCAGAGTCATGACACAGAGCAGGAATTTGAATCCCAAGTGTCAGATTTCAGTGCCTACATTCTATTACATATGCCATCTCTCACAGAATGTCAAGATTTCCCAGAAAAAAAAAAATCAAGAGTGTCATGAAATGAGGCTGAAAATGACCAAATTCAACAACCAAGCCCCCTGAACTCAGTGAACGGCAAAGACGGCAGTGGGAGGCTGAACTGTAGCTGAGGACCATCCACGCAGCCTCCGCCCTGCACCACCATGACCTTTGGCAAACCCCTGCTCTCTCCAAGCCTCAGTTTCCTAGTCTGTGGAGGAAGAGCGGGAACGGCAAGAGGCCCTGCCAGCCCAGGATTAGGGCACGTGGTCACCTGCAGCAGGGAGGGCTAGAGGGGTGGCTGTCTGCCCTCCCTAGCGGGTAACTTCCCTGCTCCTGGCACTAACCTCTAGGGGCAGCTTTGTAACTCTCCATGGACTCAGGTCCGTGCCCTGAGCAGAGTTCCCAGGTGCAGCCCGAGGCCAGGCAGTGGCGAGGAGCTCACAGTTCCTCTGAGAGGAAGAAGGTGAGAGATGAGAGAGGAAGAAGCTGGGGTAGGACAGTAAACTGCACAAGTGCTGGATTTCCATCTGCAGCGTAAAAACATGTAGAAACCCTCTGAGCTCTGCCTGTAAGCTGGCACACACATATATTTAGAACTCAATAAAAGTTAAAAAAAATAAATAAGTAAAAGTATGTGAAGAGATGGCAAATCAGACAAGGCAAGAAGAGTCCGTCAAATTATAACTTTGCTACTATAAATGCTCCAAAAAATATTTATCCCACCAAAGATATCCCTTTAAAAGTATCTACCTTCTAAGTTCTTTAGGAACAGGCAACAAAAGAACAGCGAAGATGACCCCTGTGTTTTTCTGTGGGGTTGGGGGCAAGGGTGAGGGCAGTCCTTTACTTGACAACCAGCTTACGAGGTGCCCAGCTGACGCTTTGACTCTCCATTCTATTTCTATGTGTAATTCAGTGGAGCAAGTAAGTTCTCAAACTTCAGGTAAGACCTTAGAATCCTGATTTGGTCACTGACTTCCTGGGCCTCGGGTTGGGTGAGTGCCTGGCAGCTTCCCCTCCCACTTATGAGAAAGGACAGTGAGGATGCAGAAGAAAGGGCATCACTGGCCCGGGAGTCGTGAACATGAGGTGTTTCTGCTACCCAGCAACTGATTCCCTGCCCATGGGTGATAGCATCTGGCCTTTCCACTGGGGGAACCACCCCTCCCCACTCTGAGTTAATGGGTCCAAGTGAGGCTGACCCTATCCCCTACCCGCATGGTCCAGAAGAAAGCATGGACAAGCGGAACAAATATGAGTCTACTTGGGCAGTCCTGTTAGAACAAGTGGGAATGACCCCGTGAACTCACTCCACCACTGTGGGAGAATGTCAGCCTGGAGCTTCTGGGAGGTACCCTGTGGAAGAAGGCTTCCTGGGAATGAGGCCAATACAGAAAAAAAGGCAGAGCCAAGAGAAGAAGAAAAAGGGCCCAATACCTAATAACACTGAACCCCTGGGTCCAGCCATGCCTGAAGCCATATACATTTCATAGGATTACTGCAGTCCCTATGATGCTTACTCCAGACTGGATTGGGCTTCTGTCACTTGCAATAACAACAAATCTTGACTAACGGGACCAACTGCACAGAATCACAAGATCTCCACGTTATTAAGAAGGCACTGGAGGCCACCCAGCAGTATTGTGCACACATCAAGCATTCAACAGTGGTATGTTGGTCAGTGAATATGTTGCTTCAGCTTCAACTTCTCAAACTGAAATCAAGCCAGCCTGACAGCATTACTCTAAGCCACAGATCAACTAACCGCATCTTCATGGAACAGTATTTTAAATGATGGCAACTTAAAATGCTTTTTAATGAAAAGAAACGTGGTTCATACTAGGAATGCAAAGATCGGTCAATATTAGGGAATAAATCAATGAAATTCATCTCATTACTAGAGTCAAAAGAAAAAAACTGTCTTCTTAAATGCCAACCTTGTTAAATTTCAACATTTATTCCTGAATTTTAAGGGGGAAAACAATCTCTTAACAAAATAGGAACAGAGGGGAATTTTCTCAAGAGCTCCACAGGTCACACCAAAAGCCAACATTCCATTTTGAGGGAAGGGGTAGAGCCCCACCACTGAAGTATAAGATCAGAAGGACCTGAGATTTCACCACTGTTCAACATTACTCAGGAAGCACTTGTTAACGTCATCACACAATCAAAACAAATTACCAATTTGAAAGGAAGAGGAAGCAAAATTTTATTGAGTTACAGACAACGTGATTATACGCCTGGAAAAACTTCTCCCAATAATGACAGCAAAAACATCTGAAAAATGATTAAAACCTATTAAAAACTATTAAAATCTATAAAAACCTATTTTAAAAGTAGGACTATTTCATAATATTAGTCAACGGTAATAAAAGATGTTATTAATCAACAGCTTTCTTACATACCAAAAAAAAATCCACGAATATATGATGGTGATCTGGCCAAAGTAAATGATTATTCTAACAAAGATTCCTTCTTCCATGCTGTCATAGCGTCCCTTCTCCGTTTGTGTGGATTTTGGTGGAATGTCTGAAATACACAGACAGCCCTAACCAAACAAGGACCTTGTCAAAAAGATGCTTATCTTGCTTTTGCTCAACCATCTCTGGTGACTGGGAACCCATCTCCTGAGAAGGCCTACTCGCCACCTAGCCAAGCCTAGTAGGTCCCTCTCCCTTGCAGCAGAGAGCAAGGAGACCCATTCTTCAAGATGTTACCTCACAGTGACAAGGCCGGTCACACTGACCAGCACACATTTACTGGGACTGACCTGCATGCTGTTCCTCACAAAGCTCAGCCCCTGTCCTGCCCTGGGCCTGTGCGTGCTTCACTTCCACCTGCCAAGAGCTTCGCTAAAGAGGCTATGGGGCTTGCTGTCTCAACACTCAGGTCTGTGCCAAAATGGTATTCTCTGAAAAAAAATCCCTCCCAGTTTCCCTGTCTAAAATTTCATCTTATTCTCTACGCCTTTATTTAACTTTATTTTTCTTCACAGAATACGTCATCAGCTAATGTTGTTTCACACATCTGTCAGTTTATAGTCTGTTTACACAGACTTTCTCCCCAAAAGGTGAACTCCATCAAGACAAGGATCACCATGTCTGCGTCATTCACTGCTGCCTCCCCCACCCTTAACACCCCCTTCTCAGACACAGCAGGGGTTCAATTAAAAAATGTTGGTTCTATGGACAGATGGATGGATGGATAGAAAAACAGATTCTTTAAGTCCTCAGATCCAATCCCAACCCTCAGTTCAGTTTAGTCGCTCAGTCGTGTCCAACTCTTTGTGACCCCATGAACCGCAGCACACCAGGCCTCCCTGTTCATCACCAACTCCCTGAGTCCACCCAAACCCATGTCCATTGAATGGGTGATGCCATCCAACCATCTCATCCTCTGTCGTCCCCTTCTCCTGCCTTCAATCTTTCCCAGTATCAGGGTCTTTTCAAATGAGTCAGCTCTTCACATCAGGTGGCCAAAGTATTAGAGTCTCAGCTTTAGCATCAGTCCATTCAATGAATATTCAGGACTGATTTCCTTTAGGATGGACTGATTGGATCGCCTTGCAGTCCAAGGGATCCTCAAGGGTCTTCTCCAACAACACAGTTCAAAAGCATCATTTCTTTGGTGCTCAGCTTTCTTTATAGTCCAATTCTCACATCCATACATGACTACTAGAAAAACCATAGCTTTGACTAGACAGACCTTTGTAGGCAAAGTAATGTCTCTGCGTTTTAATATGCTATCTAGGTTGGTTATAGTTTTCTTCCAAGGAGCAAGCATCTTTAAATTTCATGGCTGCAGTCACCATCTGCAATGATTTTGGAGCCCAAGAAAATAAAGTCTCTCACTGTTTCCATTGTTTCCCCAACTATTTGCCATGAAATGATGGGACCAGATGCCATGATCTTAGTTTTCTGAATGTTGAGTTTTAAGCCAACTTTTTCATGCTCCCCTTTCACTTTCATCAAGATGCTCTTTAGTTCTTCGCTTTCTGCCATAAAGGTGGTGTCATCTGTGTACATGAGGTTACTGATATTTCTGCCAGCAATCTTGATTCCAGCTTGTGTTTCATCCAGCTCAGCATTTCGCATGATGTACTCTGCATATAAGTTAAATAAGCAAGGTGACAATATATAGCCTTGACGTACTCCTTTTTGCATTTGGAACCAGCCTGTTTTTCCATGTCCAGTTCTAACTGTTGCTTCCTGTCCTGCATACAGATTTCTCAGGAGGCAGGTCAGGTGGTCTGGTATTTCCATCTCTTTAAGGATTTTCCCTACCCTACAAACTGAATTTTTTTTTAACACTGAAAACATTTTGTATTGGGGTACAGTCAAATAACAATGTTGTGATAGTTTCAGGTGGACAGTAAGGGGACTTAGCCATACACATACATATAACCATTGTCCCCCAAACCCCTCCCGTCCAGGCTGGCACATAACATTGAGTAGAGTTACATGTGCTATACAATAGGTTTTTGTTGGTTATCCATTTTAAATATAGCAATGTGTACATGACCTTCCCAAAGGATTTTGTGCTCAGATTCTCAGTCATGTTTGACTCTTTGTGACCCCATGGACTGTAGATCTCCAAGGTCCCACCAGATTCCTCTGTCCATGGAATTCTTCCAGCAAAATTACTAGAGTGGATTGCCATTTCCTCCTTGAAGGGATCTTCCCAACCCAGGGATCGAATCCGCGTCTCTTATGTCTCCTGTATTGGCAGGTGGATTCTTCCTACTAGCGCCACGATTAAAGAGGACTAAAGGGACATACGAACAAAATGCAGTGCTTCAGCCAGGAATGCTCCTTGGATGTGGGGTGTGAAGGAGAAAAAATGGAATGAGCTATAAAAAATGTTTTGAAAAAGCTAAGGAAATTTGAATATGGTCTGGATATTTAAAGATGTTATAGGCTTCAGATAAATAAAAAGAGACTTGAATAATCAAAGAAGTAAAATTAATACTGAACACAGATTTTTTAAAAAAGAGAGATTCTTTGGAAGGATAAGAGAAGTACCAAGTGCATTTCTGAATGGTAATAGTGACATCTGACTTGTGTTCCCTAAATGCACTCCCACCTCTTCCCTCAATCCTAAAATGGTTCTGTGCACAAGGCTTCTGAAGATGAACCTCCTTGAAGAAAGTGTATCAACTTTTTAAAAAATTTTTCTGAAATACAGCTGATAAAAGCCAATGTCTCTTTATGACATGGTGCTGGTGCTGCTGCTGCTGCTGCTGCTAAGTCACTTCAGTCGTGTCCAACTTTGTGTGACTCCAGAGACGGCAGCCCACGAGGCTGCCCCGTCCCTGGGATTCTCCAGGCAAGAACACTGGAGTGGGTTACCATTTCCTTCTCCAATGCATGAAAGTGAAAGTGAAGTCGCTCAGTCATGTCTGACTCCTAGCGACCCCATGGACTACAACCTACCAGGCTCCTCTGTCCATGGGATTTGCCAGGCAAGAGTACTGGAGTTGGGTACCATTGCATTCTCCGATGACATGGTGCTAAAGGAGGGCAAAGGTGTTCCGGCTCACCTGGAGGTGAAAGGTTGCCTAGGTTGGGTTCTTCACCTCGTGCTGAATAGCGCTACCCTTTCCACCGAAAGGACAAGGACATCCTATACTCACACTTGCCTATATGACAAAAACCACATGAACAAAACATGGGAAGCAGATCATCTGTCTCGAGTTTCTACATACCTCATCAGATGCATTTATGAAGTACTGCAGGCCTTTGGATCTCCTGCCATTTGTAAACACCTATGAATAGATTTCACTTACTGGAATTTATATACTTCCTTGGATTTCAAGTTAGTATTTGAAATAGAATTTATTTTCTTGTTTGCAATGTTAATGTAGCGTCATGATAGAATTTTTTAAACTATTGGGACTTGCCCCATTGACCCAGGGAAAACCTTCACTTCCTTATTTTAGAATCATTTACTAAGCCCAAACACTGGAATGAACTTATGCAAATTCAGAAAATACGTAATAAAGAGAACAACTGGCCCCAAAAAAAGACATTTTAAAATTATTGCTAATTTGCAGAGGTGGGTAACAGTGGGTGAATATGAAGAAGACTGCCCCTATTTTAAGAGTTACAGGTCAAGGTATTTAGAGGTAGTCTGCAATGGATTTCCAAGTAGGGGGGGAAAAAACTACATATGTGTACACATATACACACACAGAGAGAGACAGTAATGATGCAAAAAGTTCGAATAAAATCTAGGTTAAAAAAAATCTATTAACTTTTCTTACAAATTTTTCAAATGTACAGTTGGGTGGAAAAAATACAAGATAAAACTTAGTTACTTTGACAACATACTATAATAAAAAGATAAAGAACACAAAGAAAGGAGTTGTTAGGTCTTTCACAAGTGATTAGATCTTCATTGTTTCAGAACTTAAAATATGCCTACTATCCAAAGCACAATATTCTTTTTGCATGACTGATAGTTTTATACTTTTCTTAAAATTTTCCGCAACAGTCAAATTGTGTGTTCTGCCTGGAATGCTCACCTCCTTTACCCCAGGAAGTGTTTTCATGTCACAGGAGAGGTGAAACTCCCCTTTACTTGCTTTAGAGAGTACAAAACAGGTTATTAAAACTTACCCACAACACCATCACATGGTGTAACAGAACATTCTGCCCAAGTGATTGTGAGGTTAACGGCCGACTTTCCCACTTAATTACAACCTCCACACAGGCAGGGGCAGCATTGAGTTCCTGTTCATTCATTTGTAGCACAGGGCCAGGCACAGAGCAGCCACTCAAGAAGTATTTGTTACAGGAATGGGCTATTACACAGCCCTTAAAATAGAATGCATAGGAAGACCATGTAACGAAAAAATGATTGACACAAGTGAGAAGTATCACAAAACTACTATGATTACAACAGTGTGGAAAACTAAGACTTGGCAAAACCCCATCAACTACCAAAACTAAAGTGGTAGCAAGACGGGGTGGGGGAGGTAAGAAAATGAGCTGCCTTGGAAAAATCCTATGAGTGTGGGAGGTGCCGAAGGAATGAGGAAGGACCACAGGGACCTGGGGAAACGGGACAGTTCGGAAAGCAAGAAGGGAAGCCAGGCAAAGGGTGAAAACTTTCCTTATTTGTTCAAATGGACAGATGGGTAATAAAGCCCTAATCAGCCCTAATCACAAGGACAACCTCCCAAAGCACAACTGGGCGCTGACCCAGCCCCATTAATTGCCAGCATCCATGGCTACAGGACACCCAGGTGCTAACTCCATCTCTGCTACAAACTCACTGTGTAACCTCCAGGCACATCACCTCCCCGGGCAGTTTCCTTACGGGCAAAACGACCAGTCCCCAATCTAGCCCTGAGCCTGGGGCAGCGTCTGGCACACAGCAGGCCCTCAGCCCACCCCCATCCTTACAGAAGACGCTGGCTCCTGCTCGTGTGCACAACACCGCGCAGGCTGGGACAAAGGCCACAAGCAGCTCAAGCCCAAGCAGCGAGCACAGGGAGCCTGCTCGAGTTCCCACGCTCTTCCCTCATCTAGAGACAGAGTCTTAAGACTCCCTCCACTCAAAACCCAGAGGACATCCAAAACGAGCCAGCGCTTCATAAATGCATCATGACAGTTCTGTACCTCTGTGAGCGCCTCAACCATTGCAGGTTCACGTGCCCCCACCCCTAGCTTCAGACAGCTATCCAAGCCTGATTCTTGGTCTATTTCCTCCAGGAAATGTGCCACGCTCTTGCCTGGGAGGAATTTTTTTTTTTTTTTTAATCAGATTCCCAGGAGGGAGACTGATGCACATGGCCCCACCCAGCGAAGACTCAGCATCAGGACGGGTGCTGCTTTTCACGTGTCACCATCCGTCTGCAGGGCAGGGGCTGGGTCAGCGTCCCCTGCCAGGCTTGGTGCTGTGTTTCCTGGCACCATATCAAGCATGGTGCCCATCTGAGTCCCCTGTAGTTTGAGTGCTTTTAACCACTTCCCAGGTGCACACTGTGTGCCAGACCCTCTAGGCCCTGCCTTAACCCTGGTTGTCTCCTGTTACAGACATTCATCTCCCCTTCCGTGTCGGAAGCAAAGCCCAGATGTGACTGCATTCCCCAGAGTGCTGATAGAGCTGAGCACACGGTGGGTACTCAAATAACTGCTGAACAAATGTTCCAAGGTGATCACCATAAGGATCGTCGTAGAAAACTCTTGACATCTCCTCCTCGGTTCGGCAGTTGGTGGGAGAATGATTTACAGGCTGATAAGAGACTAAGGCCATGTGCCAGGTTTTAACTAGGTGCCCAATGACCTCAAGTGAGGGACTTCTTACTAGACTGAACCTTCACATCAACTTTAGGACCACCGTCACAGATGGCAAACCGAGACTAGGAAAACTTCAGCAACTGGGCCAAGGATGGATGTCACCACTTTGTCTAGCATCCTTCTGGCAGTTTCCCCATCACCAGGGCCCATTATGAAGAGACTGCCTGGAATTAGAAACATGTTGATGGGCTCCCAATGAAATTCAAATGCCCACTGTCTGCACCTCAATGGATTTCCTCAGCTGAAGCCCAGTCCCACCCCTGGGGCAGCCATCCTGCAGAGGGGCTCCAGGCATTCACCTGCAAGGACAAGGTAAGATGAGGGTCCCAGTCAGATGAGAAACAGTGGGGAGTGGCAAGAAGGCCAGGGGCTTTCTCCCTTAAGAGCATCAAAGACACGGGTATCCCAACAATTACCTATGACACTGGGGCAGGCCATGAAATTAAAAGACTCTTACTTCCTGGAAGGAAAGTTATGACCAACCTAGACAGCATATTAAAAAGCAGAGACATTACTTTGTCAACAAAGGTCCGTCTAGTCAAGGCTATGGTTTTTCCAGTGGTCGTGTATGGATGTGAGAGTTGGACTATAAAGAAAGCTGAGCGCTGAAGAATTGATGCTTTTGAACTGTGGTGTTCGAGAAGACTCTTGAGAGTCCCTTGGACTGCAAGGAGATCCAACCAGTCCATTCTGAAGGAGATCAGCCCTGGGTGTTCATTGGAAGGAATGATGCTGAAGCTGAAACTCTAGTACTTTGCCCCTCTTTGTCAGCAAAGAGCTGACTCATTTGAAAAGACTCTGATGCTGGGGAAAATTCAGGGCAGGAGGAAAAGGGGACGACAGAGGATGAGATGGTTGGATGGCATCACCAACTCAGTGGACATGGGTTTGGGTAAACTCTGGGAGTTGGTGACGGACAGGGAAGCCTGGCATGCTGCGGTTCACAGGGTTGCAAAGAGGTAGACACGACGAGCGGCTGAACTGAACTGAACTGGGGCAGGTACTAAAACTGCTCCTTCATCTGCAAAATGGAGGCAGATAATGTGCATTCTGCTCAATTGCTGTGGTGTTTGGAGCCAATACAATAAAAAGCCCCTCAGGAGGTGCCCAGAATTGGAAGACATTATTATAATATTCTATGTAGAGAACCAGCCAGGCTCCCTGGAGAACTGAAGAACTTTTTCAGTGTCTTCACAACAGATCCTTCAGGACACTGTCCTAATTAATGCCTCTAACCACATAAAGGACACAGAAAGATGATTTCGTGGGGAAAACTCACAACAAAGCAGAAGTTGAGGCTCAGGAGGCTGAACCTGGGCCTTGGCTTTTCCATTCCGGCTACAAGACCACAGCCCAGCACTTTGCCTCCCAAAGTGTCAGCTTCTCATGTGTAAAATAACATCCCTGGGTATTCACATGTCTCAGAGAAGATCACTCACTCAGTTACCTTAACACTAGTTTAATAATAACCTGTCTCTGGGCTTATGCCAATGAGTGTAATGAGGAGTGCATTCTGTTTTCATATTTATGCAACAAATGTTTAGGGAGTGATGACTCTATCCCAGGCACCGCCCTGAGGAGTCAACACAGACCACGTCTGCCCTCAGTGACTTACAAAGGTTTTCAGCTGTTTCAAGCAATATTCCAGACTGCCCTGGCGGTCCAGTGGCTAAGAATACACCTGTCAATGCAGGGGGGCAAGGGTTTGCTCCCTGGTCTGGGAAGATTCCACATGCAGCAGGGCAACTAAGCCCACGTGCCACAAACACTGAGCCACGCTCTAGGGCCTGTGCTTTGCAACAAGAGAAGCCACTGCAAAGAGAAGCCTGCGCATCCCAACTAGAGAGCAGCACCCACTCACCTCAACTAGAGAAAGCCCACGCACAGCCACAAAGTGCTAGGGCAGCCCGAAATGCTTTTTAATTGAATATATATACACAGAGGTACATATACACCTAAAATTTTAGGATTGAAAAGTCGTCAATCCACCAACCGTCACACAATCAAGGAGAGGCAGAGCAGATGTTGCACACTCGTGTTTCAAATCGCAGTTGAGTGTTCTCTGTACAGAAAAATTTCTGCCTGAATAAAAGCAGGCATGAAAACACCTGACCCTTCCACTTTTCCACTCACTCACTGGCAGGTTTTGACATAGACTGGAAGAGCTCTTCCATCTTTTGCCTACAATACTATTTTAAAGTTCCTATCAAAAAAACAAACAAACAAAAAAAAACGAAAGCATTCAAATATCCAGCATCTATGCCTCTCTGTCTCAGGGACATCACTGCAGCACTGGGAAGAAGCTTCAAGATCTTCCAGTCGGGCGTGTCCCCAGTGTAATCCATACAGAGGCAGGTGTGGCGGGCGGGGGACCGCACACCCTACCCTCCCTTAAAAGACCCCTCCCTGCACGCTGACCTTTTACAGGCTCTGTTGGGTCCCGTGATGAAGGTCACACTTGTCTGAGCTAAAGTCAGCAATGGCCAAACAAGTCTGGCAACAGGCCCCGTTTTCCCCTTCGGTGCTTATTAATGTTTGGAGGGAATCATGCTCTGAGGAGCAGACTGGGAGAGATGCTGACAGAAACTCCAAGAAGACACCTTGGAGAGGTGAAGTGCCTTGCTCAAGGTCACGGGGCTGCTGAGTTTGAGACTGAAGGCTAGTGTCTCTGGTCAGGAGGGGTTACTCTCTCTTTTGCTGGTTCTCCAGCTTCTCAGGCACTTCGCAGGTGGCAAGAGTGGTAAAGAATCCATCAGCCAATACAGGAGATGCAGGAGACACGGGTTTGATTCCTGGGTCAGGACCTACATCCCGTGGAGGAGGAAACGGCGACCCACTCCAGTATGCTTGCCTGGAGAATCCCATGGGCCGAGGAGCCCTATGGGCTACAGTCCATAGGGCCGCAGAGTCAGACACGACTTAGCAACTGAACATGCACACAGGCTCAGTGCAGACGCCAGCTGCTCAAGGTCAGCAGTTGAGCTTCTGGAGGTGGAGGAAGCTGAGCAGGCTCCCACAGCCCTTGGGCGGTGAACAAAGCGCTCATAAAAATCAGTGACCAAAACAGCTCCTGCCTGAAGGACAAGATGGAAGCTGATAAGCAGGTCAAGAAGACAGCAACTAACAAGCGGTGAAACTAGCCTGTCTAAGGTGAGGGCTCTTGAGGCAGCCTACCCTTAGATTGTGCAAACAGAACACAGCACACAGCAAACCTCAATTTCGGATACAGCTCTTCATGCTGTGATTCATCCACTAATCACCCTGGGGATTTCTCTGGCACTTCCACTAGAGGTTAAGAACCACATGCTTCCCCTGTAGGAGGCACAGGTTCAATCCCTGGTCAGGGAACTAAGATCCCCCCGCAAGTTGTGGCCAACAACAAAAGAAAAACCATTCTGTTTTCTAGCCAGTTCAGCACACTAAAGCCGCTCACGGGTTGAGAACTTCTTGTGCACAGGGCTCTGGAATAGACATGGAGTGTCGCTGCACCAGACAAGTCAGTAAAGTAGCCAAGCCAACACAAAGGAGGTGCTCAAAACACCCTGGAATAAATGACGGAGCCAGAAAAGAGGTTTATTTTCATTAAAGAGATACACATTTGTACAACCTGAGAGTGACAGGCCCTGTAAGCAAGAAGCAACCCCATATTTGAACATTTTCCGAAAGTGCTTAGGGCTGCTAAGCAAGGGTGGGAGGTTCACTGACTGGCTGACTGACAGATGAACAAATGAATGAATGAAAACCTTCCACTTCTCCAGCGTGGCTGAGTCCTAACCTGCTATCCGTCTCAAGGAGTTATCACAGGTCCATATATATGAAGGACTTATGTGAAGAGGAAGGGATTCTCCGCTCAAAATCCTCCTGAACATCAGCCACTCTGATTGCCTAATCCCACTACTGCACAGCTGAGGACACAGAGGCACAGAGGCGCTCTCCCGCCAGCAGCAGCAACAGCAGCAGCAGCAAACTGCATTCCCAGGGCTTCCTCTTCTAGAAAGCTTGTGTTCCTGTGAGTTGGCACCCAGAAGTGCAAGTGACTAGTAATGGTTGCTCAGTTAATAAATGCTTTGGGACTAGGTCTCCCCACAATAAAGTCACTTGCTTAAAAGACAAAATGTCCATAAAGCTCAGGAGCAGAACGACATGCCCTCAGAAAGGAGTGAGGTCTGTGGGCAGGGCCTCCAGGGAGCCCCTCTCCCTGGGGACCTGGGCTTGGCTCCAGGTGAGCTCAGGTCCTTCGCAGGAGCAGGGTCTGCCACACCGCCTCACCTCAAGGATCCGGGGTCCACCCCTTACCACTACCTGACGCCTACACTCGTCAGTCCAGAAACAGCAGTGGGCACCTACTGCCTGCCAAGCACGGGGGAAACAATTGTGAACAAAACAGCCAAGACTTGGCCCCATGGAGTTCACAGTCCATTGAGTCAGGTAGACACTAAAAAGATGATAACATATAGGGTAAGAAATCATGTCAATGGATTATCCTTTCTAAGCCACAAGTCTGGCTGTATCAATCTTCTGATGGGAAAAGCTTCCTAGGCTCCTCACGTTGTTATGTGGGATTAAATATAAACAAACAAAAATGAAAACAGATGCCTTAACTGGGGGCCAACTCCAGGCCAGGTGCCTGACTATGACTAACTCAGGACGTGCCATTGCAGGAGGTACTATTATTATCCCCACTGACCAATGATGAATTAAAATTTTCCACTTAACCACTGCTCATTGTGTGTGCAAAAGCCCACTCCCTCCAACCCTGAATTCCCTGAGAATTCATCTTAAGCCGCTGTCGCTGGTGCACACATTTATATTTCATAAATTCCCACTGAATGAATAATTAATCAATGGGCTGGTTTCCTTCAAGGCATGATCAGTTAATAAAATCAATTTGGAGAATAAGTGCTCCTAATAATCACATGAGAAGTAGCTGTGTAAAGAGCCAGAGCCCCAGTCCTTGCAGGCCTGAGACCAGGCTTGTCTGCGTGAACTCAATCATTTCCCCCTCAGGCCTGACTGCTCCACACTGTCCTGATGAAGAAGAAACCAGACAGTGAGTCTAGGACCTCTGTCGGCTCTACATGTTTATGTGTCTGAAACATTATGGGCAGTTGGGGGCAGGGGCAGGGGCTTAGGAGGACCTCTGAAACTATACTCTGCGTGCTTTAAGAATAAGGTCTAAAGTTAGATATTTTAGGGAGGATAACTAATCAGGTCTATGGGGGCAAGAGAAGAACCTCCTCTCCGGCTACAGCTCAGTGGGCTTATTTATCGTAATCAAGTAGTCTCGTTCCCATGACAAACAGGCTCACTCTGAAAGCCCCTTACCAGGGAGGTGTTTTGGATGAGCACCGGTGGGACCATCACCCCCGACTGTACACCAGAGCAGAGGGGCTGGTGAAGTGCAAGAGCCCGTGTTCACATGCTGGAGGCAGACAAAACCCAAAACACACTCTCCACTTCTACACTCTTCTCTAAGGCCTCTGAGTGTGGACAAGGCCACCATGAACATGGGCCCCATGGCTCCATGTGGTCCATAAGCTATGACCACAGAAGAACTCGCCACTGAGCAAGCATGAGTCTGTCTGTCACTCAAAGTGACAGCGATATGTAGGAGCGGGGGCTCCATGGCAAGACAGGGTATTTGTTAATTTTCCCTTGTTGTTCGCATTGGTTTTGAATCAATTTATGTCCACATGTCACCTAACGGACGTAATGGGGGTAACAACTGCCTACCTCACAGGGCTGTGGTAAGAATTAGATGAGTAACCCAAGTGATGCACCCAGAGCCTGACACAGACCAAACACTCTGACTGTTGCCAAGGATGGTGGCGATGGCAGCGGATGAATTCATTTGAGTAGGGAATCCAAAGCCAGGGTCTCCCAACAACCGCTGCCAGGATCTGGAGAGAAGCAGGTGGTCCTGGGATGACTGATCCTGGAAGAACAGACTTGGGTGCTTCTCAGAAGAGAAACAGAGAGGTGTCCACTCTTGGGCAAGACCCGGGTTGCCCAGGGGCCTGGGCCTCAGGATAGTCACTGAGTCCTGTAAGGACTGACGCTTGCCAGGGCCACTGGGAAATGCAGAGACCTGAGAAGATGAACTTCCCAGAGTAAAGAGAAGGGGGAGGAAATTACAGTCATGGAGAGATATCATTGTTCACCCACCAGACTGGCAAAAATCAAAAAGCATGAAGAACTGAGGTGTGGCAAGAGGTGGGCAAAGAGGAAATCTGGTATCTGTTGGTAAGTGGTACTTTTCAGAGAATGAACTGGCAATATTTATGAAGATCTTAAACTCATTTACGAGGTGGCCCAACAACTTCACTCATCAGTAACCAACATGTCTGCCCATGTGCTTGGAGGCATAAACCAGAAAGTGCATCAAAGCACTGCTATTAAGGGCAAAAAAGAGAATCCACCCACCCACCACCAACAGGAAAACATTGAGATTCTCCTGCCATGGATCCAATACTCACTTTGCAGCAAAACAAGGTAGTTTCACGTGTACTGTCTTGAAAACATTTAAAATCATATTATTGAAAGTTTTACAAAGGGTACAAAATAGACCAGCAAGCCTGTTTTTAAAGAACAGGAAGGAAGGAAAGAATGACTTTTTTTTCCTATGCATATTGCCTGGAGAATTCCATGGACAGAGGAGCCTGGAGGACCATAGACCATGAGGTCACAAAGAGTTAGACACGACCAAGCAACTAACACACATAGACACCTCGTAAAAGTTCTGGTAGGAAATTCACAAAGTAGGTCACAGTAGTTACTTCTGAGAAAGACAAGAGTAGGGTGTGTGCAAGGAATGAAATGGCGGGGTGGCAGGGGAGGCTCAATGGAGACTTCACTTTTATTAACTAGGAGAACTTATCCATGCATTTCTTGAGTATTTAGACTAATGTATTTATTTATAAGGAACAAAAAAAGAGGAGGTGGAAGGAAGAGCAAGAGATGATGACTTCAAGAGAAGACGTAACTGCCAAGCACTGAGGGTCTGCCTTCGCCTCCTCTACACTCACCACCAGCAAATGCAGAAACAACACATATACGCATAAGCCCATTATTTATTGGAATGAGAGTCCTTGGTTTTTAGAATCAGATATTTAATTCTGGACCGTATCAGTTCTACATACCAACTCTTCCTTCTAAATTCTTGAAAAAATTCCCTGATACTTGACAAACATATCCTTCCTCTGGTGTCAGGAATTCGAGCTATGAGAAGGGGACACATGGAAGTTTTGCTATCTCCAAATTCTTGATGGCCTCCACTGACTTATGAGAAGTCCTGAACTGCACTTATTGTTGCATGTAAGAGTTTTGTTTTTTTTTTTAATTTTTAAAGAAACCTTTACCTTTCTTTGTTTTCTTCCATTCCTTTAAAGGCACATTGATTCATTACTCTGGAGTTGTCCATAGACGCTGCGTCACAGATCCAGGTCTTCTTTCTGAAAAAGCAAAATAAACAACACTTATAACCTGGGTGCACTGATGTTAACACAAAGAGATGCATTGCTGCTAAGTCGCTCCAGTCGTGTCCGACTCTCTGCAACCCCACAGACAGCAGCCCACCAGGCTCCGCCGTCCCTGGGATTCTCCAGGCAAGAACACTGGAGTGGGGTGCCATTTCCTTCTCCGATGCATGAAAGTGAAAAGTGAAAGGGAAGTCGCTCAGTCATGTCCGACTCTTAGTGACCCCATGGACTGCAGCCCACCAGGCTCCTCCACCCATGGGATTTTCCAGGCAAGAGTACTGGAGTGGGTTGCCATTTCATACAAAAGGAATATGTCAAAGGCTGCCCAGTGTCCATCAAAATCCATTCTCCCTTTTGCTCATAGGTTATTTGACCTTTATCGGGGACTACATTTCCCAGGCATCCTTGCAGCTACATGCAGCCAGGAATGAGTTCCAACAGAATATGAGAGGATGTGATATGTTTCACTTCTCCATCTAGGTCTCAAGACATGGGCAAGCCTTGCTGATCCTTTCCACTAGCTGGAACTCAGTTCTGACCATGCAGATGATGATAATGCACTTGGAAACTACAAAACAAGATAAAAGGGGCCTGTGACTCTGCATGGAGCACAGGTGCCCTCTGAACTTGGAACTAACATCTTCGAGAGAAATGTCTTTGTTCTTTAAGTCACTTTAAGTTTAATAAAACTTTACATTCTATTGGATCTTGTTCCTATGGCTGATAAACTCTAATCAAGTTGACACTATGGTTAAATATTTTCACTGGGGCCCTTTGGAGGGTGGGTTTGGTTATTTGGAGCTTGGGACCGTCTGTGTCTATGGAGACAGGTGAGGCCAAATTACTTTGGGTCACAATTTTGGTAAAACCACACATCATTTCAAACAGGTACTCCATCAGCGTTTGATGGATGAAGAAGTGTTAATAAGCATGTCATCTCTTCCCGTGTGAAATGTCTTGAAGGCAGAGCATGTGGTATGGAGTCAGGAACACTGGGAGCCACAGGTATGAGCTGTGAGCTTCACTTCATGAAACTACTACTCGGGATGGTAAAACACCATCTGAATGTGCGCCATACCCGCATTTAAGGATTTTAGTCTGGGCTGAGGAGCAACAGAGGCTAACCGACAGGGATAGAGAGACAGAGACGTGGGGAGAACATTCCGATGGTGAAGGTTTCCATGCACTATTCCACTTCCTGAGCACCTGCCCCAGGGTGACTCTGAAATACAACTCAGAGGTTCCCTCTCCAGTTTCAGGAGCTGCACTCCTCACCACTCCAGGTGTGGCTCCAGCGTTAAAAGACACATTCTCTTTCTACAACATGGCCAGAACACTGACCAGCTACTTCCTTTGTAACCAAAGAAACAGCCGTCAGTTTCAACACAGGAAGAGCCGGCCGTGTAAACCATGCTGAGGGATGGTGTGCTGGCCCCTAGCCTGGAGCCTCCTGGACAAAAGGGGGTCCAGGAGAGTTCTGAAGACCATAACCTTCACGCTGTGCTTTCCCGGCCCAGCTCCACTGCATCAGCTGCGATGACTGCTGAGCATCCCAGGCCGCTTGGCCAAATCCTCCCCGCCCCCTGCGCCACCCTCCTCCATGTGTTCTTCTCTGAGTCTGGCCTTCTCCCAGATCAAAGTACCGTGCGGATAAACTTTCAGACCCAGGTGAACAGGACCGGATACCTGGGACCTCGGCACTGTGAGGCGTTTGACAATCAGTTTGGGGGGGAATCCGCAATCATAGCCTCCAACCCTGCTCTTTAACTTGCAAAGAGCACACCATGAGATATTTTTAGTATCTGGATCCCTGTCTGAGGCCGATGCTCTGGCTGGCTTCCCTCAGAGTTTAATTCCTTCAGCTCAGGCCTGTGCATCATGGAGGGACCCAGATAAAGGCCAGAGGGAAGAGAATGGCTCCTGGAAGGAGGAGGGATGTAAGGCACTGAGACCTGAACTCAGAGTCCCGGAGGTGCCACTGAATCCCTGCAGTGAAGGGACAGAGCAGAAAGCAGTGGCCGCTTCTGCGGCTGTGAACACCTCAGTCCCCCTCGTCCCGGCCTGGAAGCCACATCTGCTCAGCACAGCAAGCTCCTCTGCAGCACAGTAACTGCTGCGAGAGGATTTGACACCTACATCCCCAATGATGCCAACAGAAGACTCTCCTCCAAGTCACATTTCCTCCACAGCTTTGAGGTCAGGGCCTTCCCTCCACGGGCCCACTGGCTAGTTCTGAGTCGGGTTTTACTCTTTACCTCCTGGTGTTAGAGAAGGTTTTCTGTACAGAGCCATCAAGAAGCCACTGCTCTTCAGCCTGCAGGTAAGGATGGGGATTGGGACACCCATTTCTGTATCCCAGCCCTGAGGGATTCCCAAGGCGCAGACACTGACATGGATTAACTCAGCAAATTCTCACACCAGCCCTAGGAAGCAGGTGCTGCCTCACTCTATGAATTGGAAAACTGGGTTAAGATTTGTCAAAGGCGTACAGACAGCAAATGGCAAAGCATTTGTTCTGGGGGGTTCCTAACCATGGTATTATAATGTGCAAGGCAAAGCTCAGTGCTGGCTGAATGTATGAATGAATGAACAGTACTTTCAAAAGCAGCCTCAGGGCTGTGGGGAGACGGTGTCTCTAGAGGTTCTGCCCTCACTCACCCTGCATGGCCTGGTGATATTCTCAGATCCTTCCCAAGGCACCTACTCGGCCCCTGAACACTCACTCTGAACCCAGAATTGCCAACTTCTGCAGGAGTGTATGTGCTCAGTACTGCTGCTGGTAATGGCCAGGGCAACCACTGACTCAGCACCTCCTATCTGTGGGTGGGGAGCTCAGGGCTTTCATGCAGAGGCTCCTCTCATCCACCCACGGCCGCACAGGGAAGGCAGGATCACACCCCTTTGAGGGACAGCACAACTGGAGCTCACAGAGGTTATGATGAACTTGTGATTAAGGTCTGGACACTTAAGTGAGGGCAGTGTTCAAATTCTGAGGGGCTGGTGGAACAACGCAGGCCTTTCCTCCACCTCACAAGACCCACCACTCACCCTGAGTCATCAGCAAGTCGTGAAAGTAAGGGCTGTTTCAACTCTTTAGCCGGAAAGCTCTGAGCATTTGCTGCGCCAGTCCCTTCATGGAAGAGGAGTCCTAATTCTCCCCAGCTACAAACTGGCACCACCGCCTNTCTTTCTGAAAAAGCAAAATAAACAACACTTATAACCTGGGTGCACTGATGTTAACACAAAGAGATGCATTGCTGCTAAGTCGCTCCAGTCGTGTCCGACTCTCTGCAACCCCACAGACAGCAGCCCACCAGGCTCCGCCGTCCCTGGGATTCTCCAGGCAAGAACACTGGAGTGGGGTGCCATTTCCTTCTCCGATGCATGAAAGTGAAAAGTGAAAGGGAAGTCGCTCAGTCATGTCCGACTCTTAGTGACCCCATGGACTGCAGCCCACCAGGCTCCTCCACCCATGGGATTTTCCAGGCAAGAGTACTGGAGTGGGTTGCCATTTCATACAAAAGGAATATGTCAAAGGCTGCCCAGTGTCCATCAAAATCCATTCTCCCTTTTGCTCATAGGTTATTTGACCTTTATCGGGGACTACATTTCCCAGGCATCCTTGCAGCTACATGCAGCCAGGAATGAGTTCCAACAGAATATGAGAGGATGTGATATGTTTCACTTCTCCATCTAGGTCTCAAGACATGGGCAAGCCTTGCTGATCCTTTCCACTAGCTGGAACTCAGTTCTGACCATGCAGATGATGATAATGCACTTGGAAACTACAAAACAAGATAAAAGGGGCCTGTGACTCTGCATGGAGCACAGGTGCCCTCTGAACTTGGAACTAACATCTTCGAGAGAAATGTCTTTGTTCTTTAAGTCACTTTAAGTTTAATAAAACTTTACATTCTATTGGATCTTGTTCCTATGGCTGATAAACTCTAATCAAGTTGACACTATGGTTAAATATTTTCACTGGGGCCCTTTGGAGGGTGGGTTTGGTTATTTGGAGCTTGGGACCGTCTGTGTCTATGGAGACAGGTGAGGCCAAATTACTTTGGGTCACAATTTTGGTAAAACCACACATCATTTCAAACAGGTACTCCATCAGCGTTTGATGGATGAAGAAGTGTTAATAAGCATGTCATCTCTTCCCGTGTGAAATGTCTTGAAGGCAGAGCATGTGGTATGGAGTCAGGAACACTGGGAGCCACAGGTATGAGCTGTGAGCTTCACTTCATGAAACTACTACTCGGGATGGTAAAACACCATCTGAATGTGCGCCATACCCGCATTTAAGGATTTTAGTCTGGGCTGAGGAGCAACAGAGGCTAACCGACAGGGATAGAGAGACAGAGACGTGGGGAGAACATTCCGATGGTGAAGGTTTCCATGCACTATTCCACTTCCTGAGCACCTGCCCCAGGGTGACTCTGAAATACAACTCAGAGGTTCCCTCTCCAGTTTCAGGAGCTGCACTCCTCACCACTCCAGGTGTGGCTCCAGCGTTAAAAGACACATTCTCTTTCTACAACATGGCCAGAACACTGACCAGCTACTTCCTTTGTAACCAAAGAAACAGCCGTCAGTTTCAACACAGGAAGAGCCGGCCGTGTAAACCATGCTGAGGGATGGTGTGCTGGCCCCTAGCCTGGAGCCTCCTGGACAAAAGGGGGTCCAGGAGAGTTCTGAAGACCATAACCTTCACGCTGTGCTTTCCCGGCCCAGCTCCACTGCATCAGCTGCGATGACTGCTGAGCATCCCAGGCCGCTTGGCCAAATCCTCCCCGCCCCCTGCGCCACCCTCCTCCATGTGTTCTTCTCTGAGTCTGGCCTTCTCCCAGATCAAAGTACCGTGCGGATAAACTTTCAGACCCAGGTGAACAGGACCGGATACCTGGGACCTCGGCACTGTGAGGCGTTTGACAATCAGTTTGGGGGGGAATCCGCAATCATAGCCTCCAACCCTGCTCTTTAACTTGCAAAGAGCACACCATGAGATATTTTTAGTATCTGGATCCCTGTCTGAGGCCGATGCTCTGGCTGGCTTCCCTCAGAGTTTAATTCCTTCAGCTCAGGCCTGTGCATCATGGAGGGACCCAGATAAAGGCCAGAGGGAAGAGAATGGCTCCTGGAAGGAGGAGGGATGTAAGGCACTGAGACCTGAACTCAGAGTCCCGGAGGTGCCACTGAATCCCTGCAGTGAAGGGACAGAGCAGAAAGCAGTGGCCGCTTCTGCGGCTGTGAACACCTCAGTCCCCCTCGTCCCGGCCTGGAAGCCACATCTGCTCAGCACAGCAAGCTCCTCTGCAGCACAGTAACTGCTGCGAGAGGATTTGACACCTACATCCCCAATGATGCCAACAGAAGACTCTCCTCCAAGTCACATTTCCTCCACAGCTTTGAGGTCAGGGCCTTCCCTCCACGGGCCCACTGGCTAGTTCTGAGTCGGGTTTTACTCTTTACCTCCTGGTGTTAGAGAAGGTTTTCTGTACAGAGCCATCAAGAAGCCACTGCTCTTCAGCCTGCAGGTAAGGATGGGGATTGGGACACCCATTTCTGTATCCCAGCCCTGAGGGATTCCCAAGGCGCAGACACTGACATGGATTAACTCAGCAAATTCTCACACCAGCCCTAGGAAGCAGGTGCTGCCTCACTCTATGAATTGGAAAACTGGGTTAAGATTTGTCAAAGGCGTACAGACAGCAAATGGCAAAGCATTTGTTCTGGGGGGTTCCTAACCATGGTATTATAATGTGCAAGGCAAAGCTCAGTGCTGGCTGAATGTATGAATGAATGAACAGTACTTTCAAAAGCAGCCTCAGGGCTGTGGGGAGACGGTGTCTCTAGAGGTTCTGCCCTCACTCACCCTGCATGGCCTGGTGATATTCTCAGATCCTTCCCAAGGCACCTACTCGGCCCCTGAACACTCACTCTGAACCCAGAATTGCCAACTTCTGCAGGAGTGTATGTGCTCAGTACTGCTGCTGGTAATGGCCAGGGCAACCACTGACTCAGCACCTCCTATCTGTGGGTGGGGAGCTCAGGGCTTTCATGCAGAGGCTCCTCTCATCCACCCACGGCCGCACAGGGAAGGCAGGATCACACCCCTTTGAGGGACAGCACAACTGGAGCTCACAGAGGTTATGATGAACTTGTGATTAAGGTCTGGACACTTAAGTGAGGGCAGTGTTCAAATTCTGAGGGGCTGGTGGAACAACGCAGGCCTTTCCTCCACCTCACAAGACCCACCACTCACCCTGAGTCATCAGCAAGTCGTGAAAGTAAGGGCTGTTTCAACTCTTTAGCCGGAAAGCTCTGAGCATTTGCTGCGCCAGTCCCTTCATGGAAGAGGAGTCCTAATTCTCCCCAGCTACAAACTGGCACCACCGCCTCCCCTCCTCTGTGGGCTGCATCAGTGGTGACCAGCATCTCCTCAGCATTACCTTCCTACAAGGTTTCCATTGGACACCAAATCTGGCGAATTTCTTCTCTGAGAAACATCTCTTCTCAGGACGACCAAGTGTTGGTGAGGATGTGAAGCAACCAGAACTCTCACAGCCTGCTGCTGGTGGGAACACAGACTGGTCCAATCACCCTGGAAGATGGTCCCAATATCTACTCAACCTGCCTTTGCTCCCAGGTACCTACAGGGACCATGAGACATTATCTAGAATGTTCTCAGCAGTACTGTTCTCAGCATATGGTCCTGTATGAGTTTCCTTTTGCTGCTGTAACAAGCACCGGCTTAGTGCTATTTGTCATCTGATGGTTCTGGAGGTCAGAAATGGGTCAGCAGGGCGGCACTCTTTCCGGAGGTTCTAGAGGAGAATCCACTTCCTTGCTTCTCCAGCTTCTCCATGCATCCCTTGGCTCCTGGCCCCTTCCTCCTCTTCACAGCCAGCAGTGGAGCACCTTCTCTTACCTCTGCTTCCATCGTCACAGCTCATCCTCTTACCGGACATTCCCGCATCCCTTTTACAAGGATCCTTGTATCTATACTGGCCCACCCAGAGATTTTAAGATCATCGCCCCATGTCAAGGCCCTTAACTTGGGTCTTGCCTGGGGGATCAGTAGCTAAGAATCTATGCTCCCAGTGCAGGGGGTCTGGGTTCGATCCCTGGTCGGGGAACTAGATTCCACAGGCTACAACTAAATGATCTCACGTGGCACAACTAAAGGTCCCACGTGCTGCAATGAAGATCAAGGATTTCGCGTGCTGCAACTAGGACCCAGAGCGGCCAAATAAACAAATACTAAAAAAAAAAAAAGAAAAGAAAAGAAAAGAAAAGACCCTTAACCTAATCACACCTACAAAGTCCCTCCACCAGATAACGTAACACAGTCACATGTGTTACCAGTGAACGGTACCTGTAACCAGGGGTGAGGTCATGGATAACTTCTGAGGGGCCATTACTTGCCTCACCTCCAGCCCCAAACCAGAAGCAAATCCAAATGCTCATCAATAGTTGCTGCTGCTGCTAAGTCGCCTCAGTCGTGTCCGACACTGTGTGACCCCATAGAGGGCAGCCCACCAGGCTCTCCCATCCCTGGGATTCTCCAGGCAAGAACACTGGAGTGGGTTGCCATTTCCTTCCCCAGTGCAGGAAAGTGAAAAGTGAAAGTGAAGTCGCTCAGCCGTGTCCAACTCTAGCGACCCCACGGACTGCAGCCCACCAAGCTCCTCCGCCCATGGGATCCTACAGGCAAGAGTACTGGAGTGGGGTGCCATTGCCTTCTCTGCATCAATAATAGAATGAATGAAATAAAAGGTGGCAATTCACAGCATATGAGAATGTACGGTCTACAGCCACCTGCAACAAGGGTGACGCTCACAAGACAACACTGAATCGATGACACCAAACACGAGAGCACTTGCTGTGTGAGTCTGTCTGCAGAAAGGGCAGAACCAGGTCAAGGCTGTCTCCTCTACCGTTTCCTTCAACGCAGAGTCTTCCACAGTCCTCTCAAAAAGGTCACTGCTTATTTTCTATAAATCACAATAGACACAGACATGCTAAATTCCCCAACTTTGCATCCCACCGTTGGAGCCAACAGTTTCGAAAATCCCACGAATGCATTCGTAACTAAAGCAGAAGGAGGCGAGGAGGGAGCGGGAGCAGACAACAGCAGCAGGCTCTGCCCCCCTCGGGCACTTCCAGTCCCCAGGCGTGTGCCATTCACCTCTGGATGAAGCAGATCCCCGCTGACTTCCTGACCGTCCCCAGTCCTGCCAGGAGCTGTCCACCAGACAGACCCGGAAAGTCCCCCGGACCCCTGGCTGCACTGTCCTCCGTCTCCCCTTCGCTCCTGTCACTCGCCTGACCCAGCCATGGCCACACCCGCCTGACACGCCACCTTGCCCCCCAGAACTCCCCCTAAACCTCTGTAGGACTTGCAGTACAAACCACACCATCTGCTCTTACTTGCTGCTGTCACATAGTAACTGCTAACAGAGACAAGCACCTTCATCTAGTCTCCCCAGTCAGACTACGAACTCTCAAGAACAGAAATCAGGTCTCTCCTGCTCAGGAACTGCCTGTTCAGTCCTCCTCCTAGTTCTGACTGCATGTGAGTGCCTAATGCTACTTCATAATAACTACTAACGACGCAACTGCCTTTGCTGAGCACCTAAAATACACCAGGTTCAGCACTCCTCAAGCGGGACCTCATTTCCTCTCCTCCCACCCAATGAAGGGGGTGCCACCATGATCCCTCTTTTGAGTAGGAGGGCCCCAAAAGTCATCACTAGAGGGTGGGATTTGAGCCCATGTGATCTGACCCCAGGGCCCGTGGTGCCCTTGACCAAGACCCCACTCTGCTTAATGCCCACCCAAGTTGGGTTAGGCATACAGTTGGTGCTTAATAAATATGTGACATTTCCGCCCCCCCATAAAAAAAGATATACTAAGAAGGAGAAAAAGAAAAAAAACTTTCACAGCACACAAGTAACAAATCAAGACTCCTCACAAAATAATTTTTCAGTCTCCGACCTCAGAAGGGAACACACCCGCTGGAAAGATTTGAAGACATCCACCTGCCCCTTCCTCGCATCATGCTTGGCTTTCGGGAGCGTTATAAACATTTATCAGCAAACAGTCAGGGTTTGTCCTCCAGGCTTTTATCAAAACAGGGAGAGCTGGATACATTTTTTTCTTCTTTTGTCCGCCAATCTCAGGACCAAAGCCAAAGTCGGGGTTGAAGGCAGACGGGATGACGGGGGCTATGACCACAACGCCCTGAGCCACCTGCCCTCGATGACCTCACCTCTCACATGGCCAAAGAATGTGGCCCAGAGGCCTTGACTGCAAACAAGGCCGCCGCCCCCGAGGGCTGCTGTGGCCAGAGATAAACCGAAGCGGAGATAATGGCACTGACATCATGCTGGGACCCACAGTGCTGGCCGCTGGCTCCAGCCGTGCAGTCCGTTCCTTAGGGGCCGGCCCCTCACTCAGATACCGAATGGCGCTCTGTCCAGCGGCACAGACACGGCGGCACACCCTCGGCCTCCCGCAGACTGGCTCGCAGCATCCGAGTGGACACAGATGGGAGTGCCTGCACCCGGGGTGTGCAGACTACCCAGGACACGACATTTCTAAACCACTGCCTCTGAGCAGGGATGTGGGACTAGCTGGAGGTTACAGAGGGCTTTGGTTACATCTGTACCACTAGCAGTTTTACAAGAACAAAAAAACAGAGTTGATGTATGTGGGACATTATTAAAATTGTCTCAAAGTTTAAAAAACAAACCCTGATGGTTACAGCACCGTGTGGTGGAGTAGTAATGGAGAGACGGACAGTTACAAGGGGAGCCGCAGCAGGGAATGACGGATGGGATCTGGTCTCATCGGGCTCTGAGCCTCTGGGCAAAATGAGACAATCTACACCGACTGTTTAGCCAAGAAGATGCACTCAGTTAGAGATCAGTGTTACCGAAATTCACTCCATCCTTCCTGGAAGCCAGACACTGTGAGGTCCTGGAGGGAAGGGAGTCGGAGACCAAGAGTTTAGGAATGAAGTCTCCACTACCATACTCAGAGGGACACTTTGTAAACAACCACTTTCATCCCCACAGGCTTTCCCAGTCCTTCAGTGAATCCCCAGTGCTCCTGCCATGCCCTGCCCTCACCCAAATCCCGATATGTGCTTGTGTCTTCTCAACTATACTGGGTGCAGAGGCAGCCCAACTGTGAGCACAGTGACAAATACAAGTTCCCTGGATGAAAGAACAAATTCAACCAACTGCACTTATCCACTCTCACAAAAGACAACACAAACTTGCTGCAAGACCAGGGCACCATGGAGGCTATTGCCACACACCTGAAGATATAAAGCAGCCCTCGTGGGAATTGGCTGCCTCCAGCATCATGATAAAATGAGGCTTCAAGAGGCAAGCTCCCTCAGTACCCACCTGAGCCCTCAAGTCACCCTCTCAAAGGAAGATGTAGGCTGGACCCAAGGACGTGGGGTTACATTTCTAGACACAAAGTCAAGATGCCCCAATGATGGAATGGGTATAACCGACCTAACGCCATCATCACACGTGTTCCAACAAGCATCCTGGACTTGCCCCCGGCCAGGCAGCCTCCGGCTTCAGTGGCTGGCTCCCCACATGGCTTAACTGCATGGAGAGGCTGAGCTGAGCATGCCCTGGTGGGAGCCACAGTTCCGGTTCTCACTGAGTGGCCTCCGTCACATGCTCCTTTGGGGAGACAGGGAGAGGAGACTGGTCCTCAGTTTTCAGGTCCTCGTCCCAAGTCTCAGTCTTCCCAGTGGGAGGTCAGATCCCAGATCCCAGGAGGAGGGTTTGATGGGGATAGCACCAGTGCTCAAGTCCTGTCCAGTTCCTAGCTGCCTGTCCTTAGGCCTGAGGGTAGTGTGATTCCAACCAGGGCATCTCCTGTCCTATAGGATCCATATGCCAGGGTTCCTGGGTAAGTCCTCATACTATGCAATAGTGCCAATGCAACAACAACAAAAAAGTTTGAAAAACGTGCTCCTCACAAAACCTCTAAGCCTCTCCAACAATGTCTTTGATGGACGCTGTTTGTTTTTGCTGATAGAGAGCATGCTCATGTATTCACAGAGGACACAAAGGTAGGAGGGAGTAAGCCACAGGTCAGAGCAGTGTGCCCACTGTAGGATGGACACCGCCCAAGCACGGCTCATCCAAGGGAGGGCATGCAGGCTCCCCAAGGATCTGGGCACCATGTCCGCACCGCCACCGTCGTCGTCTCTGCCCTCCTCCTCGCCACAGGCAACGGCGACAGCAGCCTTCCTATGTGCCAGGCACCCTGCGGAGGGCTTCAAGTGCTTGATCCCATTTACCCTTCTCAGCAATGCTGTAAGATGAAGACTCTTACCTCCTTCTTACAGAGAGGTTTAAGTGCCTTCCCCATGTCCACGGAGCTAGTGAGTGGAAGAATCGGGGCAAAGCATTAAAATAAGTGTGCTTATCTCCACCACACCCTACTTAACAGAAGTCCAAAAGGGAGATGATTCTCGTAAAATGGCCCTAGAATAGACCTTGTGCTAATGTCACCATCGGGGAATAAAACTGGATCCTTTGGTCAGGGCAACATGTTTCTGAGCTGATCCTTCACCAAACAGGGCATTTATTAAAGTGAACTTCGTAGAACTGACACATGTCACACTCACTAACTCAGCTCGAGGAAGGTAGTCTGGTTTGCCTCACCATCATTCATTTCCTGCAGAGACAAATGCTTACATACAGCATACTTCATGCCCAAAGAGTGCTTCAAAACACCTGCAAAAAAAGGGGGTGATTTCTCTGAGAAGCTCAACTATAAATAATGTTTCATGACATCTAGGAGACAATATAAAATTCCCCGGAATTAAATATATCAAGGACCCACTCTATCCCTGCATTTAGTCACATGACATCCCCAGGAGATGTACACTGTTGGCCACAGGTTACAGAGAAGGAAACGGGCTGCAGCAGCTCAGCCAAACTCCAGCAGCTGGAAGTGGACCACAGGGACTGAACAGCTGGATCTGATTCCTGGTCCGAGGCCTCCAAACTTCCCAAACCCACAACTGGCACCTGAGTAAATACGCAGTCTGATTCCCCCAAGAAAACTCTCTGGCTAAATCTTAGCTCCGTCTCTATGCTCTTACCCCCAAGTATCAGCTGAGAAAGGTCCTATGGAGGAAAGGACCAATCACGGCCTCTGACACTTGAGGACAACTTCTAAAGTTAGTGGGGAAATCCTGCAGAACCCAGAATTTCCCTGGAAGGACTCTGGAGAAGGTGGGTTCTGGAGAGGGGTGCCCCCTCCCTCGAAGAGCCCAGTGCTGAGTAGGTTACTGTGTGTTCAGTTGCACTTCAGGTAAAGTCAGTGGTTGGGACAGAGGGAACACACAGTCATGTAACCCTTGGACGTCCACGCAGGGCAGCCCTACAGGAACTGGGGCACACAGGATGTGGGGCCAGCTCTCACCACCCCCATCTCCACCCCACCACCCCTTCCAGAATATACACTCACGAAAGCGGACGAGCAGGATTCACTGATTGCGTCTTTTCTTTAAATTAGTTTGTGTGTTTGTTTTTGGCTCTGCTGGGTCTTCATTGCTGCGGGGGCTTTTCTTGAGCTGCGGTGAGTGGAGGCTACTCTCTAGCTGCAGTGTGCCTCTTGTCACTCTTAGAGGCTTCTCTTGCTGCAGAGCACCTGCTCTAGGGCATGCGGGCTTCAGCAGTTGCGGTACACAGACTCTGGAGCACAAGCTCAATAGTTGTGGCACACGGACTTAGCTGCTCCACAGCCTGTGGGATCTTCCCAGATCAGGAATCAAACCTGTGTCTCCTGGCAGGTGGATGCTTTACCAGTGAGCCATCAGGGAATCCCTCAATGGTTGTTTCTTTCTTCTAAGAGCTTCCAGTTCAGTCAACATAAGTCAAATGCGAGAGAGATGAGATTCCATGATAGCATATTTCCACAACAGCATGATGTACCATAAGCTGCTGAAAGATCTGTATTATAAATGCTGAAAACATTCACACTGCAGAGAACCAGACAAGCCTGTCAGTTCTGAATTTAAGACTACAGGGACTCTAATTTGATCTCTGCCACTTGGCAGCCTTGAGAGCCCAGAAAGGGCTACTTTGTGCTTTCGTTTCTCCACCTATGGGCTTCCCAGGAGGCGCTACAGGTAAAGAATCCGCCTGCCAATGCAGGAAATGTAAGAGACTCAGGGTTCGATCCCTGGGTCCGGAAGATCCCCTGGAGGAAGGCATGGGCACCCAGTCCAGTCTGCTTGCCTGGAGAATCCTCATGGACAAAGGAGCCTGGCAGCTACAGTCCATGGGGTCGCAAAGAGTTGGACACAACTGAAGCAACTGAGCATTTTCATAGCACTACCCCAACTACAAAATAGGATGGTCACGGTGTCAGCTCCACGGCGCTTTTTTGGGGATTTGATGACACAGAGCCAGTGAACTGCAGAGCACGGTGCTCCACAGAGGCGGACATCCCCTCCCCTCTGCAGGAAACAGACAAGAGGCTCTCGAGGAGAGGTTAGCAACTTGTTGGAGGTCCCACAGTGAGAGTCCAGAATCCACACTGTATTTAGCACTGGGGGTCTCGAGGAGCAAGGTGTAAGAGAGGGGGTCCCTGCTGGAACAGAGTGAGCCCGGGGCAGCTAGGTTAACGGGCCTGGGAGGCAGAACTTGAAGTGTGGGGAACTGGGCTACTGAGTAAACAGGAGCATGATAAGAAGGAGGGCGAAACACTTTCAGAGAATATAAAACTACCTGGTGAGGAACCACTCCAGACCCACCCAGAAGGCAAGACCACACAGACACAGAGACCTCAGGAGCCAGTAAACTGGCCACCTCGACCACAGTCACAAAGAAAGTGACCTTGCCAGTGATGGTCACCCTAAATGAGGCTTTGAGCATGCCACCCTCACCCCCTCCACCAGCCCCAACCTGCTGACAGCCCACCTGGCCCCTCCACTGATCCCCAGGTTGGAGGCTGAGACCTGGATCGGCTCTGAAAAATCCCCTCCAGGATTCCAAATCTCTGCCCTCCTCTCCAAGAGGCACACGCCCACAAAGCACACAAGAAATGACAAAGAGGTGTGAGCAAGCTGTGCTGGGCCAGCCAAGTCACGTGTCTGGTGCCCTCCTGGCTCTGCCAGCTGCTGAACCCTCACCCACTTCTCAGGCACAGAAGTAACCAGGAGGTGCTTGCAACACCACAATGGGACCTTTACAGCTCAAGAAGCTGCAGAGGTCAAGAGCAAGAATGCACCTTCCACAAACTCACCCAAAGTCTGCAGGTGGCGGAGAGACAGGAGTGAAGGAGGGCCCTTCTGCCCAGTTATAAGCCTTCCTCTGTGTCCAGAAAGGCGCGGACAATGGGAAGGGGCAGATGCTTCCGGACGCAAAGCCTGGCACCCAAGCCCTGTGCTTTGCTGCGGTGAGAGCAGCTGTTCCCCATCACCCCCTCCCAAGGGGCTGGCAGGGAGAATGAGACCACAAAGCAAAGGCCACTGGGGGCAAGGGCCCCCAAGTCATGGAGGCAGCAGCCGTGACAAAGACACTTGCTCTTGTGCAGTCTGGGGTAGCAGCAGAGGGACACTCAAGCTCAAAACACCCAGGTGTTTTCATTCTTGCTGACTGCAGGAGGGGAGCAGCCGCTGCCACTACCCAGAAGCCACACCTGGTGACCTGGCACCGAGAAAGTCAACCTCACCCGACACGGCAGGACATGCCAGGGCCTGTGGCTGAGGCCCTTGTGTTTCCCTAACAGAGTCACAGAGTGTCACAGCCAGAAGGACATGGTGCTCAGGCCCACAGGGGTCCTGAGGCAGGACACAGAATCGCCCACACACAGGCTCACACTCGGCCCCAGCTCGGGTCTCCCGAATCAGAATCCCGACGCTGGGCCTGGGAATGTGCACTTTGATGACTCACCACCAACAACAACCCCCAGGGTGACTCTGAGGCAGCCAGCCCCGCACCAGGCTGCTCTGGAAGCTGAATCGGTCCAGCCTTCTGGGTCTGACTGTGAGAAAATGAGTCCAGACAGTGGTCGATGGTTCATTCACTCCAAGGCCATCTACCCAGGGGACTGGCTGTGAGGGGACATGGTTCCTGCCTCACAGGGTCCACTTGCGGAACTTCTCTGAAATGCAGGTGTCCAAGCTCCATCCACTGCCTGTGATTCGGGTTCGAGGGACTCAATCCAGCAAGAAAATGAAAGCAGGGCCAGACAAGAACATGAATCTGGAAACTGATGGAAGCCAAGTCTGGGGAGACTAAGGGTATGGCATGAAGGATAGCTCTGCACAGCACCGGCTATGGGCCATCCCTCTGACTACTGCCGACACCACTCACATTCACCACAGCTCTGCAGCAGAGCTGGTGGCCCCACCTCACAGATGAGAACAGTGAGGCACCTGTTGCCAACCAGAGCAGAGGCTGGCATTCGAACCCTGGCAGCACCTGCCCTCTTCACTGGCATCCCCTCCTCAAGCCCCACCTCTACGACCTTGGCCTTTCTCTCTCCCGTCTTACTCTTCGTTAACAATCAGTGACAAGGCCTAACCCCCTTCTCTCCAAATCAACTGCTAACACCACTTTAACCTTCCATTATAGCCTGTGGGCTTCCCCAGGGGCGCTAGTGGTAAACAACCTGCCAGCCGATGCAGGAGATGCAAGAGACACAGCTTCCATCCCTGGGTCGAGAAGATCCCCTCGGGCAGGAAATGGCGCTTCACTCCAGTCTTCTTGCCTGGAAAATTCCATGGACAGAGGAGCGCGGCGGGCTACAGTCCATGGGGTCGCAAAGAGTTGGACATCTTAGCAACTGAGCACATGCATAAAGTATGAGTCCCGTCAGCCAGGTCACTCCCTGGCTTAATCCTCTGCAAGGGCTTTCCACAGGCCAGAAGACACAAATCTTCCTCCCAAGTTTGCCTCCGGGACTTCCCACAGAGCTTCCCCTCCACTCCTCCAGGATAACTTGTCTTAGCTGAGACCCTCAGCACTCCCCAGAAGACAAGGCCATAGAGCTCTGTCCAGTCCAGGGTTAAGTCCAGGGTGTGTGGGGAGGGGTGGACTATGGTGGTTGACTGACCAAGGGACTCTGCAGCTGGTCAGAGTCTCAAGGACAGTGAGGCCAGAAAGGGCAGCAGAAGGGCCAGAAAGTCAATCTGGGCAGACAGGCCAGGGCTAGACTGGGAAGGGAAGCCTGTGAACGTGACAGAGAGGGGCTAGGATGTAGGCCTGGGGCCATGGGTGGCTAAGGAGGCTCACGGAAGCAGGGGAATAGTAGGATCAAACTCACATTCCTATGCTACTGGTGGAATGAATCGCCATTTTCTCTGATCTCCTTGAAAGGCAATCTGCCAAGAGCTAACAAAAATTTAAAATCTGCCTGCTCACTGACCCAGCAATTCCAAGTCTATCAGGGATAGCCATTGCAGGATCCCTTCAAATTAGCGACAAAGAGAAACTGGCCTAACTGGCCGCCGAGAGAATAAACCACAGCCATAACTCTTCCAAGCCCTGGGAGCTGCATGCATTTCAGAACTCATAACACCTGCATCTTAGAAAGGTGATAGGAAGTAGGTACAGTATGTTCCATACAGCTGCAGCAGGGTCAAGTGGAGCATCCACGGTCAAGTTCGTAAATATTTCTGCAGCTGAACATGTGACTTTCTGCCGCACACTCTGAAGAGGCTCCTACTAACTCACATCTGGGCATCCAATGAGTTTGCATCAAACTTTAAAAAAAATCACGTAGTAGTGTCTTGATTCTGTAACTGTGGATAAGGGATGGAGGACCTGTGGTCGGGTGACAGAATAATAAAAACTAGAAAGCAATCAAACATACCCTGACCCCTGACGTGTCAAGTAAGCTCCAGTGCTGACACACTGGGCCCATGATGGCCCTGGGCCCTTTACTACTCCAGCCCGTGCTCTTCACTGTTGCCGCTGCCACCAACTAACATCAGGAGCGCGGACTGTGTACCAGGTCTTAGCGCTTTACACTAATTACCCCACTATATCCACACAACAACCCAGAGGTGGTACTGCTACTCATGTTATCCAGATTCATCGCGAACGTACCCTCCATCATCCAACAGAGAGACTGAGGCACAAAGGGACAGAGCGACTCGCTCAAGGCCACCCGCCAAGGCACCACAGTGGTGCACAAGCTGCCAGCTGTCCCTGGTACAGAGTCAGGCCTGGGAACCTGGGAATTCCGGCTCCAGAGCCGAGGATACTCTTAACGCCTGCACTTTCCTCACCTCCTCTTAGTAAAGTAGCTTCAAACTTTGACAGAACCTGGCAGGCCACAAAGATATAAACAGATAAAAGTCAAACCATGGTAGCATTCAGATCCTCAACTAGATGCTTATTTTCTCTTAAGAAGCCAGGCCTGTCAGAGAGACACCAGCAAGGGCACCCGAGCATGGAGCCAGGGATCCTCTGGAGCCCCAACCCCAGCCCAGGGAACCTCAGGCCATTCAGCTTAGAGATCTGCCCCAGCAGACCCACAAAGCTGCCCTGGGCAATCTACACAACACACTTTAATTTGCTACAGAGGATCAGCCCACGGAGTGGGTGCCAAGTGTCAGGCCCAGGCAGACAGAAGCAGGTTCCACCTCCTCACTGGATCCCCTCCAACCTACCCAGTGACACCAACCACCACCATCACCATGTAACCCTCAGCTTCAGGTAGAGCTAGCCTACAGGCAGGTTCTCTCCCTTCCAGGATGGGACGTTCAGGGACTCGGAGGACAGCCGCAGATAGATGCATCTCTCCTTTCAAACAGCACCACAGTTAGGAACAGCCGGCCGCCCTCCCTCCCAAGCGCCAACCCTTTCTGCGAAGGGAGCTTCATGCCAGGGACTGGTGGTGATGGTGGCTATTGCTCACATGCTGTGATGTGAGGGTGAGGTGGGTGAGGACGAGGAGGAACACACCAGAGCGCCACGGCAGGGGAAACTCCGGCCTCTCCAGGCTCCAGCCTCGCCTCCCCTGGCCTCGGACACCATTTTCAGCTCCCCAGCCTTCCTTCACCAACTCTAGAGAAAGACTACCATATATTTTGCATACATAACAAAATAGTTTGCAACATAAACTACACAAATCTAATGTGTACAAGTTATTAATGTTTTTAGATATTCAATGCAAGAGACCCGGGTTCAATTCCTGGGTCGGGAAGATCCTCTGGAAAAGGCAATGGCACCCCAATCCAGTACTCTTGCCTGGAAAATCCCATAGACGGGAAGAGCCTGGTGGGCTGCTGTCCATGGGGGTCACAAAGGGTTGGATACTACCGAGTGACTTCACTTTCACTTCACTCCAATATAACCACCAACTAAATCAAATTATAAAACATTTATAGCCCTCATTTCTTCATGCCCCCCTCACCCAGGTAGTGCCCTACCCAAAGGCTCTTTTTCATTGTTGCGTGTACTCCATTGTGTGGATATACCACAGCGTGCTCCTTCACATGGCTAGTTGATGGGCCCTTGGGTTGTCTCCATCTTTCGGTAATTATGAATAAAGCTGCCTTGATCCTCCCTGTGCGAGTCCTCAGGCACTCATTTCTGTTGGGTATACACCTGAGAGTGGAATTACCACGTAAGCAGGAATATATTTAGTTTGGGTAGGCACGTGCCCACGAGCAGCATATGAGAGTTCCAGTTGCTCCATGTCTTTACCAACACTTCTGTGTCAGTCCACTGTATTGTAGCCATTCTGGGTGGAGATACAGTGGTATCTTACTGCGGTTAAAAACTTCTGATGACTACTGAGGTTAAGTACCTTTCCATACACGTTTGCTTATCTTTTGGAATCCCCTTTGGTGACATGCTTGCTCAAGTCTTTTGCCTTTTTTAAACTGGGTTGTTTCTTACAGGTCTGTACCAGTTTTATATACCTTCTGGATATGAACACTTTGTTGAACATACGTATTTCCAATATTATCTCCCAGACTATAGCTTGTTTTTTCACTCTTTTAAAATACAATTTAGTTTTTGGCTGTGCGGGGTCTTCACTGCTGTGCACAGGCTTCTCATTGCAGTGGCCTCTCTTGCTGTGGAGCACACAGGCTCAGGAGTTGCGGCTCCCAGGCTCTAGAGCACAGGCTCAGGAGTTGCACCGCACACCCCGGTTTAGCTGCTGTGCAGCATGCGGGATCTTCCTGGAGCAGGGATCGAACCCACTATGTCCCCTGCATTGGCAGGTGGAGTTTTAACTACTAGACCACCAGAGAAGTCCTGATAAAGAGTTCTTAATTTTCTTTTTCTAATTTATTTTTTTAAATTTTTTTAACTGATTAATTCTATGGTACTTTACAATGCTCAAAAGTTTCACACAAATGATTTCATATAATTCCATAACAACCTTTTGTTTTAATTCCTTACCCCTTTCTTACTCAATATTCTTATCTGGAGAATCCCACGGACAGAGAAGCCTGGTGGGCTATAGACCACGGGGTCGCCAACAGTCGGACGCGGCTGAAGCGACTTTCACTTCCTTCCACCCCTATCCTGCCCCTCCCCTTTCCTCCCTCTTCCCAGTGGTAACCACTAGTTCGTTCTTTGCATCTGTGAGTTTGCTTTTTTGTTTTGTTCACCAGTCTGTTGCATTTTTTAGATTTCACATACAAGTGGTATCATACAGTATTTATCTTTCTCTGACTTATTTCACTTAGCATAATACCCTCTAAGTCCATTCATGTTCACATCACTGTTGACAACAGTTCTTAATTTCAATGAAGTCAAATATAAACTTTTTCTTTACGGCAGTGCTTTTTTGTTTCTTATTTAAGAAAGCTGGGCCTCATCTAATTTGATACAAATATTATTCTTTATTATCTTCTAGAAGCTCCACTTACTTGCCTTCTATATTTAGTTCCTTAACACATCTTGAGCTATTTTTATATAAGGTATGAAGTAAGAGTAGTGAGGTATACTTGTAGGGTAATATCCTGTCAGCTGTGACCACAAATCAAAAGACAAGGACCCCCTCCTTCTGTCATCTCCGGAGACAGATGCTGCTGCTGCTGCTGCTGCTGCTAAGTCGCTTCAGTCGTGTCTGACTCTGTGAGACCCCAGAGACGGCAGCCCACCAGGCTCTGCGGGCCTGGGATTCTCCAGGCAAGAACACTGGAGTGGGTGGCCATTTCCTTCTCCAACGCATGAAAGTGCAAAGTGAAAGTGAAGTCGCTCAGTCGTGTCTGACGCTTTGCGACCCCAAGGACTGCAGCCTACCAGGCTCTTCCGTCCATGGGATTTTCCAGGCAAGAGTACTAGAGTGGGGTTGCCACTGCCTTCTCCACGAGACAGATGAGACTTCCCAAATACCCCCTTTCCTTGACCTGGAGCCAGCAGAAGCATCTCATTTCGCCTCACCTCCTGCAGCCCAAGAGAATTTAGATGTACATGACCCTACTGTTTGAATTTCTGGACACAGACCATACACAAAGTACTCTCATCTCATATTAAGCTTCCGTAACTTCATGGCACCCCACTCCACTACGCTTGCCTGGAAAATCCCATGGACGGAGGAGCCTGGTGGGCTGCAGTCCACGGGGTCGCTGAGAGTTGGACACGACTCAGTGACTTCATTTTCACTTTTAACTTTCATGCATTGGAGAAGGAAATGGCAACCCACTCCAGTGTTCTTGCCTGGAGAATCCCAGGGATGGCGGAGCCTGGTGGGCTGCCGTCTATGGGGTCTCACAGAGTCGGACACGACTGAAGCGACTTAGCAGCAGCAGCAGCAGCAGCATCAACTTCCCTTATGTCCATTTTGACAATTCTCCATGTGTCAAATCCTTTTAAAATGCAAACTAACCAAGTAGGAATATGCACAGGGATGACGTAAGATAGCACCCGGCTGTCAGATGTGCTGAGCACCCACTGTCTGCATGTACCAGCTGGGGGTGAGTGCCGCTATGGGACATAACCAGATGCACCCCTCTTGTCACCATGCTCAGCCTGGGGAATAGACTAAGAAAAAATGGGGGAAGAGAAAGTAAACAGAGGGAAGTCCTAAGAGAAGGACTCCCTTGCAACATTTGAGCCAAGACCTATATATGGAAAGGAGCTGGCCCTGAGAAGAGCAGGGGCTAGAGCATTCTAGACAGGAGGAATGGCATACACAAAGCCTGAGAAACACGGATGGGAATTAGAAGGCATGACAGGGAGGGGCAGAGTATGCAGTGAAAGGTGAGAAAAAGTTTGGATTTTTTTTTTGCTCATCAGAATCAGAATTCATTGGAGGATTGTGCTCTGTTATCTTCTTGAACACAGAAGTTCTCTAGAAGAGCATTCAGTTAGCTGGTCTACTCTGAATTCCTTCTGTCACACCATGGTTCAGGCAGGCAATGAACCACAGCCTCAGCCTTTACTGAGCTTGTGCACAAAAGCACGCTTGCGTGTATGTCCATGCGCATACACACATACACACACACACACATCTGCTCCCTTCATGCTATCTCAAGCTGAAGACTTAGTACCTCCACCAGTTTTGGGTGAAATGGAGTTGCCACTGCAGACTTTTGCATCTCAGCTGGTGATTTCTCGGCACTTATCACAGCTGTAATTTTACTTACATTCATGTGACTATTTGATTAGCACTTGCTTCCTGAATGAGCGTCTTCTGATTCTAAAAGGGCAGAATCTGAGCCTGTCTTGACCATCAAGGCGTCCCCAGCACCTAGTATATGGCCTGGCCCAAGGCGGAAATGCTCAATATCACAACACACAAACTGTTTTGAATGCAAAAGTTCAAACACATACAGAAGCAGAAAAAAATGTACCCATCATACAACCTCCACAGTCAAGTCATTCCTCACCTTTTTTCTTTTATACCACTCCCAATGAACTAAACCCCAGCCGTCATATCACTCAGTGTGTGCTTGCTGAATGAATGTATAAATGAATGTCTCTTACTGTAATGGACAAAAAACCAGGTGCTTAATTTTACTCTTACTGACTTTTCTGTTGATACTAGACAGACAGGAAAAAAGTCGAGGATGGGCCACCCGGATGAGTCAGTTTGCCAACTGGTTAACTCCAGTAAAATTTCAGGAGCTGAGATTTAAACTATGGGCTAAGATGAATCTCCCTTCCCCCCTCTTCGTTGGATTTTAGCTTTTTGGTTCTGTCCTCATCACTGCCACATTCATTAAGAAGTAGTGGTAAGCAGGGAAAAATTACATATTTCTCACAATCTCTTTCAAATAAAATACTGAAAGAACAAGTTTCTTTTCATTAAACAAGACACGTGGCCTTTTACACACAGAAAAACAATGCCTTAGAAACAAGTATTATATTACAGCTTGCTCCCTCCAGGGCAAACTATACTATACCTATTTATTGGAATATTTAAAGTAATTTGTTCCAAAGGAGCCTGGTCTTTCTAAAATACCATCACCGTTTTACAAACATTGGACAGAACTGTCATGACTGTGATGATACTCACAGTGCCCTGCAGAGTGAGTACTCACCGGGTTTGTTTAATGTCATCCACTCCAGGATCCCAAAGGAACCAATAAAAATGAACTGAAATGCTAAAATGCAACCAGACTGAATGATCTTTTTGTTGTTAAATACACTTGTTATCTGTATTTTCCAGTTTTTTTTCATCAGCACAAAGAAATAAGTATTAAAGTTGTCTTTAAAACTAAGACCCAGAGATAAAGTCACATATTGGAGTCTAATCTTGCACGAATGTGTGTGTGTTTATGTGTCGTCATGGTTACAAGTCCAGTCTCCTGAATCTCTGCCACTTGCAGCCTGTGTGGCCTCAGGCAAGTTGCTTCATCCCAACAAGCCCATTTTCCCTTCTGTAAAGTGGGACTGATAAGACTAGCTGACAAGGTGAGATGAGGCTTGAAGATAATTAAATGCACAGAGCCCTGAGCTTTAGCATATTGCTCAAGCAATGTTACTGCTATTATTATTGTGTTTGATTTTCCAAAAACGAGCAGGGAAAGAACTCTGGGCAACTTTAAGGTTCTGCTGGGGTGCCTTCTCAATGCCTGCACAGAGGTGGGTACCCCAGCCTCCACCCCCACAGGGGGCCTCCACGCACCTGGCGGGAAGCTCACAGAGGCCAAGGCCTCTGAGTCACAGCCCAGCCCCTCCCTGCCATATCCCTTTGTTCCCTGGAGGGTGAGCTGTGACTCACATGGTCTCTAGTTCTGGGTTGAGCCCATCTGACCCAGGGACAGGACTGACATAGTCACTAAGAACACTCAACTGGACCCTCCCCTTGTCCCTCCTCTCCTACCCTCTGGTCTGGTGGCCTGCTTGTCCCACGCCAGGTCCCAGCCTGCAGTATGAAACACTGGAAGGAAGCTGTGGGCTCCTGGGTAGTTTACTCCATTGCCGCTGCCACCACCCCTCCTGTTTCAGTCTGTGCTGTTTTTTTCCCACTGTGGTTTGCTTGAGTTAACTTGAGCATGTAAAGAAAAAGTCCAGGAGACCCACCATAGTTCACTCCCATTCACACCCTCTAACTACTCTTTTTTCTTGGGGGGGGTGTGTGGAAAAATTTACAACATGAAATTTACCATTTTAACCATTTTTTAAGTGTACAGTTCAGTGGCACGAAGTACACCCGCAATGTTGTACAACTATCACCATTATCCATCTCAAAACTTTTTCATCATTCCAAACAGAAGCTCCATACTCATTAAACACGAGTTGCTGAACACATAGCGGGGGGCCTCCCTCCCCCTGGGCCCCAGTAACCTTCATTCTACTTTCTATCTATATGAACTTGCCTATTCATATGTCATGTAAGTGGAATCATACAATGTTTGTCCCTTTGTGCCCAGCTTACTTCACTGGGCATTGTGTTTTCAAGGCACATCCAAGCTGTGGCTCGTTCCCTCCCTTTCTGTGGCTGAGTAACGAGCCATCTGCATGCTTGTGCCATGTTCTGTCTGTCCATTCATGTGCCAATGGACACCTGAGCTGTTCTCACTGAAAAGTGTTCTCACTTTTCAGCTACTGTGAATAACACTGGTATGAATCTGTGTGTGCAAGAATCTCTGGGTACACTTATGGGTACATCAGATGGGTACTTCTGGAATTGCTATCAGTACATCACATGGGAGTTCTATGTTTAACTTCTCTTGCCCTTTTAAGAAGGGCTTCCCAAGTGGTTCAGTGGTAAAGAATCCGCCTGCCAATGCAGGTGATACAAGCGGTGTGGGTTTGATCCCTGGGTCGGGAAGATCCCCTAGAGGAGGAAATGGCAACTCGCTCCAGCATTCTTGCCTGGAAAATTCCATGGACAGAGGAGCCTGGCAGACCACGGACCATGGGGCTGCAAAAGAGTTGGACATGACTGAGCACGCACACCCTTTTAAGAGTTGGGCCTCATAACCAAGCAGCTGCCACAGCTAATGCTCAGTGAGCATTCCTTCACTTGGCTACACACCATTCTGAAGATTTTTTTGTGTGTTAATTCATTTAGTCCTCAAAACAATTCTCTGAGGTAGGGTGTGATTATTTTCACCCCCATTTTAGAGACAAATAAACTGAGGTTACCCCTACTGGATAGCAGTGCCAGCATCTGAATACAGATTGATGATGCTTTCACACCATCTCTCCAGTATGACCAAAAAATAATAAAAATAATAATTGAGCTCTTCTGCTAAAATGCATTTTCTGCCCCGAAAGATGCCTTAGGTACCCTGTAACCTCTTTGCTTGCTCTGGACTAAAAAAATAAAAAAGGGAATGGGGGCAGAGGGTAGGAGTGAGTGGGGGTGCTCACTGAGTTGGATTATCCTAGACTTTCTCTTTGCAGTGAGAAATCCAGTTCCATCTGCATCAGTGAGAAGGGGGATTTGTTGGAAGCACAATGAAACAGCTCAGCCCAGGCGCTGGGTCACAGCCGATGGGCCCATCTCCCTCCTGATACTGTCACCACTCTCTTCTCTCTAAGGAAGGGGCCCCTTCCTTACAGCTCTGGTGCCTCTGAGCATCTCTTCTGCCACTTTAGAGTAAGGGGGACCTGAGGGAAGCCCATGGCCTGTCCTGGCTGGGCCTATATGCATCCCTGGACCAATCACTACAGCCAAGTGGCTGGGGAACCATGATGGGCCCAGCCTGGGCTGCAGTCCTCTCCTGGGATCAAAAGAATGAGGACTCTTTTCAGAGGAGAGGGAGGGAGGCAGGGCAAATGCCTGGCAAACACTGTGGTGTAACCTCTAATAGCAACAAATTGGAAGCTGCCCAATAGTACTAAACAAAACAACAAGGTTAAATAAAATTGCTACATCCATTCAGTGAAAACAATATGCAGCTGTTTAGCAAGTAATCATGAAGATTATGTAGCAACTTAAGAAAAAAAGAAGTCTTATGGAGTAATGTCTGGTGGGAAAAAATAGGACACCCAAATACAGACCCACTTATATGTAACAATTCGCATGTAAGAAAATAGGGCAAGAATTGTATCATCATGAAAGACCCATAAATGGCTTTTAATCGCTATTTGCCAAAATTTTATTTACTGCTTCAACAAATATTTACTGAGCATCTACTCAGTGCCAGGTGAAGTGTCGGGGATGTGGCAGGGAGCAAAACAGAAGAAAAACCCAGCCCTCATGGAATTTCCATTCTAGTAGGGGAGGCAGAAAACAGAGAAGATGAGTAAGCAAAATACACGCTACACTGGACAGTGACAGAAGTTAAGAGACAAAATAAATCTAGAAAGGTAGAGAGGAGTGTGAGGGTACCGCTGACAGTTTAGACACAGTGGCCAGAGAAGGTGATATCTAAGTAAAGGTGAAGGAAGTGAGCAACCCAGTTATGTCGAAGAGGGGCTTGGACAAGGGTCGTAGCAGCAAGGGTGATGAGCAGTGACAGAACTGCCCTTAACTGAGATGTGAGAAGACGACCAGTGTCCTGGAAGTGAGGTGAAGAAAGAGCTTCAAGGAAGAGAAAATGACCAACTGTCAAACACTGCTGACAGCCAAGGAGGACAAGGCTAGAGAACAGGCCACTGGGGTGAAGACACAGTCACTGCAGACCTGGGCAAGAGATATTCATGAGGAATAACGGGCTCAAAAGACTGCTGTGGGACTCCCTCGGTGGTCCAGTGGTTAAGACGGCTCGCTGCCAATGCAGGGGACCCAGGTTCGATCCCTGGGTGGGGGAACTAATAACATCTCACATACTGTGCAGCACAACCAAAATATTAAAAAAAAGAAGAAAGAGATAGAGAATTGGGATGGCAACATTATCCAACTGCCAAAGTGGAAGCAAACCAAATGCCTCCACAACAGATGAATGGATAATCAAAATGTGATCTTTTACATACAATGGAATACTATTCAGCCTTAGGAAAAAAAAAAAACAAAGCACATTCTGACACATGCTACAACTTGGAATGTAAACTGAAGACATTAAACGAAAGAAGCCAGTCACCAAGAAAGACAAATACTACCTCACAAATAAATACACATATTGATTCTACTTGTATGGGGCATCTAGAGTAGTGAATTCATAGAGATGGAAAACAGAGTGGTGGCTACTAGGGTCTGGGGAGAGGGGAAAACGGACAACAGTCATTGAATGAATATCGGGTTTTAGTTCTGCAAGATGAAAACGTTCAGGAAACGGCTGCATAACTGTGTGAATATACTTGCTGCCGCCGCCGCTAAGTCGCTTCAGGCGTGTCCGACTCTGCGACCCCATAACTTAGAGATGTCTAGGATGGTAAATTTGACGTTATGTATAGTTTATCACTTTTTTTAATTAAAAAATAGTGAGAAAGCGCAGGGGGGCAAATAATTGGAAGTCAGCAAGTGCAGACAATTCTTTCAAGAAATTATGCTCTCAACTGAAAAGAAATGGCAGTCTGACTGAAGGAAAGAAGTGTGTGGGTTTTCTTTTTTTCTTTAGATTGGAAAAAACAACAGCACGCATGTTTATATACCGATGGGACAGACCTCGTCATGGGACAGTGTTATTGGATATTTACTTTCAAAATAAATGTACTTTGCGATGATGAAAATATTCTGGAATCAGACAGTTGTAATGGTTATACAACCTTATGAATATACTAAAAACTACTACTAAATTATATATTTTAATGTGGTTGATTTTATGTTATGTGACATATCTCAATTTAAAAAAAAAGATACAATTAAAACTATAATAATATTGTCTGGGACACCACGTTTACACACGCAGCCTGAGTTCCCCCCCAGACAGCCCTGGGCAATAGCAATTCCTGTGGCCAGTGACCCACAGGTCACCACAGCTGTGTGGCAGCTGGTGGCTCAGGAGACAGAAGCAGGCTCCCAAGTTTAGGCTGAAACACAAATGCCGCATTAGCACATAAAACAACTGAGATAAAACTACTGAACAAGCACCCAGTAGCTGCAGATAAATGGCCCTGCTCAGTTAGGGCATGAATTTTCAGGCCTCTGATCTAAAAGTGAAATGTAAGAAAAATCCATTCAACTCAAAGGCAGAAAATCTGAGCCACTCCGGCCCCCACCCCATCTGCCAATCCATGCTGTCTGTCGCTCTGTAACTGCAGAGGGATGGCCTTATTTTGCAGTTAGTTACGGCAGACGGAGTTCTTTCTGAAATGTCCTCCCAGTTGTAACAGTACCACCCTTCTGCTTCCCATCGCCTTATTCCTTTCTTCTGAACAACTTCAAACAGTATCTTAACCTCTGTGATACTTCATTTTAAATATCAATTTGGCTAGACCCTAAGGCTCAGATATTTCATCAAACATTATTCAAGATGTTTCTGTGAAGGTACAGGAATTTTTTTTTAGACAAAATTAACATTTAAACCAATAGAGTAAAACAATCTGTGTTCATAATATGGGCGGGCCTTATCCAAACAATCACAGGCCTTCACTGAACAAAGGCTGATCTCCACTAGCAGGAAGGCACCGTGCCAGCAGATGGCCCTGGGATTCAAACTGCAACTCTTCCCTGAGTCTCCAGCTTGCTAGCCTACCCTGAACATTTTGAAATTGCCAAGCCTCGACGACAACAGACAAGAAACGCCGATTATTAAAATAAACCTCTCTCTCCCCTTCTCCTGTTCTCACTCTTGCTCACTCTCCCTATGTATGTGGTATGTGTGTATGTGTGTGGGTATATATATATATAATATGTAAAACATTCTATTATATTGTATCATATGTAAATTATGCATAACATATCATTATACACTGATACATTATACACTGTTATACAATATTCTTTTTTTTCTTGGATATGGTCTTGATCCCTGTCTCCTATACAGTGTCACGAACCTCCGTCCATAGTTCATCAGGCACTCTATCTATCAGATCTAGTCCCTTAAATCTATTTCTCATTTCCACTGTATAATCATAAGGGATTTGATTTAGGTCATATTTGAATGGTGTAGTGGTTTTCCCTACTTTCTTCAATTTAAGTCTGAATTTGGCAATAAGGAGTTCATGACCTGAGCCACAGTCCACTCCCAGTCTTGTTTTTACAGACTGTATAGAGCTTCTCCACCTTTGGCTGCAGAGAATATAATCAATCTGATTTCAGTGTTGACCATCTGGTGATGTCCATGTGTAGAGTCCTCTCTTGTGTTGTTGGAAGAGGGTGTTTGCTATGACCAGTGAGTTCTCCTGGCAAAACTCTATTAGCCTTTGCCCTGCTTCATTCTGTACTTTAAGGCCAAATTTGCTTGTTACTCCAGGTGGTTTTTGTCTTCCTACTACTGCATTCCAGTCCCCGATAATGAAAATGACATCTTTTTTGGATGTTAGTTCTAGAAAGTCTTGTAGGTCGTCATAGAACTGTTCAGCTTCAGCTTCTTCAGCATTACAAAAGCAAAATGGTTGTCTNTTTAAGGCCAAATTTGCTTGTTACTCCAGGTGGTTTTTGTCTTCCTACTACTGCATTCCAGTCCCCGATAATGAAAATGACATCTTTTTTGGATGTTAGTTCTAGAAAGTCTTGTAGGTCGTCATAGAACTGTTCAGCTTCAGCTTCTTCAGCATTACAAAAGCAAAATGGTTGTCTGAGGAGGCCTTACAAATAGCTGTGAAAAGAAGAAAATTGAAAAGCAAAGGAACGGTATACTCTTTTGAATGCAGAGTTCCAAAGAATAGCAAGGAGAGATAAGAAAGCCTTCCTCGGTGATCACTGCAAAGAAATAGNCTGAGCGCTGAAGAATTGATGCTTTTAAACTGTGGTGTTAGAAAAGACTCTTGAGAGTCCCTTGGACTGCAAGGAGATCCAACCAGTCCATCCTAAAGAAAATCAGTCCTGAGTACTCATTGGAAGGACTGATGTTGAAGCTGAAACACCAATACTTTGGCTACCTGATACGAAGAAGTGACTCATTTGAAAAGACTCCAATGCAAGGAAAGAATGAAGGTGGAAGGAGAATGGGACGACAGAGGATGAGGTGGTTGGATGGTATCACCGACTCAACGGCAATGTGTTTGAGCAAATTCCAGGAGTTGGTGATGGACAGGGAGGCCTGGTGTGTTGCATTCCATGGGGTCGCAAAGAGTCGGACACGACTGAGAGACTGAACTGATAAGATTCTACAGCCTTTTGTATACTATGGATTTTGTTTCTCTGAAGAGACCTAATACACTTCTAAAATAACTGAATTCCTATCAGAAATCATCTCTTACAACCAATACTTTCATAAAATGTCAAGTCACTACATGATTTAAAAGGTAAACAAAAAACCCTCACAAAATACAGCAAATCTAGGAAGAATATCATCTGTCTATATAATGATCAAACTCAAAGTATTTACATTAATTTTAAATGCAACTATACATCATACTAGTGGTAATAATTTTGTATCCTTTCTATGGCTAATTTTTTTTCAGAGTATAACAACTCATTAGGATACTAAGGTACATCATATTCCTTTGAACTGATAACAGTACCAGATCTTTCTGGGTTCAATTCCAGCTCCACTATAATTCACAGAGTGACCCTGGGCAAGTTACCTCTGTGTGCCTCAATTTTTTCTAATATAAAATGGGGGTAAATAATACCCCCTCCATGAGTTTGCTGCGAGAATTAAATGTGATAGTACGTATAAAACACAAAGTAAATTGTGAAGCAGTGTTTTTCAAATAGTAAGTTCCTGACCTATTAGTGAAATAAATTTACTGGGTCTCACAACCATCATTTGTTAAAAATAGCGTAAATTCATTAATGTAGGAAAGAATTATCAGAGGACACTAGACTTACAGAGGGTGAGTATTGTGTTACCAAATTTGTTTTAGAGACGTGCACACACACACACAGACCAGGTTACACAGACAGACTGTTTCGATTTTTGTCTTGCAATGGGTCACAGTGAAAAACAAGTGTGAAAAGCCAGATTCCACCATAAAGTAAGTGCTCAATAAAATTTGGTAGCACTGTCATTATTATCTCACTCGAAGAGATAATAGTAAGTTGGTGTCAATCTTATGCCTGTTTCCTGCAGCACTGCCTAAAAGTCACTCCAGCTTCCTAAGATAACTTGCCAACTCTCTCTTCTCAAAGGACTCAGGCAGTCATTTAAATATTTTCTGACTCACAATGCTGGCCAAGGATTAGTGAGGCCCTGCCCAGCCCAGAACACATGAAATGTGATTTGCTAAGAAAACCACTTGAGTCTGCAAGGCTGCACGGGGCTTTTGTAAAATTAAAGCTATGCTGGAGAGGCACAGTTCTCTCCCCCACCCCCACCCCCCCGGGAGATGTGTCATAAAAAGAGGTTACTTAAGGTCAGTTAAGCTGCACCTTCTGAGGCTGGAACCTCAGCTCTGTAATGCGCTTCCTCGTTTGGGGGCTGGGTTATGTCACTGTGTTTTTCCCCTAACTTTCCAGCCGCACTTGCAGGCACACTGACTTAAGAATGGAAATGAAATCCCTATGAACTGTTCTTACAGTTTAGATAAAGGGAATCTGTTAAACCAAAGGAGCTTAGATTTTGAAGATCTCAAAATAATTTCTATTGCATCTAAGTTTTTCCCCTCCAAAAATGAAAAACTCAGCCCCAACTTTTTTGGAACACTGATAAACAACTCCAATCCTCCACCACAAACACAAATACACACACACATGCATTAGCACTGTTTTGTTTAAAATGGAGCTCCTTGTCCCAGCTGAGAGTAAGCTGAGGTGTGAGTGGATCTTCAGTTTCCAATAGAGTCCCCAGGTTGTTCCTTAAACTCAGAAAACCAGGTTCCTACAGATGTACACGTAGGTGCTGTGCTTCTTATTTCTTCTGCTGTGAGAATACAACCTTGGACTTGTGCCAAGGCATTGCATCTGGAACACATAAGTGTGTGTCGGGGGTGTAAACTAATCTTTTAATATGTGATAGTATTCTGTTCTTATTTTTATTCCATTCTTCAAAATATGATTGGGGGTGGGGGGATTGCTTTAGCAGCAAAAACCCTCCCATTAAATGCAATCTATCTGCCTAGTAGATAGAAGTTAAAATGTGGCCTTACTCCAGTGCCTTCCACCATTCCCTGGTACCTCCAGGGTGTGGGGTCCTTAGTTCTCACCACACTTCTCAAGGCATGGAGGCGGGGAGCTGGGGAGGATCGTTAGGGGTCTTTGTCACACCCCTAGAGTAAAGGGAGCAGGTCAGTCGTGCGCTTGGTCAGTGCCGGATGCATTCCCACTCCACAAAATTGGGAGCTAAGTGTTTCATCCCAGGTCTTCAGCCTTAAACACCATACTATACGGTGTCACTTTCCTCAACAATGAAAAAAGATGCTGATGTTCCTGGATTTTTGTCTGTGCGGCCGGAAGGGTGGGCCTCTGAGTGTGTCCCCATAAGACAACGGCCGGTGGAGGTGAGTGATGCACCCAGGCAAAGTATTTCAGGACTGGACTGAGTATGGATGAGACTGTCAAACTTCCCACTGACTACAGACTCAGTACACCCCTTGTCAAATACTTAGCTGTCTTTTTTGGCAGAAATTGACAAGCTGATCTTAAAATTCATATGGGGACACAAAAGAGCCAAAACAATCACAGGAAAGAAGGCAGTTGAAAGAATTCATAATTGTTGATTTCAAAACTTACAAGGGTATAATAATCAAGACAGTACTGACAACGGTAGTATCATAAGGACAGACATATAGATAAATAGAACAGAACTGAGAATGCAAAATAAACACATTTGTGACTGATTTCTGACAAGGATGTCAAAACAATTCAATAGAACAGCCTTTTCAATAGACTGTACAGGGTCAGCAGGGTATCCACATGCCAAACAATGAAGCTGTACTGGTCTACTTCACACCACACACAAAAATTAACCTAAAATGGATCAAAGACCTAAATATAAGAGCAACAATTGTAAAATCCTTAGAAGAAAATCTAGCCATAAGCCCTTATGATCTTAGATTAGGCAAAGGTTTCTTAGTTAAGACACCAAAAGCAGAAGCAACACAAGAAAAATAGGTAAGTTGGCTTCACCCCAATTAGAGCCTTGGGCTTCAAAGGACACCATCAAAAAAGTGAAAAGACCAACCCAAAGAATGGCAGAAAATACTGAAAAATTATGTATCTATCTGATAAGGGACTGAATCTAAAATATATAAAGAACCTTATAACTCAATAGTAAAAACACAACCCAGTTTTTCCAAATAAGCAAAACATCTGAACAGACATTTCTCCAAAGAGGATATTCAAATGGCTGATGAACACATTAAAAGATAGTCAATCAACACAATACTGAAGGAGAACAAAGTTGGAGGGTTGACACTACAAGACATCAGGATTTGCTATAAAGCTCCAGTAATCAAAATAGCACAGCATTGGCAAAAGATGAGACCCAAAAAAAAAAAAAAAA